>JBBMOL010000240.1:40989-640989 GCA_037954665.1 Laguncularia racemosa
CTTCATCACTCTTTTCATCTTTTCCTAAGACTCAATAGGTGGCTCGCCACTCCTTCTCCTATTCAACATTAGTTGATCCCACCACACTATAGCATAATCCGAAAACTCAATGGCAGCAAGTTTTACTTTCTTTCTCCCACTATAGTTGTGACAATCAAACACCATCTCTACCTTCTTCTCCCACTCTAAATACGCCTCGGGATCATTCTTCCCTTGGAAAGGAGGAATCTTCATCTTTATGCTACTTAATTGATCATCCTCTCTATTCCTATCTCCTCTATCTTCCCAATCCTTAGTTCCTCTATTCTGACCACTATATCCTCTATAACTCCCGACAGAAAGCTCAACAAAGTCATCATCCGACATTTCATCTCCACCCCTCGGTACTCTCCTAGAACGACTCTCCCTCTTATGCCCTTGGAATACATTTGTGGATTGCTCTAATCTTTGCTCTACCATCTCATGAATTTGTTCCATTCCCTCTTGGAACATCCTCTTCATCTCACCCCTCAACGCCTCAATTACTAACCTAGCAACAAACCTTCCCCTTTCACCTTCAGGAGAATGTTGTCTCGACATTGTCCCTGCAGAAAAGATTAGTACTAACACAAATATATATAAAATTAAACCTCACGATACACTCCCTTACGTGTTTCGCTCAAATGATGATATCACACAATCACTCGTATATTCTCACAAATAATGATGATATCAACTCGCCAATTTCCTCTTCTCAATTCTCTTGGAACTAACCCGAACTACACCAATTTCCTTCCGTAGAATTCAAAACAACTCTAGGGTTCGTAAATTTTCCTCTATTTTTCTATCCGAATTTTTTTTTTTTTGTCTTGGTTGTTGCTCTTTTTTTTTTTTTAACAATCGCCTAGTCGATATTACACTATCAAAAGACAATCAATACTACGAAATTGAATACGATAATTGATATGAACGATTGGAGTTTGGGTTTTTGATATTACCTTCCTCAACCGAACTTGATGTTTTGACAAACCTAAGCTTTGATACCAAACTGATACGAACCATGCCAACCCGTGACGAAACCCAATACCAATACGTTCGGAATTCATTACCTACGATGCCAAACACCTAAAGTGGAAACCACGACCCGTTGTCTATAAGCGAGACAAGAACCTTGGTATAAAATGAAGATGCCACAATCGAGATGAAAGACCGATTGATAAGTCGGGATGAACGCCACCGAAATTAATCCGATAAGTTCAATTTAGTTCTTGAAGAACCAAGAGAGGTGCCTCTAAAAAATGTTTAATGTTCAAAGATGTAAATTCTTAGTTGTTCTAAACCCTAGGAGCTTTTATACTAGGGTTACAATTCGTGAAAAATAAGTCCAAAACGACGTAGCTTAGATAAGTGGCATAAGAACACGAAACAGAACAAGCTGGCCGACAGGGGATACACGGCCGTGTACTTTGGCCGTATATGATTCTGTGCCAATTCTTGTCTCCTTACACGGCCGTGCCTTTTAGCCGTGTATGATTCTGTGCAATCTTGATATTCCTACACGGCCGTGCCTTGAAAGTACACGCCCTCTTCAACCCGTATCCGGTGTGACTTGTATAAGAGCAAGGGTCTTCCCATGGTTGTTCCAATTCGTTCCAACTTCATGATTGCTCCAATCCTTTCCGGCTTCATGGACATCCTTTATCAACCCATTAAGTGCTTCCTTGAGTCATTTCGCTCGACTTCTTGTGATCGGTCCAGGCAGCACTTCAAGAGGATCCACATTCCTTCTTCCGACTTGGCTCTCATCATGGATCTCATCAAAAATATCTCTAGCACTAATAAGGTGAAAAATGTTTCGGGGAAAGGTAAAGAGGTGGTTGGGTCTAATTTTAGGCAAACGGTACTAGGGTCAACTAGTGGGAAGATGCACTAGATTAAATGTTTCAAATGCATGGGTTTTAGACATATGGCTGCGCAGTGTCCCAATAAAAGGGTGATGACTGTTATGGAGGGCAACAAAGAAGATGATTAGGAAGAAGTTGTCGAGCCATAGCTCTGCAAGAATATTATGATGTTCAAAACACTGAGATACATGAGGACATAAAGGGTGAAAATTACTTAACTATTAATGTATTACGTAGGGTTATGACCATATCTCCAGATGTTAGGGATATACAGAGGGAGAACCTGATCCAGACGCCTTATCGGATTTAAGGTAATCTATGTGTTCTTTTCATCGATGGTGTCTGTTGCACTAATGTCATATTTTCTACATTAGTAAATAACTTACAACTAGCCACTAACCTACATCCACACCCTTATAAATTGCATTAGTTAGACGATTGAGGTAGTTTGCATGTTACACAGAGGGCAAAGGTGCCATTCAGTATAGAAGATGGATACAATGATGAGATTATTTGTGATGTGCTTCCTATGTGCGCCTTTCATATATTGCTGGGTAGGCCTTGGTTATTTGATAGGAAAGTGCTCCTTATGAGAAATTTTCCGGCACCGCCTATACCTTCAAAACTAGATTTGGCTGATGGTCCAAATCGCTTATATTTTTACTTTATAGCTTTTTATCTAATAAATATTTGAGAAATAATCTTACAGGTACAATAATAATTCTCCATGGGATGCCAATATATCTTACACTAGTTGATGGCCACGGGACATCTTCAGATTTACAATCAAAGACCCTCTGTGATTGTTTCCATTCCGAAGCATTGGCTTATGAAGATTTACGATATTTTTGTACTTTGTATTTGTTCTATGGACTATTTTATGTTGTATTTTCTTTTGGAGAACTTTCATTTTTATTGTAATTTCCATTTAGGACCGGCCACCTTAAAAGTGGCATACTTGTAAATTTTGTCCATTTTCTAACCTTAGGGGTAGCAAGTATAAGTACTTGCTTACAGTAGGGTTTGAGGAGGCTAAAAAATTTTCAAAATTACTTTCACATTTTCGTGAGAGGGCTTAGGTTTCCTTAGATCCAATTTCTCTTATAAATTTCAATTTCCAAGAGTTGAAATTGTGACGAGTGCAACAAAGGGCAATTGTGAGTAATATCAATTTCTTCTTTGTTGTGTTTCCTTTTCATCACTAGTGAGTCATATCTAGGGTTGATTTGGATGTTCTTGGTCAGATTTTGATGGCAATTATGATCAATTATCATGTTATAAGATTGAAAGTTTTTTTTAGCATTGGTTATCATCATCAATTTTATTAAATCATTGTTGACGTGAATTTTCATTGTGGAAAGAGGAGAATCACAGAATTCAAACTTGTCATCTTGGTGTAATTCACATGGATTTCACTTGTTTTTATTGTTAATTGGTGAAGTTAATCCTTGTTGGGTTGTTGATTGCATCTTTGAACCTTTGGATTTCATCAAATTTCCTTTAGGGTTCACGCAATTTCCTAATCTAATTGAACCGGTTCATATGCTTGAGTGGAGATTGTTTCTTTGATTCATTTGCATGTGCTTAGGCTTGGTTTTGAGCACATCATCTTTTGGTATTGGAGCTTGAGGTTTGTGAGAAGGGATTTGTCAATTGAAATTTGGAAATTAAAGGTTGTTATCTTACCATTTTGAACCGAATTGTAGGAGTGGAAATTGAAGTAATTGATTCTGTTGCTAAGGTGTTATGATTGTTGCTTGTTGATGTAGACGTGGAGTGTTTGTAATTGCTTTTTCCCTCTTGAGTAACCGAGATTGATTAAAGGGAAATGATCATTGTGATTAGTTGAGGGAAGTGGAATTTCGAAAAAATTGAATTTTGTTACCTTCACCTTTGCTGTGAGTGATTTGTTGAAGAAGATAAGGGAAGTTCTTGACTTGAATTGAATTTTAGAAAATTAAGTTGTTGTCTTCATCCTTGCTGTGAGTTATTTGTTTGAGGAAGAAGAGGAGGTTCTTGAATTGAATTCCATCATTTGGGGATTCAAATAGTTGAGGCTTTGTTAATGAGTGTATGTTGTTTACTTAACATTGTGGAATTGGAAGAGTCATTTTTTTTAGCAGATTTTGTTCAATTGGTGTGGAGAATTAGGAAACTATTTTGAATTCAAATCAATCATTAGTTATAGAGTTATTGTGTATTAATCACTTTGATTGCACATTAACTAGTTGGAATCAATTGCTTGCCATTTAGAGAAGTATCCATATTTGGTTCCATTTTGTTATTGTTGCCGTGGAATTGAAGAGCTAAACCGTGATTATTGGTGTTGTGTGTAGTGAAGGATTGCAACATATTATAGTTTGTTTGAATTAAGTGCATTGTGTGTATTGTAAGTGGCGGTGTGAGTAATTTTGGCGTGAAATTGTATTGTGAAGTGAGTTTCTTGTGGATTATAGAAGTGTTGCACCATGATGTGTTGATTTTATTGTAGAGAAGAGTGCTACATGTAGATTGTAAGAGTATACATGTGCCTTGAGTGAAGTTAAGTGGAGTTGTGTGTTTTTCTTTTGTAGTGGCTGTTGTGTGGCATTAAAAGCAGTGTGGTTGTGAGGTGTGCTCCTTTGCTTCAAATTGTCCTTGAGGTTCAATATACCGAGTCTACAATTATGTTGAATCATAGCGTGAATGGGGGAATTGGCGATGAAGCCAATAGTCAGGTTGGTGGAGGTTAGGGTCATAATGTTGCAAGTAGGAGGACTTTGGAAGAACAACTTTAGGATCTTACTACCATAGTTGCTACTTTGGCAACTAGGATTGACAGAATGACTTTACCACAACCACCAATGGTAAACCATCAAGCACCACGTCGGGTAGCTCCACAGAATCCTCAGAGAGACAGAGTAATGGGAGATGGAAATCTGAATAGAAGGATGGGTGAGGAACCTTTTCCGTATAGGGAAGAAAGGGATGACAACTTTGGGGCTAATCCATATTAGAATAGGGATTTTAGGCCACCTCGGGGCTTGGAGTATGTGAAACTGCAGATGCCTTCTTATGATGGCAAGGGATCAGCTGATGATTATTTGGATTGGGAGGATAAGGTTGAGGGTCTCTTTGAATGTTATGAGATCAATGATAATACTAGAGTCCAATTGGCTGCTGTCGAGTTTATACGATACGTTGCACTATGGTGGAAGAATTTGATTATCAGCAGGCGTAGGGATGGAGAGGCTGAGATTCAGACATGGAGGGATATGAAAAGGGTGTTGAGAAAAAGATTCATTCATAAGCACTACAAACAGGAACTTTTTATGCGACTGCAGACCTTGAAGCAGGGAGGCAAGATAGTGGATGATTATGTGCAGGAATTTAAAACCCTCATGATTAGATGTGGGTCCATTGATCCTCCAGAACAAATCATAGCACGCTTCGTCTCATGCTTGAAATATGAAATAGCGTGTGTTGTTGAGCTGTAGCACTATAGTTCACTTGATGAGACTATTCAGTTGGCCTTGAAAGTGGAGAGGCAAAGGAGGTCCAACTTATTTAGGGCTCCGAGCAGTAGACCTAATACTATTACCAGACCCATAGCAGCTGACAGACGATCAGGGGGAACAAAGGCGGTAGGTGAGGTAGTGGACAAAACTACCCCAAATACTATTGGAGAAAATTTACCTACTGGGAAGGGTAAAGAGGTAATAACGCCAGATGTGAGGCAGACTGTTCCTGGATCTACTAGTGGAAAGGCACGCCAAATCAAGTTCTTTAAATGCATGGGATTTTGGAATATGGTAGCATAGTGTCCAAATAAGAGGGTGATGACTGTTATGGAGGGCACTGGGGAAGATGTTGAGGATGACAATGAACAGACTGAACCTACAGATTTACCAACAGCACTGCAGGAGTATTATGATGACCAGACTGCAGAGACACATGAGGAGCGTACAGGTGAACGATATCTACCTATTAATGTGTTACGCAGGGCTCTAACCATATCTACTAATACTAGAGACATTCAGAGGGAGAACATATTTCACACTTCTTGTAGAATCAGAGGTAACTTTTGTGTACTCATCATCGACAGTGGTAGCTACACGAATGTTATATCTGCTACACTAGTAGATAAATTACATTTGACTACTATTCCACATCCTAGCCCTTATAACTTGTATTGGCTGGATAATCGAGGCAGTATGTATGTTACACTAAGGGTAAAGGTACTTGTGAGTGTTAGGCAGAAATATCATGATGAGATCCTGTGTGATGTAATCCCTATGCATGCATTCCATTTGCTGTTGGGTCGACCTTGGTTGTTTGATCGGCATGTGTTACATGATGGGTTTAGAAACACCTACATGTTTAGTATGGGTGAGTCTCGCATAGTTTTGTCACCAATGACTCCATCTGAGGTACATCAGTTTCAGGAACAGATCAGAACTACTTCCACTACATTTGATAGCTGGAAGAGCAGATCAATAGAGACATCAGGGTTCAGTTCCAAAATTGATCCTCTAGATTTGAGGGTAAATCTTTCAGAAGCCCGAGGAGATGATGAGAAATTTTCCAGCACCGCCTATACCTTCAGAACTAGATTTGGCTAGTGGTCTAAATCGCTTATATTTTTACTTTATATCTTTTTATCTAATAAATATTTGAGAAATAATCTTATAGGTACAATAATAATTCTCCATGGGATGTCAATATGTCTTACACTAGTTGATGGCTATGGGACATCTTCAGATTTACGATCAAAGACCCGCTGTGATTATTTCCATTTCGAAGCATTGGCTCATGAAGATTTATGATATTTTTGTACTTTGTATTTGTTCTATGGACTATTTTATGTTGTATTTTCTTTTAGGGTACTTTCATTTTTATTGTAATTTCCATTTAGGACTGGCCACCTTAAAAGTGGCATACTTGTAATTTTTGTCCATTTTCTAACCTTAGGGGTAACAAGTATAAATACTTACTTATAGTAGGGTTTGAGGAGGCTAAAAATTTTTCAAAATTATCTTCACATTTTCGTAAGAGGGCTTAAGGTTTCCCTAGATCCAATTTCTCTTATCAATTTCAATTTCCAAGAGTTGAAATTGTGGCGAGTGCAACAAAGGGCAATTGTGAGTAATATCAATTCCTTCTTTGTTGTGTTTCCTTTTCAGGACTAGTGAATCATATCTAGGGTTGATTTGGATGTTCTTGGTCAGATTTTGATTGCAATTATGATCAATTATCATGTTATAAGATTGAATGGTTTTTTTAGCATTGGTTATCATCATTAATTTTATTAAATCATTACCGACGTGAATTTTCATTGTGGAAAGAGGAGAAACACGAAATTGAAACTTGTCATCTTGGTGTAATTTACGTGGATTTCACTTGTTTTTATTGTTAATTGGTGAAGTTTATCCTTGTTGGATTGTTGATTGCATCTTTAAACCTTTGGATTTCATTAAATTTCCTTTAGGGTTCACGCAATTTCCTAATCCAATTGAACCGGTTCATATGCTTGAGTGGAGATTGTTTCTTTGATTCATTTGCATGTGCTTGGGCTTGGTTTTGAGCACATTGGCTCCATGATGGGTTAAAAAAAACTTACATGTTTCAGAAAGACGATATACGGATTATTTTGACTCCTATGTCCCCGTTTGAGTTTTGCTCTTTCCAGGAACATATTAGAAACACCAACGGCTCTTCAAGACCTTAAGCCAACAAGCAAACACAAACGCCGGGTATTAGTCCAAGAGAAGACCCCTTAGATTTGAGGGCAAATCTTTCAGAGGCCCAAGGAGATAACGATAATCAACCCTATGGTTTCAACAGTGGGGAAACCAAATTGGATACATGAGCCTAAATATCCACATGTTATCATATTTATCTTATAATACTTTATCTTTGCATTTTAGTAGGTACACTTATCGGTTTTATAGGATGGCAAATAAAATGTACTAAGGGTCAATTGTGGGACATTCTTGGACTTACATCCACCGATCCACAATATGTTATATTGAAGTGAAGAATTGGCCATTTGAAGACTTATTTGTACTTGTAATTTTATGTGTGAGAATTGGTCATTTGAGTGGCTTATTTGTAATTTTTTTTTGTTGTTTTTACCATAATTGGTGCAAGTATAAATACTTGCTAAGTAAGGTTTAGAGGGAGCTTTTTGAACTTGAGAAAATACACCTTTTTGCTGTGATGAGATTCCTTGCATGCAAACCTTACTCTTATCAATTTCACTTGTACAATTGTGGCGAGATTAGCTTGAGGAGAATGTGAATAATATCAATCCTTCTCTAGTTGCTACCAATTGTTTTCTAGTGTATCATATCTAGATACAAATTGGTTGTGTTACTTGTTATCTTTCACGTAAATTAGGGTTCCTATTTTTTATATTTAACTTAAGTCTTATTTAAGTGGAATTCGGTTCATTTATATTGTTACCCTTTACTTATTATACAATTGCATTGTTCCTCATCACAATTTAGCATCATTGCCATTTGAATCCATGTGAATTAAGGTTTAAGAGCTTGTTGTTGATCGCGCCTTTATTGGATTATTTTGGTGATCATGCACTTGTATTGGTGTGTTTGCAATTGGAATTGTAGGGCATATCATATCATATGCAGTAGAGCAGAACATAACGCGTTGCAACCCCTCCTCCCTAGATCAGATAAGTGCCTTTGGCACTTCTTATAGCAGGCCCAAATACTAGATGTACTAGATGTTATGGGCCTCATGAGTTGAGAGAGTGCAGATGGCCAAATAGGGCATGTTTCTCTTGTGGGAAGACGAGATACATTAGTAGGCATTGCATTGAGAGGTTAGTCCCCTTAATCTTCTATCATGTGTGTAACTAAAGGGGACAGAAGGTAGTCAACTGTCCTCAAGGACATATCAGAAATTAGACAGGGCCAATTCAACAAGCAGCTATACCTCCAATGAGAGGATAAGGAGGTAGACTATAGGTAGGGGGTCTTAGATAAAGAGTTCCTACTAGTGTTTGCCATTCACCAACAATAGCATCGAGATATCATTGATGTAGACAACATTGTAGGTATGCTTCCCGTACACTCTTGCAATGTATATGCGTTGTTCGACACCAGTGCTTTTGTATCCTATGTGTTTGAGAATTTTTTGTGTGTATGTGCTTTGAATGTTGAAAACATGAATGACTGTCTGGCTGTTAGTACTCCTTTAGGAGTAGGAGGAAGAATAAGTAGAATATGTAGAGGAGTGAGAATAGAAATATATGGTAGGGCGATGCCAGCAAACCTCCTAGTATTGGAGATGATAAAATTTGACATTATTTTAGGTGTCAACTGGCTATCAAAAAATCATGCCACCATTGACTGTCACAACATGATGGTGCAGTGTAATATACCGGGGGATGGATATTTTGAATATAAGTTAAAAGTGCAGAGACTTACTAGATTGCTTGCTTATAAAATGTGGGGAAAAAGTGTATTGGCAACTATATCTGTTGAAGCCAATGAAGAAGTTAAGATGGAAGGAGTACCAATAGTGAGGGAATTTCCTAATGTGTTTCTAGAAGGTCTTCTTAGTTTACCCCCAACTAGGCAAATAGAATTCAACAATAACTTGGTATAGGGCATGGTACCCATATCAAAATCAGTCTACAGGATGGTGTAAGTGGAATTGGATAAACTAAGGAAACAGTTATAAGAGCTACAAGATAAGGGTTTATAAGACCTAGTATCTCTCTTTAAGGTGCACCAGTCCTATTTGTAAAGAAGAAGGATGGAAGCATGGGACTCTATATAGACTATAGAGAGTTAAACAAGGTTATAATAAAGAACAAGTATCCTTTTCCCAAGATAGATGACTCGTTTGATTGGTTATAGGGTGCTTAGGTGTTCTCCAAAGTAGACCTGAGATTAGGCTACCATCAACTAAGAATTAAAGAAGAAGATATTTAGAAAATAGCATCCAGAACTAGATATAAGCACCACGAGTTTCTGGTAATGCCTTTTGGACCAACGAATGCACCAGCTACATTCATGGAATTAATGAACAGAGTATTTAGGGATTTTTCTAGATAAATTTGTAATCGTCTTTATAGATAATATCCTAATATACTTTAAAAGCATTGAAGAGCACTTGAAACTAGTATTGGGTAGGTTACAAGACGATAAGTTGTATGCCAAATTTAGTAAATGTAAATTTTGGCTGGAATAAGTAGTCTTTTTAGGTCATGTGGCTAATAAAGATGAGATATCTATGGACCTAGAAAAGGTAAGAGCAGTTGTGGATTGGCACCGATTGAAGACAATTATAGAGGCAAGAAGCTTTTTAGGTTTGGTAGGCTACTATAGGAGATTTATAGAGGGGTTTTCCAAAATAGCAACTCCTCTTCTGGACTGATAAGGAAGAATGTGAAATTTGATTGGGATGACAGATGTGAGGCCAGTTTTCAAATGCTCAAAGAGAAGCTTGTGTCAGCACCAGTTTTGACCTTGCCCAAGGGTGGAGAAGAGTTTACAGTGTATAGTGATGCCTCAGTTCAAGGGTAAGGGTGTGTGTTAATGCAAGGTAGTCAAGTAATAGCTATAATCCAGGTGACTTAGTCTGGATTAATCTTAGCAGGGACAAGTTTCCACATAAAAAGTCACAGAAGCTATCTCCTAGATCAGACGGACCATTCAGGGTCTTAAAGCGCATCAACAACAATGCTTATCGCATCGAGTTACCAGGAGATTATGGTGTATCAGCCACTTTTAATGTTTCAAATCTTTCACCTTATTTAGCAGATGACTTGCACAAAGATCCATCAGATTTGAGGGCAAATTTTCTAGAAGCCCGAGGAGATGATAGGAATTAGACCTTTCCAGGACCTATCACTAGGGCCCGAGCTAAGGGTCTCCAAAATCTAGTTTTGAGGGTTTTGCTGGAGAAACCTAACCTTGAGAAATCTAACCTACTTTCTACATCTTTGCACTATAATTTTGATGCATTTCAGCAGGTTGATTTGTTAGTCCTACAGGATGCAAAAACACCCTTACTACTAAGTGAATCAGGGTTGTCAACGGAACCTAATTCAAAAGCTTCTTGAAGACTAGAATCATGAAGGACCATTTCTTTTATATATTTACTCTTTTATGAACTATTTTGGTTGTATTTTGGCTTTAGGGCACTTTTATTTCCTTGTAATTTTCATTTAGGGTTAGCCACCTTAAAAGTGGCAAACTTGTAATTTTGAAAACTTTTTAACACTAGGAGTAGCAAGTATAAATACTTGCTTAAGAGAGGGTTTGAGGAGGATTATTTTTGCAGAATAGAGAGGTCGTATTCACGTGAGAATTAGGGTTCCTAATTGTCATTAGACTCTTATCAATTTCAATCCCAAGAGTTGAAATTGTGGCGAGTACAACACCTTGAAATTGTGAGTAGTATCAATTTCATTTTGTTGTGATTTCTTTTCTTCTCTAGTGTGTCATATTTAGGGGTGAATTGAGATAGTTCTTGGACAGATTTGCTTCTAATTGTTGTCGAATTCTTGTGTTTAATTAAGATCTTTTGCAATTGAATTCGAGTCATCTTTGAAGAATTCCTCTTGAAAACGTGATTATCACTTGTGAATAGGAGTTCTTAGAATTGAAGTTTCTTTTGAATTTGTGGATTATTTTCGTGGGTTTATATGTGATTAGGGTGTTGTCAGAAGAGATTAACATTGAGGTTTCACAATTACAACATTGATCATTTGGATTTCCTTGCATCTTCATTAGGGTTCACGTGAATTCTTGCCCTTTTGGAGCCGATTTGTTATTGATTTGAGTTAGCTTTTTCTTGAGTTTTTTAAATGTGCTTCTAAGTGGATTTAGGCACGTCATCTTTTTGGTATCAGAGCACATGTTGAGAGAAGGGAATTGTTTTTTTTTTTTTTTATTTCGTGGAGTTAATCATCAATTAGGGTTGATTTAGTGAAACCGCAAATTGTGTTGATTGTTGTGGTTTTGAGCTTGTGAAATTACCTTGACTTGGGATTTAATTTGCTGATTGTTGGAGTTAGATTGGGAAGGTTGTTGTATCATTTTATGATCAATAATTTTCGTGGAAGGGCAGACGTATAAAGTGTTGTTTAGTTCAACAACTTTTGGAACTTGCAAAATTTTACCAAATCCTTAACGTGGCTTGTTGTGGCGTGGATGAGGATGTGTAGTTTGTTGTTTTGATTTCCATTGTGTAATTCTGAATTGGTGGTGTACAATTTGCAGATTACATTGAGTTTTGATTAGTAAGGAATTATTTGAATTCAAACACATGCAATTAAGTTGTGGGAGTTAATGAGTGCTATTTGAATTTGAATTCATTGTTTACCAATTAAAGAAGGCTTGCAATTAGTGAAGTGGTTTGAATTTCAAATTGAAAGTTGCTGCCTATTGTGGAATTCGAAATTCATTTGTGGAAAGTCACCTATTAGTCCTTTGTTATCATTATTTGTCGTGGAAGTGGAAGCCTACTTGTTATTATTATTCATTTTGTTATTGTCGTGGAAGTAACTCATCATCATTGTTGTTGTAACTTGTGTGTTGCCGTGGAGTGACTTGTGGAGATTAAAGTTGTTGTACCGTGATCTTGAAAGAAGTGGGGAATATTGTTCACGTGTTGATTGAGTTGAATTCCATAATGTTTAGTGAAATGCTTCAATATGCTAATGTATTGCGACGTTCATTAAGTACATTTGCTAATAAGGAGGAAGAACAAAGGGAAAATTTGTTCCACACTTCTTGTAGGATACAAGGAAATTTGTGTGTCCTCATAATAGATGGTGGTAGTTGTACTAATGTAGTAGCTGCATCGTTAGTATCGAAGCTAAAGCTTTCAACTATTCCACATCTTAAACCTTATAAACTACATTGGCTTAATGATCAAGGAAGTTTGTATGTTACCCAAAGAGCTAGGGTACCCTTCAGTATAGGGGATAAGTACTGTGATGAAATTGAGTGTGATATCTTGCCCATGTGTGCATCTCATATTTTGCTTGGTAGACCTTGGTTATATGACAGGAGGGTCTTACATGATGGCTTTAGAAATACATATTTGTTCCAAAAGGAGGGCAAGCAAATTATTCTAAATCCTATGCCACCTTCAGAGGTCCACAATGTCCAGCAACAGATTAATCGACCACTAGAGGCTAAGAAGGCTTTGCTTCAAAATAACGTTTCTGAGGGGAAAAAGGTATTGTTGATGGGACAGGGCGAGATGGAGAGATTAATCACAGAAGAGGCTCCAACATACTTGCTTTTGTTGAGATGTGTCTTAGGGTTACGGGAATCACAGTCTTTACCTCCAGTAGTTTCTCAGGTATTAAATGAGTATACTGACATTTTTCCTAATGATTTTCCAACAGGATTGCCACCCTTGAGAGGGATAGAGCATGCTATTGATCTTATGCCCGGTTCAGTGTTACCAAACCGACTTGCATATCGCATGAATCCTGAGGAGGCTAAGGAATTGAAACGTCAAGTAGATGAATTGGTAGAACGGGGGTTTGTTAGAGAGAGTCTCAGCCTATGCGCTGTTCCCGCCCTTCTTGTTCCTAAGAAGGATGGAACTTGGAGAATGTGTATCGATAGTAGAGCCATCAACAAAATCACCATTAAATACAGGTATCCTATTCCTAGACTTGATGATATGTTGGATGAGCTGTATGGTTCACAGATTTTCTCCAAAGTTGATCTTAAAAGCGGATATCACCAGATTCGGATGAGGGAAGGGGATGAATGGAAGACCGCTTTTAAAACACGTCATGGACTATACGAATGGTTGGTTATGCCCTTTGGTTTGAGTAATGCTCCTAGTACTTTTATGAGATTGATGAACCATTTATTGAAAGAGTTCTTAGGAAAATTTTTTATTGTTTATTTTGATGATATTCTGATTTATAGCAAAGACCTAGAACAACATGTAGAGCAACTTCGGGTAGTATTCTCAGTAGTGAAGACACAACAGCTATTTGCAAATTTTCAGAAGTGTTCCTTTTGTCAAACTGAGGTAACATTTTTGGGTTTTGTTGTGTCAGGTGTAGGAGTTAGGATGGATGAGGAGAAAGTGAGGGCAGTTAAGGAATGGCCAACACCCACTTCAGTTACTGGGGTAAAAAGTTTTCATGGGCTTGCATCCTTTTATAGACGCTTTGTCCAAAATTTCAGTAGCATTGTCAATTCTCTCATAGAACTGACTAAGAAGAGTGTTCCTTTTATCTGGAGTGAAAAGGCCCAGAGGAGTTTTGAAGAGATTAAAGAAAAACTCACTTGTGCCCCATTACTGGTCTTACCTGATTTTGAAAAAATTTTTGAATTGGAATGTGATGCTTCAGGGATTGGAATTGGTGCTGTATTAATGCAGGAGAAGAGGCCTATAGCATATTTTAGTGAAAAGTTGAGTGGAGCAACTTTGAACTACTTTATATATGATAAGGAATTTTATTCCTTAGTGAGGCTCTCATGACGTGGCAGCATTATCTCATCCCGAAGGAGTTTATTATTTATACAGATCATGAATCTTTGAAACATTTCAAGGGACAACATAATTTGTCTAAGCGACAGGCCAAGTGGGTGGAATTTTTGGAGGGCTTTGCATATGTGATTAAGTACAAAAAGGGCAATCAGAATATTGTTGCTGATGCTTTATCACGACGGTATGTACTTATCACTTCTCTTCAGTCAAAATTACTAGGTTTTAAGCTGTTGAAGGAACAATATGTATGTGATGAGGAATTGAAAATTGTCATGGAGAGGTATCTTGGAGGCGAGATGTATGATGGTTATTGTGTGATAGATGGTTTTCTATATAAATCAGGAAAACTATGTATTCCATTTGGATCTGTGAGGGAATTATTGGTAAGGGAAGCACATGCAGGTGGTTTGTCAGGGCATTTTGGTGAGAAGAGAACTCTAGCCATATTGGGGGAGAATTTCTACTAGAAAGGCATGATAAGGGATGTCCATAGGGTATTAGAAAGGTATGGTGTTTGTAAGAGAGCTAAAGGGAGGAAAGGTGCGCAGGGTGAATATATGCCTTTACTTATACCATCTAAATCGTGGATTGATATCAGCATGGATTTTGTGTTGGGATTACCCAGGACACAAAGGGGGAAAGACTCTATTATGGTAGTTGTTGATCGATTCAGCAAAATATCATGCTTTGTACCATGCCACAAAACAGACGATGCTCTTTTTATTGCTAACCTTTTTGTGCAAGAAATTGTCAAATTACATGGAGTTCCACACAGCATAGTGTCAGACAGAGATACTAAATTCCTTAGTTTCTTTTGGAAAACACTATGGAGAAGACTGGGTACTAAACTGATGTACAGTACCTCTTGCCATCCCCAGACTGATGGACAAATAGAGGTTGTCAACCGCACGCTTGGGAATCTTCTTAGAGCAACAGTTGGCAAGAATCTTACTGATTGGGACTTGTGTCTTCCTATTGTTGAGTTCGCTTACAATAGGTTTACTCATAGTTCAACCAGTAAGTCTCCCTTTGAAGTTGTTTATGGCTATAACTCTTCCATTCCATTGGATTTTATAGCTGGACCAGTGACGAAGGAAGAAAGTCTTAGTGGAGTTGACCGAGCACAACATATTCAACACATCCATAATCGGACCGCTGAACACCTTCAGAAGACTCAGGAACAACAGAGGATCCAGGGAAACAGGCATAGGAAAATTAATCTTTATAATCCAGGTGACTTAGTTTGGATTAATCTTAGCAGGGACAGGTTTCCACATAAAAAGTCACAGAAGCTATCTCCTAGATCAGACGGACCATTCAGGGTCTTAAAGCGCATCAACAACAATGCTTATCGCATCGAGTTACTAGGCGATTATGGAGTATCAACCACTTTTAATGTTTCAGATCTTTCACCTTATTTAGAAGATGACTTGCATGAAGATCCATCAGATTTGAGGGCAAATCTTCTAAAAGCCTGAGGAGATGATAGGAATCAGACCTTTCCAGGACCTATCACTAGGGCCCGAGCTAAGGGTCTCCAAAATCTAGTTTTGAGGGTTTTGCAAGAGAAACCTAACCTTGAGAAATCTAACCTACTTTCTACATCTTTGCACTATAATTTTGATGCATTTCAGTAGGTTCATTTGTCAATCCTACAGGATGCAAAAACACCCTTACTACTGAGTGAATCAGGGTTGTCAACGGAACCTGATTCAAAAGCTTCTTGAAGACCGACATCATGAAGGACCATTTCTTTTATATATTTACTCTTTTATGAACTATTTTGGTTGTATTTTGGCTTTAGGACACTTTTATTTCCTTGTAATTTTCATTTAGGGTTAGCCACCTTAAAAGTGGCAAACTTGTAATTTTGAACACTTTTTAACCCTAGGAGTAGCAAGTATAAATACTTGCTTAAGAGAGGGTTTGAGGAGGATTATTTTTGCAGAATAGAGAGGTCATATTCACGTGAGAATTAGGGTTCCTAATTGTCATTAGACTCTTGTCAATTTCAATCCCAAGAGTTGAAATTGTGGCGAGTGTAACACCTTGAAATTATGAGTAGTATCAATTTCATTTTGTTGTGATTTCTTTTCTTCTCTAGTGTGTCATATCTAGGGGTGAATTGAGATAGTTCTTGGACATATTTTCTTCTAATTGTTGTTGAATTCTTGTGTTTAATTAAGATCTGTTGCAATTGAATTCGAATCATCTTTGAAGAATTCCTCTTGAAAACGTGATTATCACTTGTGGAAAGGAGTTCTTAGAATTGAAGTTTTCTTTTGAATTTATGGATTATTTTCGTGGGTTTATATGTGATTAGGGTGTTGTTAGAAGAGATTAACATTGAGGTTTCACAATTACAACAATGATCATTTGGATTTCCTTGCATCTTCATTAGGGTTCACGTGAATTCTTGCCCTTTTGGAGGTGATTTGTTGTTGATTTGAGTTAGCTTTTTCTTGAGTTTTTTAAATGTGCTTCTAAGTGGATTTAGGCACATCACTACCTAACTCATGACTTAGAGTTAGCAGCTGTGGTACTAGCTTTGAAGCTATGGAGGCATTACTTGTATGGAGAAAGGTCCAAAATCTTCATTGACCACAGAAGCTTGAAATACATATTTACATAGAAGGAGTTGAATATGAGACAAAGGAGATGGTTGGAGTTAATAGATGATTACGATCTAGAGATACAATACCATCTAAGAAAAGTCAATGTGGTGGCAGATGCCCTTAGCAGAAAGAAACAGGGCAATGTAGCCACTCTCATCACTTCGTAGAAGGAGTTATTAGAAGACATACGCAAAATTGGAGCTAGAAATTTTAACACAAGAAGTGGGTGCAAAAACAACTACCTTAAGGATACAACCAACAATAATGGACAAAATTAATGTTGGCCAAATAGAAGATCAAGATATCTAAGAGATTAAGAGGAGAATGGAACAAGGTATGGCTCTAGAATTCAACCTGGATGCAGAAGGGACCTTAAGACAAAATGAGACTATGCATGCCAAAGGATGTAGAATTGAAAAGGGAGATATTGAAAAGGCACATTACTCCGCCTACATAATATACCTTAGAAGTACTAAAATGTACAAGGACTTAAAGAATTGTAATTAGTGGAAAAATATGAAAAGAGAGATAGTTGAGTATGTAGCTAGATGCCTTACATGCCAACAGATCATAATAGAACATCAGAGGCCAGTTAGAGAATTACAGCCTCTTCCAGTACCAGAGTGGAAATGGGAGCATGTGACAATAGACTTTGTTACAACCTTCTTAAACATTAAGGAGAAGCAGGATGCAATTTAAGTTATAGTGGATAGATTGACTAAGTCTGCACATTTTATACCTATCAGAATAAGATATAAGTTGGAGAAACTGGCTTAAATATACATATAGGAGATAGTCAGACTGCATGGAGTGCTAGTGACAATCACTTCTAATAGAGACATAAAGTTTGTGAGCAAATTCTGGAGCACCCTACATAAAGCGTTAGGCACTAAACTGTAGTTCAATACAACATTCCATCTATAAACAAATAGTTAGTCTAAGAGGACTACAAATATTAGAAGATTTGCTTAGGGCATGTGCACTAGATTTTGGAGGAAATTGGAATGAGCATATCCCTCTAGAGTTTACCTATAATAATAGTTACTAGGCAACCATCCAAATGATTCCATATGAAGCTCTTTGTGGAAGAAGGTACAAACCCCCATTACACTAGGATGAAGTGGGAGAAAGATAGATGATGGGACATAAGGTTTGTCTGATAGAGACATAAGGTTTGTGAGCAAATTCTGGAGCACCCTACATAAAGCGTTAGGCACTAAACTGTAGTTCAATATAGCATTCCATCTATAGACAAATAGTTAGTCTAAGAGGACTACAAATATTGGAAGATTTGCTCAGGGCATGTGCACTAGATTTTGGGGGAAATTGGAATGAGCATATCCCTCTAGAGTTTGCCTATAATAATAGTTACTAGGCAACCATCCAAATGATTCCATATGAAGCTCTTTGTGGAAGAAGGTGCAAACCCCCATTACACTAGGATGAAGTGGGAGAAAGACAGACGATGGGGCTAGAGCTAATAAAAGAAGCGGTAGACAAGGTGAAACTAATCAAGTAGAGAATACAGACAGCCCAGTTTCGACAAAAGAGCTATGCATACAAGAGAAGATGCCCTTTGGAATTTCAAGTGGGAGATAAGGTATTGTTGAGGATTTCTCCAACAAAAGGAGTGATTAGATTCAGGTTGAGAGGAAAGCTAAACCCAAGGTATATAGGCCTGTTTGAGATCTTGGAAAGAATAGGCATGGTGGCTTATAGGTTAGCTCTTCAACCAAATTTGGCTGGAGTACATTATGTATTCCATGTATCTATGCTAAGAAAGTATATACCCAACTCGGATCAGATAGTGGCTTTAGAACCACTAAATGTGCAGCCAAACCTGACATCTGTGGAAAGGCAAATCAGAATTTTGGATACTAAGACGAAAAATAATCCCTTATGTTAAAGTGCAGTAAACTAACTAAATAGAAAGGAAGGCAATGTGGGAACTGGAAGCAGAAATGAGGAAGAAGTATCCAAAACTCTTCTAGAATCAAGTACTTTCAAGGACGAAAGTTTTTGTCAAGGGGAAAGAATGTAATACCTGAAAATTTTAATAATTCTATTATAATATTTTAACGTAAAAAACCAAGGCTAAGGACGGGAATTTTATAAAATTGAGGAGTAAATGGGTCTTTTTATGGTCAGAGTATAAATACTCTAAGTTGACCTAGCTCTCTTTCTCTTTCACCCTTCACAATAAAAACAGTAGACAAAAGGAAAAGCTTTTGGAACAAACCCTAAGACAATTAAGGGAAAATGGCATGGACTAATTCCAAATACATGAGGTAAGAGTTTTATACAAGAATTTTCATGGTGAATGAATAATCTGATCTAGTCACATCACCTTATTCATCCATAACTCGAAATTTGAGGAAGGACGGAATGAGAATGGGAATCAACAACTCAAGGATACAACTTGTGGAATTATTGATGTAAGTAATCTAATTCGTGTAATTTATTTGTAATTACATGTTTTAGAGATTTAATCAAGCTTAAGAATAGAGAGAGTCAAGTTTAAGGGGAGTTGGAATGAAGAATTAAGAGTTCGTGGAAATTGCCAATAGATACATGGCCTCCCAACATGGTCATGTTTCGACCATATTGAATACAAACCTTACACTAAGAGATACATGGTCTCCTAACATAGTCGTGTTTCGACTATGTTGAATCGAGAGAATCATGGCCTCCCAATACAACTGTGTTTAATTGTGTAGAAGCTAAACCTCACTAAAAGATACACGAGCCTTAATATAGTCGTATACTAGCTCGTATTGAGCAACATGGCCTCCAACATGGCCGTGTCAAGTAAAACATAATGTAATTATATATTCATTTAACTTCAAATTAAGTTACTTTCTATGTGACCTAGATAGCTAGTAAGGCCTTAAAGAAATTAAATGAATAGGATTAAGAAAGTTAAGAATTGATATTAATCTTAGATTAAGTACTAAGAAGAGCTTGTTGATGGTGTATAGATTTCAATTTAGCTTAAGTCCAAGACTGGAAGTGCTTAAAGCTAGGATTCAAGGTATATATAACTTGTATGTTATTTTGTGCTTGTTAAGTAGTATATGTGTTGAAATTGATTATGTTAAATGATTTGGTTTAACTGTTTAAGTTATATACTGTATGTGCTTGGTTCGGCCTAGGGGCCCATAGCAGCAAATCCCTAGGGAGCACCCTAATGATTTTTGTATGACATTGTCCCTAGTGAAGTCATGCTTGGAAATGATTTGGGCTGAATATTGGTTTAAGAGGATTGAGTAGACATGGGTATGGGGCCAATTGTGGCAATTCCCATCACCAGGATTAAGTGTACCATGGGTGTGGTGCCTGTAGTGATAGTTTGCATCACCACGTTTAAGGATTAAGTGAACATAGGTGTAGGGCTCGTAGTGGCAGTTCCCATCACCAAGATTAAGTGTACATGAGTGTGGAGCCTGTAGTGACAGTTCTCATCACCAAGTATAAGGATTTAGGGATCATCAGTGTGGAGCTCGTAGTGGCAGTTCCCTTCACCAATTCATGTTCCAATGTGTTAAGTGTGTTAAGGGGGTCATGAGTACCCTATTGTTGCTTGTGGACATAAATTGTATCATGAAACGATTGCCTATATTTAAGTACCGCATGATGTGTGTGATACTTGTTCATGTTTGCTCATGTATGTGTGTTTGTGTTATACATATTGGGTGTTAGCTCACCCTTCAGGGAATATATATATATATTTTTTTAGATGTAGATATTGAGGGAGATGAGAACCTAGAAGATAAGTTAGGTTTGGGTGAACCTAGAGAGAGGAAGAAGATGATTACCATTACTATTATGGTGATTTGAATTTAGGAGAGTGATGTTAATTAAATGTAATAGACATTATTATTCGAGATTGTTAATTTAGAGTTTATAGACTTCTGCTGTGTTAGATGTTGAATATGGATTTATGAGATTTATTTTTGAAGTTGTGGGATGTGTAGAATGTCTTTATAAAGGTATTACAAGATAAAAGGTATCAAAGTTTATTTAGAGTCTTAACGTGTTCTTGAGAGATAAGGATACATGGTAAGTAGCAACATGGCTTGGGTTTTAGGGTGTTACAGAGATAGTATTGCCACGACATCAATGCACATACTAAGGAGTAAAACTCCTTATCATATACTAAGTAGTTTAAAGGAACACCACTTAGTTTCTCATTGAAATATGCAATGGGCCTCCTATCCTGCATCAACATAGCACCGATACCCACTCTTGATACATCACACTCCAGTTCAAAAGTTTTGTCAAAATTTGGTAATGCTAAAACTGGAGAACTAGTCAGCCTTGCCTTAACCTCCTCAAATCTCGTTTAAGCCCAGTCTTCCTAAACAAAAGGAACATTCTTTTTGGTTAATTCAGTTAATGGACTCATAATGCTACTGAAATTCCTGACAAATCTCCTATAAAATGGAAACTCCTCACATTAGTTGCTGATTGTGGTGTTGGCTAATCCATTATGGCCTTAATTTCCCCTCCTCAACTCTCATACTAAAACTAGCCACAACAAAACTAAAAAATGTTACCTCTGACTGACAGAATGAGCACTTCTTAAGATTCCCATACAACCTCTGATCTCTCAAGACTGAAAAGATTGCCTATAGATGCTCAACATGACTCTCTAGGTCTCTACTAAAAATCAAGATGCCATCAAAATATATAACAACAAAATTTCCCAAAAATTCTCTCAAGACATGATTCATAAGTCGCATGAATGTACTAGGGGCATTAGTCAATTTAAATATTATGACCATCCACTCATATAAACCATATCATGTCTTAAAAGTGATCTTCCACTCATCTCCTACTCTCATACAAGTTTGGTGATATTCGCTTTTAAGGTCAACCTTAGAGAACACCTGTGCACCATTCAATTCATCCAACATATCATCAAATCTAGGAATGAGGTACCTATATTTTATGGTAATCTTATTGATGGCTTTGTTGTCAATGCACATACGCTATGTACCATCTTTCTTTGGAACAAGAAGTGCAGAAACATCACAAGGGCTAGTACTCTCTTTGACAAAATGCCATTCTACTAACTCATCCACTTGTCGCTTTAATTCTTTAGCTTCTTTAGGATCATGTGATATGTAGGATGATTTGGTAAGACTGACCTAGGCTACAAATCAATCACATGCTCAATACCTCTCATTGGTGGTAATCCCTTAGGTAACTCTTCAAGGAATATATCCATGTACTCATCTAGCACCCGATTCACAATAGGAGGCAACTGTTCTTGTCTATCAACCTCTAACACATACCTCATTTGTAATAAATACATTGGCCTCTCCTGTTGAATTGCCTCTTCCAGTTCCTTCCACCCCATGAATAAGGACTTCTTTTTAGTGGCTTTATTGATCTATCTCTGTGCCTTTTGTACTTTAGTTGGTGGCATAGGATTTAAAACAATTCGTTTGCCATCGTTCTGGAACACATAGGTGTTCCTAAACCCATCATGCAACACCCTCCTATCAAATAACCGTGGCCTACCAAGTAATATATGTGATGCATACATAGGAAGAATATTACAGATAATCTCATCATGGTATCTCTCCCCTATGCTGAATGGAACTTTAGCCCTCTAAGTAACATGTAGACTACCTTGTTTACTCAACCAGTGCAGTTGTATGGCTTAGGATGTGGAGTAGTATCCAATTTCAACTTATTAACTAAAGAAGCAGCCACTACATTAGTGCAACTACCACCATCAATGATAAGAGCAAAGAGATTACCTTGGATCCTATAGGAGATATGGAATAGGTTCTCTCTCTGTTCTTCTTCATTAGTAGGAAAAGTAATCATCATCCTGCGTAAAACATTAATGGCCAAATAATGATCATTGCCTCTGTCTCCATGCACCTCAACATCTGCATCTCCATAATACTCATCTAATATTGTTGACAAGTCCTTTGGCTCATCTAATTCTCCCTGATGCGTGAAACCCTAGGTATATTAAACCTAGAACCCTGATGACGTTATTTGAATCGATTACCCCAAGGATCGTCTCAAACAAGTATTGCGTAACTAGACCCCAATCACACTTGTTGACTGAAACCTACGTTATCAAAAGGGATTCCAAGCAATTCGGTTAAGAATTCCTACGGAAGAGTTCTTTTGCAAAAGAACAAAATGAGGGTTTTCGTAATCTCACGAAATTGTGTTTTCAATTCAATGATAAGATGTCTCATGGTCGACCTCTTACATGGCTTACATAGAGTACATACAATAATATGGAAAACCTAAGTTGCCTAATCTATTTTTTTCCTTATCCTCATGTAACCAAGTAAGCAACTAAATAATATAAATTACAAACCAAATGAATAAAACCAAAACATAACAAATAATAAAACTGAATGTGCTTCTCCTTTTTTGGATCAATAAAATAAATTTATTCTAAGGGCTCTAAATCATTACTTCCCTCCGTGGTTACGTGAATCAAGTTGACAAGTGTTGTGTCTCACGTGAATCAAGTTAACAAATGTTGTGTCTCCTTTAGTGTAGCTTGATTCCTTAGCTTGTAAGTCCATGACTAATCCTTGTAGAGCTTCGTTCATCCTCTTAGCTCTAGCTCGAGTCATCGGGCCTCCAATACCATGTAATGGATCGTCGAATTTTGGTTCCTTCCTTTTAGATGCTAGCTAATCCTCATCACTTCCTCTTCATCCTCACTTTCCACCTCTATAGTAGTCATCACCTTTGGTTAGGACATTGAGCAGTCATATGTCCAAAAACCAAGCATTTGAAGCACTTAACTTGGTGGGGTTTTCCACCTGATGTCCCAACTCCTAATTACTTATTTTTAGTCCCAAAAACTGCTTTCCCTTTCTTAGAAAAACTCTTCTCTCCCTTAAAATTTGTAACAGTTGCATCTTTTCCGCATTTTTAACATATCCCCCTTTATCAACATTCTTACTTTCTAAACCATACAATTAGTTGTTTTAACATATCCCCCTTTATCCATACCTACTATTAGTTGTTTTATAAGGGTTAGAATGCCTTTATCTTTCAACTTTCAAAGCCAGTTGGATGGCCTCGTTAAGGGTGTCATATCGCTGCAGCTCCACAATACAAGCAATCTCATATTTTAGGCCTAACACAAATTGTGCCATCGTCTACTCAAGAGGCTCAATAGCCTCACATCGAATCATCAACATTTTAAATTCTTAGACATACTCGTCTATACTCTTACCTCCCTACCTCAATGTTTAAAGGCGCATGAATAGCTCATGCCTATAATGCTCTAGGATAAATCTCTTCCTCATAACCTGCTTCATCTCCTGCCAAGTACGGATTTTAGCATCACCATCTCTCCTCCTACTAGCTACAATGTTTTTCCACTATAAGGCGGCATACCCTACAAACTCTACTACTGCCAAACACACTCGAGTATTGTCATTAATCTCATAATATTTAAAAAGCCCTTCCACCTTGTCCTCCCAATCAAGGTAATCCTCAATAGATCCTCCTCCAACAAATGAGGGCATCTATAATTTTACATATTCCAAACCTCTAGGTGGCTTGAACTTACGATTGTAATAAAATTCTTCTTCAAAGTTATCGTCTCTTCCTTCTTGGTGGGTATGATAATCTCCTCTAAATCGCATACCCCTATTAGCTCCTAATGCTCCTTCCCTACGAGCATTATTAATGGATACTCGAGGTAAGGGTGCTTACGAATTTGCTACTAACTATTGGGGAAGTGCTATTTAATCCACCTACGTGGTTAGATTAGCAACAATGGTGGTTAGATCTTGTAATTGCTCTTTTAAATTCCTCTTAACACCTACGGCACGCTGTGATGAAGATCACATTAGGAGGATTGGTCTAAGGATGATCAAAGACAAGATAAGGAGATGGTAGTAAAGAACACAGGCCTATTCAAAGTGCGGATCACGAAGCAGAAGTCGGGAAAGGAATCAAAGGCCGATAGCTTTAAGACTACTAAAGACTGCCGGCCTTGGAGGCTTAGGCCGTTGGCCTAAATGGCTGGCTTTAGAGAAGGCCACTAGCCTAAAGTGGCTGACATAAATGAAAAGATAGGCCGGTTAGTAAGCTGTCAGCCTAAGTGAGCTAACTTATAATTTCATATAATAAAGGGCAGTAGGAAATTAATTCAAGGCTGCCGGCTTAGGAGTAATTTTAGGTTGGCTTTAGACAAATTTTGGCCACTGGCGTATAATGTTTTCCTTAGTTGCAATTAGGGTTTTTTTATAACGCTTTGTGTACTCTTTTGTTATGAGACTATAAATAGTCGTTACACATTCATTTGTAAAGATCTTTTGGCAAAGTCTATTCATAAATTGAGAGTGATTTCGCTTAGGTTCTTTAAAGAACTTATTAAACTTATCGGATTGTGAATTCGTGGAGTTTATCTAAAACTTATCAATCAATCATTCCATAATCGATTGTGGCGTTATTACATATACCAAGGTTCTTGTCTCGTTTATGGACAAAGGGTCATGGTGTCCATCGTTCTTGAGAGATCCATAAGTTGTGAGATTAGCAAATCAAGTGTCGGGTTTCGTCACAGGTTGGCGGGGTTCACATCATTTGGTATTAGAGCAATCAGGTTTGTTAGGATTGCCTATCTTATTGTTTCAATTACTTGTTCTTTGATCTAAGGTTTGAACAAAAAAAAATCGTTCTTTGAATTTCGATTGTTGCAAGTAGATTTCAATTTGATTGTTATTAGTGTTTAAAAGGAATCATACACACTTCCTTTCTTGAGAGTCAAAAAAAAAAAAAAAAGAGAAGAAGCAAAGGAAAAAAAAGAAAGGAATTCGTAAATATATATAAAAAAGTTGTGTTACAAAATTGTGATTTAGAGTTTATGGTGATCTTTAGTTGAATTCGTAGCATTCTGTGAGTCTTGTCAAATCGTATTATGAAATTGCTGTTGGGAAAGTTGGGTGGATTTCTATAGGAACGAATCCGATTGGATTGTTAGTTCCAAAAGAACCGAAAAAAGAAAATTTTGAGTGATTTGAGTGAAAACAGTAGAGTGATTGGTGAAAACAGTAGAGTGATTTGAGTGAAACACGTGGGCGAGTGAATTTGAGAGAATTCATTTTATTACTCCTAACGTTATCTTGTGCAACAATATGTCTCATAGAAAGTCTTCTGAAAATGTTGATGGGGAGGAGTTTGTTGTTTAGGAGAAGTTGTTGGTAACTAGGAGAGTTTGGAATGTATAGGTTAGAGAAGAGGAAGAGGTGCAAAGGAAGAATATTTTTCATACTAGATGCCTAGTTTAGAACAAGGTGTGTAGTGTGATTATAGATGGTGGGAGTTGTACTAATGTGGCAAGTGTAGCTATGGTTGAGAAATTAGGACATTCCACTAGTGAGCATCTTCGACCTTACAAATTGCAGTGGTTGAATGATAGTGGTGAAGTGAGGGTGGACAAGCAGGTGCTAGTTACTTTTAGCATTAGAAGATATGAAGATGACGTTTTATGTGATGTAGTTTCGATGCTGGCTACTCACTTGTTGCTTAGATGACCATGGTAGTTTGACAGGAGGGTTAAGCATGATGGCTTTACCAATAAGTATTCCTTTAAGCAGAATCAAAGGCCTGTTACCCTTATGCCTTTAGCCCTTAAGCAAGTTTATGAGGACCAGATGAAATTGCAAAAAGAGAGTGGTCAAAAGAAAGAGAGTGAAAAAAAGACAGTGAGTGAGAGTACGAAAGGAAGAGAAAAGGAAGATGAGGCTTGTGAGAAAATAAAGATAAAAGCTGAGAGAAAAGTCGAGAGAAAAGAAAATTTTTATGAAGATCAAGTGAGGTTATAAAGAGAGAATGAACAAAAGGGAGTTAGTAAAAAAATTAAACTGAGCTATACTGTAGAAGAAAAGGAGAGAGAATTTGAGTCAAAGGAAAGCGAAAAGAGAGGAAGAACATTGAGTGATGAAAGAAAAATAAAGTGGAAAGAAAATTATTATGCAAGTACAAGTGAGATTAAGAATGCTTTGTTCTCAAGAATAAAGAGATCTGTTAAGGCTGTATATGGTCTAAATTCTTTTACTGCATTACATTTAACTTCTTTACCTGTGTCTAAACATGTTAATAGTAGAAGGAAAGCTGGATTTGTGAGGCAGGTTCACGAAAAAAAAAAGCTTAATATTGAGCGACAGAAGAAGCAATGTGTTAAACGAACCAGTAAAGGGTGTTGTCAAGTTCTCTTTGAACCCGGAGATTGGGTTTGGGCATGCTTATGCCAAAAGCGATTCCTAGCATAAAGGCAATCAAAGTGGCTTCCAAGAGGCGGGGGTCCATTCTGAGTCCTTGAGTGCATCAATGATCACATTTGTAGCTTGGAATTGCCAGGTACATATCCAACTAGTGCTATTTTTAATATTTTTAATGCAGTTGATGATTTGAGGATAAATCCTTTTCAAAAGGAGGGGAATGATGAAGATCACATTAGGAGGATTGGTCCAAGGATGATCAAAGATAAGATAAGGAGATGGGAGCAAAGAACACGGGCTTATTCGAAGTGCAGATCATGAAGGCAGAAGTCAGGAAAGGAATCAAAGGCTGATAGCTTCAAGACTATTGAAGACTGCCGACCTTGGAGGCTTAGGCTACTGGCCTAAATGGCTGGCTTTGGAGAAGGCCACCGACCTAAAGTGGCCAATGTAAATGACGACATCGGCCGGCTAGTAAGCCATCGACTTAAGTGAGCTAATTTATAATTTCATATAATAAAGGCCTATAGGAAATTAATTCAAGGCCACCAGCTTTGAGTGCTGGCTTAAGAGTAATTTTAAGCCGACTTTAGACAAATTTAGGCTACTGGCATATAATGTTTTCCTTAATCACAATTAGGGGTTTTTATAACGTTTTGTGTACTCTTTTATTATGAGACTATAAATAGTCGTCACACATTCATTTATAAGGATCTTTTAGAAAAGTCTATTCATAAATTTGGAGTGATTTCTCTTGGGTTTTTTAAAGAACTAATTGAACTTATTGAATTGTGAATTCGTGGTGTTCATCCAAAACTTATTAATTAATCGTTCTATAATCAATTGTGGTGTTATCGCATATACTAAGGTTCTTGTCTCATTTATAGACAAAGGGTCATGATGTCCATTGTTCGTGAGAGATCCACAGGTTGTAAGATTAGCAAATCGAGTGTTAGGTTTCGTCATGAGTTGGCGGGGTTCATACGGTATCTCTGACTTCCTACTCCAACTTGATTGTTGGCTTCACCCTCAATGCCTCTATTTACACTATCATTTAATATAATTTTGCTAAATTATAATCTCAACACAAAATTCCCCAATCTATAATCACGCAAATCATAACACAAACCTAAATCTCTCCTTCACTCAATTCCAATGCACAATCAATCAACCATGACACAAATCATAGCATAAACCCTAATTTCAATTCACAATCACACTACCTACAGTACAAACCCTAATCTCAACCTTTGCTCAATTCTAATTCACAATCAATCACCCATGGCACAAATCACGTTATAGATATAATTTCAATTCACAATCAAGCAACCTATGTCATAAATCATGGCATAAACCCTAATTTCAATTCTCAATCAAGTAAACCACATTATAAGCCCTAATCTTAACCTTAGCTCTGATACTAAATTATGATGTGCCAAACCAAGAACAATTTCAAACAATCATAAAAACATCTAAAAGATCAATTGCAATAATAAAAAACTAAACAACCTACCACCACGTAAACACGCCTAATTCCCTTACCAGATATGATGCATTGGTAGAAGATAGTCCAAGCTTGTATTGTTGATATAACACACAACAATTGCTATGATTTAACTTGCTACAATCAAGGATTGATAAGAGTTATCATGAATGAGAGACTAGCGCTACTTGTGTATGTCAAATGTCCAAAACATGAAGTGTCTTTTCCATGAAAAGGCATTTATAGTAGCCACTAAAAGAAAAAAATATTGGCTAATAAAAATAAAAGAAAATAAAAATGAAAACCGACCTATATAATTTGTAAGCTGCCTAGGAAAGCTGCTAACCTAAGTGGATTACACCATTGGTTCAAGGTGAGCCGCTCTCTATTTTGTTTACTTGGTTATCATCCCAAAGCACTGACAAATGTACCAAATTAAATGTCAAACAATCACGTAAAAGAAATGAAGATACTATGTGATTTTCTTATCTCATCACATTTTGACATATTCCTAACTCGTTGGCATTTGTCACATGTCTTCACAAAGGTGAAAGAATCCTTGATAATGGTTAGCCAATAAAATCCCGATTCCAACACCTTGTGGGCAGTCCTATTCACACTATAATGGCCGTTAGTTGGCTTGGTATAATAGTGCTTCAAAATTTCCTGCCCTTCTTACTTGGATATACATCGCCTAATCACTTGATCTACACAGACATGAAACAAGAATGGTTCCTCCCAAAAATAGTACTTTAACTCAGCAAAGAATCGCTTCTTTTGCTAAGATGTTTTGTCACTAGGGAGTATCTTACAAACAAGATAATTTGCAAATTAGTAAACCATGGTTTAGAGATATTACTTACCTTGTTAATTTGATAAAGTCCTTCATTTAGAAAAGCATCATCAATCTTATCTTCTTTCAATTTCTCCATGTGTGGGTTCACCAAGCGAAATAGGTGGTCAGCTGCTAGATTCTCAGCTCCCTTTTTGTTCTTGATCTCCAGATCAAATTCTTGTACTAGTAAGATCCATCGAATGAGGCACGGTTTCGCATCTGTCTTAGACAAAAGATACCTAAGAGCTGAATGGTTAGTGAAAAAAATTACTTTAGACAATATCAAATATGACCGAAACTTATCAAAAGCAAAAATTACAGCAAGAAGTTCCTTTTCGATCGTGGTGTAGTTCTCCTGAGCACCTGTGAGGATCTTACTAGCATAGTAAATTGGTTGAAAGTGCTTATGCCTCCTTTATCCCAAAACTGCTCCTACAGTAAAATCACTTGCATCACACATCAATTCAAAGGGAAGATCCTAATCAGGAGCCAACATGATAGGTGCTTAGGTCAATTTTTCCTTAAGCTTATTAAACGCTTCACGGCACTCATTGGTGAAATCATAGGGCATGTCTTTTTCCAATAGTCGTATCAATGGACGAGCTATTTTTGAGAAATCTTTAATGAACCTAGCGTGCCTAAGGAAACTTCGAATGGCTCTTACCGAAGAAGATGGTGGAAGTTTTGCAATTGTTTCCACCTTTGTATCATCCACTTCAATTCCTCTATGAGAGATTTTATGCCTTAAGACTATACCCTCCTTCACCATAAAATGACATTTCTCTCAATTCAAACCAGATTTGTCTCTTGACATCAAATTAAAACTCTTTTTAAATTAATGAGACAATCATCAAAAGAATCACCAAAGACAGAGAAATCATCCATAAAGACTTCCATGATGTCCTATACTAAATCTTCAAAGATAGCTAGCATACACTGTTGAAACGTAGCTAGTGCATTGCATAGCCCGAAAGGCATATGCTTATAAGCAAAAGTACTATAGGGACAAGTGAAAGTAGTCTTTTCTTGATCCTCAAGAGTGATTGGGATTTGGAAATACCCTAACATTCTATCTAAAAAATAGTAATATAGATGTCCTGCCAACTGCTCCAGCATCTAATCCATAAAAGGAAGGGGAAAGTGGTCCTTACGAGTTACCTCATTCAGCCTTCTATAATCTATGCACACTCGCTACCCGGTTATAGTCCTCATGGGTATAAGTTTGCTCTTTTCATTAGGCACCACTGTCATTCCCCCTTTCTTTGGTATTACTTGCACAGGGATGACCCACGGATTGTTAGAAATAGGATAGCTTAACCCTGCATCTAGAAGCTTGATCACCTCCTTCTTTACAACTTCCTTCATGTTGAGGTTTAGCCTTCTCTAAGGTTGAACCATCGATTTAAAATTATCCTCTAGCAGAATTTTATGGGTGCAGAACGAAGGGCTAATACCCTTAATGTCTGATATCTTCTAAGCAAGAGCCCGCTTATGCTCTCTCAAAACTCCCAATAAACTCTCTCTTTATTTCATTATTAAACCAACCAAAATGATGACAAAGAGCTTGGAATTAGCCTCCAGAAAAGCATATTCTAGATATTCAGGGAGTTGCTTCATCTCAAGTTCTGGATGTTCTTCTATAGATGGTTTCAATCTTACTTCCTCCCTAGGCTCTATCTTCTCAAATCCCCTTCGATAAACTAATTCGTCACACGCTTTCAATTGAGCTATCACAGTTTGGATCTCAACACTTTCAATCACTTCCTTCCCATCAACCGTTAAACTAAACTCCAAAGGATCCCCACATAGTAATTCCTACATGGAACTCATCACTGACTTGTCAACACCATCAATAGCATAGCAAGAATCATTAGCATTCAAAGACTGTTTCAAAGCTGTTGAGATTATTACTACCAACTCATCTTCACCTACTCTTAGAACCAGTTTCCCATCCATCACATCTATTACAACTCTTGTGGTGACCAAGAAGGGTCATCCTAACGGGACCTCTACATTTGCATCTATATCCAAGATTACAAAATTAATAGGGAAAATGAATTTTTCTACCTTTACCAGGACATCTTTGATGATCCCCTTAGGGAATTTAATGAAGCGATCTGTCAACTGTAAACTTATTGATCGTTGCCAATCACAGTTTTAATAAATTGAATTCTTGTTCTTAATCTTACTATGAAGTAATAGGCAAGTGCACCTATCGTTGCGCAATATAGTGAGTAAGCACAAGGTCGTCCCTCAGAGATACACCAACTACTAGTACTAACTCCGTTCCTATTATCTAACCGCCGCTTAATAATGTTGGTTGAAACTTAATTACTCTAATCTTAAAATTAATAACTCACTAACAACAATGGTTCTGAAGATTTATCAATTAACAAAAGCAACCTAGATCTTATTCTACTCCTTCTCTATCATGTAATTCATTAGATTTCTGAAGATTGTCGTAATTGACTTCTTATACTGTTGAATTCTCTAGTCAAGTTAACTACTTTCTCAAGTATATTAACCTATCTAATCCTAGGTTTATCAAATAGGATCACTCCTTAGTTAATAGCAACCTAGAATTGCATAAAGCACATGAATTCGCATCAAAATAATCGATGTAAACAGAAGACTCTTGTTTCCTATCTCTAGAAGAACAATCAAATCTCATTAATTGCATTAGATCTAATCATATGAGCAATTTCTCAATTAACTAATATGATATCATGCATAAATTCATATTCCGGATCTATGAATCTAAGAAACAATTGAAGAGCATGCAATTAATCATAAGAAAGTCAACAACTTTGCATTAATGACCAAATCTTCATCACATGATAGAGAAGTTTCAAATAAAATCTAGATCTAGGGTCTACTCCTCTATAAATTGGATAAAAGAAATGCAATTACTAGAAGAATAGATAAAATTCATGGTCACAACCCATAAAGATAGAATCTTCTTCTTCTTGGGTCTTCAATCTCCCTTGGAATCGATAGAATCTTCTTTCCCTTGCTGTTATGAGAGTGAGAGAAAATGAAAAATTCATAACCTCTCTTTTTAGGGCAAACTGACGGTCTATTTATACATGTACCCCGATTGGATATATGTACGAGCAGATACACAAGTAGTGTATCTCGTTTGTGTATCTCATGCTTGCTTCCAAGTGTCCTTATGTGAATATACACGAGCAAGTACATGGGAGTGTACATTGGTCGTGTATTTGAAACATCATCGAATAGAAGCAAAACTTAGATACACAAGCAAAGTACATGGGCATGTACTTTTCTCGTATACTTTCCAGAAATCCACTTCAGTATACACAAGTAAAACAGCAAAGTGCATGGGCATGTATCTCACTTGTGTACTTTCCAGAATTCTTTCTCTTCACATGTAATGTATCCAATTCCTTCCAAACTTGCTCCGACTCTTCAAAACTCCTTCCCTTAGCTCCAAAATACTCTAGAGGATCTTGAAATTAACATTCATTCCATTAAGCATCCTTTTCTTCAACAAATCATCTAAAAATTCAACAATAAAGCACAATTTCATTACTCTAGATAAGGGTATTTTGTGACTTATCAAACTTCCCCACACTTAAATCTTTGCTTGTCCTCAAGCAAATTAAAACATTAATCAAACTTCTCATTAATCATGATTATTGTTACCAAATAATACTACTCAGACATTAGCATTTATGAATTTTAATCTTTAAAGCTCAATGAATCACTCAATCTAATGAGTGTGCTTCTCACCTTATCATGAAAGTATTGTAACAAAGATACTTTAGTCAAATTTCTAGGATTAATCAGAGTAAACCAAGCTTTACCCTCATCATTTAACAATGGCCTTCATGATCAAAATTAGACACAAGATCAATTAGAGCAAAAGGAAACGTCAGAGCAAAAGGAAACGTGATACATTTTAACAACCATTAAAAAGTCTATAATCTTCTCAATTATCTCTCTAAGTAAAACAATCAATAATGAAAGTACATTGCATTTATGTTTACCCTGGATTCCTCCTCCTTTTTAGTTGATCTCTTCAAAGATTTTATTTTTTGTAATAGTTCACTATTTTCATCCCTTTTTTTTTTTTGGTTCAGCTGTTTAAGATCTTGCAACCCATGTAACGAGTTTTCAGCCGATAATCCTAGGCTCGTCACCCAAGTTAACGAATGTTATCCCCTCAATTGAGGGCGTTCCTATGGGCTTAATTACTCGAGTTATAGGACCCTCTCAACTTTTGCCTTTATGGTATTTCATTTTGTTATGGTAATTTCCTCGGTCGGCCGATCCCAGGCCAGGCGACCTTAGGTGACCAGGTTTTAAAGGAACCCCATCGAACCTCTGTTACCTTAACTTATTATTTTGACTAATTAGTAGCGGAGTCAAACTTCGCTCTTTTGAGGGACCAAAGCTTGCCCATACTGACCAATCCTTTATTTTTCAAGTATAACATGCTTTCATTAAATTATTACTTTAAAGAGATCTTCTAAGAAGGATCACCAAGAGAATCATTTCATTTGCCCTTTCATGAAATATTAAATGGCTCTCAAGATCTTTGAGTTTCACAGCGATTTTATCCCATAACTTTGACTAAGTATCAATGTTCCAAAGAAGACAAAGGTGACATGCACAACACTCTTTTAGAGGAATTCATTCACTAAATGCTAAAATACTACGTAATTTGCAATCATGATTTCAAAATTCGATTATCAAGCAAAAAGAAAAAAAATAGGGGAAAATTTTGAATGACTCATACAATTCAGCACAACCCTTATCAAATTTCTTTAGTATCCCCTTCCCCACACTTAGATTGAGACATTTTCCCCAATGTCTTTATCATTCAAGAATATAATGGTCTCAAAATAAGTTAGGGTCGTCAATTACACAAAGAAAATGATAGGACTTGCATTGGGTTTCCGAAATAAGGAGGAAGATAGCACAGTTGAGATACACAACCAAAGTACACGATTGTATACCTGATTGTGTATCTACCCATCTCATACATGCACAAATTACCATAGGAACGCTCAAAATCAGGCCTTGTGGCTTTAGTATATTATCAATCTACCTTCCTGAAGGCCAAAAATGTAACTACAATACACCCAAAGCATCCTTAAACGATAAAGTTCGAATCTTGATTCTAAGAAGCTAGGTGCGATAGTTTAGTGATCATAAAAAAAATGGCCTCATAACTTGGTTTCTAAGAAGACGATCGGGAAAGAAACACAACAACATTATTCAAGAAACCCACGAAATCAAAGTCCTAAATATTCATGTTCAAACCCTAACTATCGATTCACTTGTTTGGCAAGCACTCATGACATCAATCATACATGCATTCACATGAGTTCAAAATGTCTACCAATCTATCAACAATCGACTTCCAAACTGCGAAATCACTCATCATACCATCATCATAGATGCAAGCATGTATGGTAGTCATAAAAGAAAACCGAGCAACAACCGTATTGCAATAAGTATTGAAGAAGAAGAAGAGAAAACTTACTTACCTTGAGTCCTTAAAACGGAAGAAATTTATGGTGTGGAAAGAACAACCATGGTATGGAGGAGTAGAGTGGGAGTGAGTGGGTCAAATACACGAATGGAGAATGGGTCGTGTAAATGGCGGAGTGAAGTGAGGAGTCCTTTTATAGTACGAGCAGAAAAATTAGATACACGACCAAGTACACGGTCGTGTACTTTGGATTCCTTTCCGTGGTTTAGATACACGAGCGTGTACCTTGTTCGTGTATTGTGGGAGAGCAATTTGTGGGTCAGACACACGATCAGGTACACGAGCGTGTACCTTGTTCGTGTATCGTGGGAGAGCATTCTGTGGGTCAGATACACGACCAGGTACACGAGCATGTACCTTGTTCATGTATCGTAGGAGAGCATTCTGTGGGTCAGTTACATGACTAGGTACACGAGCGTGTATCTTGTTCGTGTATCGAATTGTGCCTTCTGTGGATTAGATACATGACCAGGTACACGAGCGTGTACCTTATTCGTGTATCTCTGATATGTACACAATGAGCATATTTTGAAGTACACGGGAGGGCACACCATGACGTATTCCCCTTTTGTATTGCAAAGTCAATTTAGACACCCTCTGGCATGTGTGAGAAACCGGATACACCACTAGTGTACCCGGTTGTGCAGATCAAAGTACATACCTGTCATCACTTCATCTTGCATTCCCTTGAAAAGGTCTCCCATCCTGAATTTCCCCACACTTAAAGCTTAAAAGAAGCTCTATTAAGGTGACTTTCATAGAATCCAAACTTGGTTAGCCCCTCTATAGCTTGTTGTCTTGCAAAAGTTACTCCAAAACAACGGATGATAATAAAGAAAAAAAAAACTTACCTACGCAACATGGGTTGCCTCCCAAGAAGCGCTGTTGTTTAACGTCGTTAGCTCGACGTAATGAACCGGTGGAGCTCAAATGGAGATGAGAATGAGGTTCAGCTCCTCCTTTTCTTCCAAAACTGTTTTCTCCCCAAAGTAATGCTTAAGCCTTTGGCCATTCACCTTGAAAATGCCTTTCTTGGAGATTTTATAACCCAAAACAATACCTTCTTTTGCCATAAAATGACACTTCTCTAAATTTAGGACCAGATTAGTATCTTCACAACGTTGCAACACTAACTCAAGATGGTGTAGACACTCATCAAAAGAATTCCTGAAAACAAAAAAAATAATCCATGTATACTTCCATCTTGTCTCCTACCATACCCTCAAAAATAGCCATCATGAATCGCTAAAAGGTAGCTGGAGCGTTGCATAATCCGAAAGGCATGCATCGATAAGCGATGGTCCCAAAAGGGCATGTGAATGTCCTCTTTTCCTAGTCTTTGGGTACAATAGGAATCTGAAAATATCCTGACATCCCATCGAGGAAACAGTAATATGCGTGACCAGCTAACCTTTCAAGCATTTGGTCCACAAATGGAAGAGGAAAATGATCCTTTCGAGTTGCATCATTTAGCTTGCGGTAATCTATACAAACTCTCCATCCAGTGACAGTTCTCATCGGGATGAGTTCATTTTTTTCATTCGGTACCACTGTTATACCGCCTTTCTTCAGAACTAGTTGAATAGGGCTCACCCATGAGCTATCAGAAATCGGGTAGATCATTCCTGCATCAAGCAATTTGATGACTTCCTTTTTTACAACATCTCTCATATTTGGATTAAGTCGGCGCTACGGTTGTACCACTAGCTTGACACAATCTTCCATCAAAATTTTGTGTGTACAAAATGATGGGCTAATCCCCTTTATATCTGCAATTTTCCATGCAATTGCTTTCTTGTGTTGCCCCAGGACATGCAATAACCTTTCCTGCTGATCTCGATCCAGATTTGATGCAATTATGACTGGAATTTTAGAATCTTCTTCCAAAAATGCATATTGAAGGTAGTCTGGCAATTGTTTCAATTCTAGCTCAGGTGGTTCCTCAATTGAAGGTTTCGATCTCTGAATGGTGGATCTATTCATACCTTCAAAGCTTCTTTCTTCTCTCAACTCAGGATTATTATTAAGCTAATTGACAACTGCTCTAATTGCCATATTTTCAGGTTGCTCTTTCTCCCCATTCATCAAACACAATTCCAATGCATCACCAATCAACAAGTCTTGCAATGAATATGAAACTGCGAAGTCTAGGTAGTCGATTGCATAGCATGTATCATCATGGTGCAGGCTTTGTTTAAGGACGTCAGGCATTTTCACCATGACCTCTTCATTTCCCACTCTCAACACTAACTTCCCATCCCCAACATCAATTATGGCTCTAGCAGTAGCCAAAAATGGCCTCCCTAATATAAGAGGGACCTCCACATCTGCTTCCATGTCAAGGATGACGAAATCCGCCGGGAAGATGAAGTCCTGCACCTTCACTAATACATCTTCAACTACTCCTCTCGGGAATTTGACTGATCGATCGGCTAACTGAAGACTCATTTTGGTCAGTTTTGGCTCTCCAATACCCAATTTCTAGAACATCTTGTATGGCATCAAATTAATGCTGGCTCCCAAATCAGCCAATGCCCATTCTTCAGATAAATTCCCTATCAGGCAAGGGATGGTAAAGCTCCCAGGATCTTTTAACTTCTTTGGGAGTTTATTCTGAATTACCGTAGAGCATTCTCCTCCTAAAGTTACAGTAGAGAACTCTTCAAGCTTCCTTTTGTTCGATAGCAACTCTTTCAAAAATTTTACATATCGTGGCATTTGTGATAATGCCTCAACCAGTGGAAGGTTGATATGCAATTGCTTGAATATCTCTAAAAATCTGCCATAGTGCTCATTTGTTCTGTCCTTCTTGAGTCGTTTTGGGTAAGGAACATTGGGCTTGTATTCTAGGATTAATGGAGGTGATGATTTCTCTTTAGGTGATTTTTCTGAATGCTTTCCCCCTTCTTTGAGAACTACTTGTTCTTTTGCTAGTTCAGTCATCCAACTCTCTTCTTCTTGAACCTTTGGTTGTAGTTCCTTACCACTTCGTAATGTGACAGCCTTAACATGTTCTCTAGGGTTGGTTTCTGTGTTTCCCGGTAGTGAACCTTGAGATCTCTTTGACAGAAGCTTAGCTATCTGACCGACCTGGTTTTCAAGATTGTGTATTGATGTCTCATGATTCCTTAGAGCCGAGTCTTGATTTTTCAGAATCAAATCTAAGGACTTCTGTTTGTCTTCTGAATCCTTGATGAATTTTGTGAGGAGATCTTCAAGTGGCGGTTTAGAACTCTGGACCAGTGGCCTCTGATAACCTGGTGGAGGATTCGGATTGCCCTTCTGAATATTACTATTGTTAGTCCAAGAAATTTTTGGGTGATTTCTCCATCTTGGGTTATAAGTATTGCTGTATGGATTGTTCTGGGGCCGAATTGGGTTTCCCAAATAATCCACTTACTCTGTTTGCCCTTCCTCACCGCCTGAGGGTTCCACAATAGCCAGCTGATGTTGTGAGACAGCCAACCCATCGATCTTTCTAGATAAAGCCTCAACTTTGGACATTATAGAAGTAGCCACATCCACTTCAAGAATGCTTGCCACCTTCTTTTCTCTGCCCCTACCATGTGACCATTCATAATTATTCGCGGCCATGTCTTCAAAGAGTCAAACTTTCTTCAGGAGTTTTATGGTTCAAGGTGCCACCAGCTGCGGCATCTACTGTTTGTCTCATTTGATAGTTCAACCCATTATGAAATATCTGAACTTGAAGCCACTTTGGGATCCTATGGTGTGGGCATTTCCGCATTGAGTCCTTGAAGCACTCCCAGGTTTCATACAACGTCTCCATGTCATACTGATGATAAGATTGAATCTCAGCTCGAAGTTTAGCGATCTTTGATGGAGGGAAGAATTTGTCCATAAACTTCTTAATCAGACCTTGCCATGTAGTAATGGAGTTCCTCGGTAAAGAATTCAGTCACTGCTTAGCCTTGCCTTTCAAAGAGAATGGGAAGAGCCTGAGGCGGATCGCATCATCACTAACTCCATTAAATTTGAAGGTATCGCATATCTCCAGAAAGAGTTGGATATGCGCATTTGGATCTTCATCCTGTAAACCATCAAATTGAGTATATTACTGCACCATCTGAATCACGGCAGGCTTAAGTTCAAAATTATTTGCCTCCACTCGAGGACGGACTATGCTAGAGCTAATGCCTATTAAGTTTGGCTTGGAAAAATCAGAATTAGTTCTAGGTGGCTCATTAACTCGACCATCTCTATTATCAACCAGTTGATGATTCGGGGGATCCACAACAACATTTCCTTAATTCAGCTCTTGAGCACGATTATTGACTTGATCAACCATTTCTTCCTTCAATGATTCTCCTTGAATACCAAATGATGTTGACTTAGTCGAGTGTTGCTTTTTCTGATAACGACGAATAATTTTCTCTAGCTCAAGATTAAAAACAGCAAGTTCCTTGGAGCGATTTCTGGTCATGCACTGTAAATGTAATACAAATCAATTATGAGCTCCAAATTCTCAAGAAGAAAAGGGAAAAAAGATAAGAAAGAAATAAATTGGTTAAATTAATAAGTAAAAAGTGTTTCTAATATTGGCGTATCTCTGGCAGCGGCGCCAAAAACTTGATCGTTGCCAATCGTAGTTTTAATAAATTGAATTCTTGTTCTTAATCCTACTACGAAGTAATAGGCAAGTGCACCTATCGTAGTGTAATATAGCGAGTAAGCACAAGGTCGTCCCTCAGAGATACACCAACTACTAGTACTAACTCCGTTCCTATTATCTAACCACCGCTTAATAATGTTGGTTGAAACTTAATTACTCTAATCTTAAAACTAATAGCTCACTAACAACAATGGTTATGAAGATTTATCAATTAACAAAAGCAACCTAGATCTTATTCTACTCCTTCTCTATCATGTAATTCATTAGATTGCTGAAGATTGTCGTAATTGACTTCTTATTCTGTCGAATTCTCTAGTCAAGTTAACTACTTTCTCAAGTATATTAACCTATCTAATCCTAGGTTTATCAAATAGGATCTCTCCTTAGTTAATAGCAACCTAGAATTGCATAAAGCACATGAATTCGCAACAAAATAATCGATGTAAACAGAAGACTCTTGTTTCCTATCTCTAGAAGAACAATCAAATCTCATTAATTGCATTAGATCTAATCATATGAGCAATTTCTCAATTAACTAATATGATATCATGCATAAATTCATATTCCGGATCTATGAATCTAAGAAACAATTGAAGAGCATGCAATTAATCATAAGAAAGTCAACAACTTTGCATTAATGACCAAATCTTCATCACATGACAGAGAAGTTTCAAATAAAATCTAGATCTAGGGTCTACTCCTCTATAAATTGGACAAAAGAAATGCAATTACTAGAAGAATAGATAAAATTCATGGTCACAACCCTTAAAGATAGAATCTTCTTCTTCGTGGGTCTTCAATCTCCCTTGGAATCGATAGAATCTTCTTTCCCTTGCTATTATGAGAGTGAGAGAAAATGAAAAATTCATAACCTCTCTTTCTAGGGCAAATTGACGGTCTATTTATACATGTACCCCGATTGGATATATGCACGAGCGGATACACAAGTAGTGTATCTCGTTCGTGTATCTCATGCTTGCTTCCAAGTGTCCTTATGTGAATATATACGAGCAAGTACATGGGAGTGTACATTGGTCGTGTATTTGAAACATCATCGAACAGATGCAAAACTTAGATACACAAGAAAAGTACATGGGCGTGTACTTTGCTCATGTACTTTCCAAAAATCCGCTTCAGTATACACAAGTAAAACAGCAAAGTGCATGGGCATGTATCTCGCTTATGTACTTTCCAGAATTCTTTCTCTTCACACGTAATGTATCCAATTCCTTCCAAACTTGCTCCGACTCTTCAAAACTCCTTCCCTTAGCTCCAAAATACTCTAGAGGATCCTGAAATTAACATTCATTCCATTAAGCATCCTTTTCTTCAACAAATCATCTAAAAATTCAACAATAAAGCACAATTTCATTACTCTAGATAAGGGTATTTTGCGACTTATCACTTATCCCCATAGGCTTCGGCTCACCTAGCTTAAGCTTCTTAAACCCTGAATAGGTCATCAAGTTTATGCTCACTCTAAGGTCTACTAATGCTCTTTCCATAGGTAGCTCGCCTATAAGGCATGAAATAGTGAAGCTACCCGAATCCTTAAGCTTCTTGGGTAGTTTATTCTGTAAAATAGCTGAACACTCTGCCTTAATAACTATAATAGAAATATCTTCTAGTCGTTTCTTGTTTGATAGCAAATCTTTCAAGAACTTTTTATACCTGGGCATTTACACAAGTGCTTCCACAAACGATACGTTGATATGTAATTGTTTAAACAAATCTAAAAACTTACCAAAGTGTTCTTGGTCTTTATCTCTTTTCAATTAGCCTGGATATGGAATTGGTGGCTTGTAGGGCTGAATTGTTGATGCCTTGGCCTTTCCTGAGTCTTTTCCTTTATCAAGATCTGTCTCCTTGCCATGTCTAACAGCTTATTCTTTTTTAGTAACCCCATATTGTCCAATCTCGACCTCTTTCTCTTGTACAACCCTAGGCACTCCAGTGGTATTAGATTGCAATTCTCTTCCACTCCTAAGAGTTACTACTTTTACCTACTCCTTAGGATTAAGCTCAGTGTTTCCAATTAAGGACCTTTGTGGTCTTTCTGAGAGCATTTTTGCAATCTAACCCACTTGATTTTCCAGATTGTGAATAGAAGCCTCATGATTTCTTAAAGCAGCATCGGTTACTTGTTGGCGCTGCTCTAAGGTGTGAATGAATTTAGCAATCATGTCCTCTAAATTGGACTTCTTTTCTAGAAGAGATGGTGGAAGGGGCTTTTGGAATCCAAGCAGAGGTGCATTACCCTGAGGGATTGGTGGACTACTCCATGAAAAATTGAGGTGATTACGCCAACCCAAATTATAGGTGTTACTGTAGGGATCGTTTTGAGATTGCCTTGGGTTACCCATATAGTCCACTTGTTCAACCAGCTCAAGACCAAATATGTCATTGGAAGAGTTGACTTGATTAAATTGGGGTGGCTGAGAGACAATCATCCCATTGACTATCCTAGTAAGAGCATCAACCTTTGCCACTATTGTGGTTATAAGATCAACTTCATGTATTCCAGTTGCTCTTTGCCTTGAACCCTTGTCTTTCCCTTAGGATTTATTCTTGGACATATTCTCAAAATGTTGGAAAGACTCTTTAGGAGTCTTCTCATTAATAGTCCCTCCAGTCTCGGCATCAATTGTCTAACGAGTTTTGTAATCTAGCCTATTATAGAAGCTAGCTACTTGTAACCAATTTGGTATCTAATGATGCAAACACCGTCTAAGCAGTTCCTTAAACCTCAACCATGCTTCATGAAGGGTCTCATTGTATTGTTGAGTGAATGACATGATCTCATTCCTCAACTAGGCAGTCTTTGATGGTGGAAAATAAAAATCCAGAAAAGTTTTCGCCAATTGGGTCTATGTAGTAATGGAAGCTTGATCCAGTGAATTGTACCACTGCCTTGCCTTTTCCCTCAAAGTAAATGGAAAGATACGCAACTTCAATGCCTCATCCAAGACCCCATTCTACTTGATTGTATCACATATGTCAAGGAACATCTGTATGTGAGCATTAGGATCTTCATTAGCTAAACTGTCAAATTGATATTGGTTGTAGATCATGTTCGTTGTAGAAGCCTTAACTTTGAAGTTATTAGCTTCTATGGTAGGTCGAACAATACATGAACCAGTACTATCCAAAGTAAGTCGAGTGTACTTAACCATTATCCTATGTTGATCACCCATGGTAGTCTCTGTAGTTCTATATTCAATCTCTTCCAAATTCTTTGAACAACTACTTTCTTCCTCGTTAACTGACTGCTCTTCGGAAGTTACACTCTTGATCACGGCTTGTATGTTACTCCTTAATCTCTGGTGGAAAGTTCTATCGACTTCAGGATCAAATTTCAGAAGGTTTGAAGGAGATGATCCCCTGGTCATAAACTACACAAAAGTGACAAGAAATTATGAGCAAGTATGAAAAAGAAGAATGGCTAAATTAGTAGGTGTCTAGTTTTCCTAATATCGTCGAATCCTCAGCAATGGTGCCAAAAACTTGTTGATGATTGTAATCACACAAATTAAAAATCCTTTTTACCTTAACTCTTCCTTACAATCAATTAGGCAAGCATACCTATCGAGTTTAGTAGTATAGAGTTCAAGCACGGATATCATTCCCTCAAGTATCTGTGAGTACTAGTACTAACTACGAACCCACTATCCAACCACACAATTTCGAGTGAATTTGATTAAATTAAATCACTTAACAAAGAAATATAACACTTAAACTAAACACGGAATTAAAATTTAGTAAATTCAATAATCAATGACATACCCTACCCTTACTACTCCTCTAATTATTATATGACTTCATCCTCAAAGTTTCAAATAACAAATGACAATTATCTCGGAACCACGGAGTATCTAATACAAAATCAATGTTCCTCTTAGAATCATTAATTCCTAACTCTAATTACATTAACAAAGATTCCTCTTTCATTAACATTATTAGAATTGCATTAACACCTTAAGACCCTCAATGAGGTTGAAATATATCAATTCAACCTAATACGGAAAACTCATGCTCTTTATCCCTAGATTGCATACAAATGTCTTTATCTATATATGATCTATTCCGATAAGAGATTTTCTAATCAACTTAGAAGAAATAAATGTAAATTAAGTACTGGCCGAACATTAAATCACAAAACATGATAAACAATATGAATAAATTCAGAGAAAATTAACCATTCATGAATTTCACAATCAATCCAATGTCATATGATAATTAGGGTTTTGTAAGGTTCAGGTTTAAAATAAACTAGCAACACATGGTTTTCAAAATTAAAATCAATGGAATAAAAAGACCCATGTGAATAAAACCCTCTAAAGATAAGAGTCGAATTATTGTTGATGATGTTTCATCTCTTCCTATGGATTCAATTCCTGACGTCTTCTTTCTTTCCTTTCTTTTTGATTTCTTGGTTTCGTTTTTCTCCTACAGATGCTGGTTTTTGACATCTTCTTTCAGCTTCGAAATACGGCTCCTCTTTTGATTCGGAATGCTGCCCCTCTTCAAGACATGGAATGTTAAAAAATAAAACAAGGTGTCTATTTATAGTTATGCGAAAACAAGGTTCAACATAGGTGTCAGCATGGCCGTGCTCGAGGCCGTGCTGACTTCAAAACACGTTATTTTCACTACCCAGTTCAGCATGGCCTCCAGCATAGACGTGCTTGGGGTAGGGCTAAAACGAATTAGTTACTAGTCATTTTTTTCATCCAACAGTGGTGTCTACAGGTTGTGCTGAACTAAAAATCAATTTTCTTCATTTTTCGCCAAATTTCACTTTGCCTTTGCTCATATCATCCTTAAACCTTTCTTTTATCTCCATTGATGCCTGAAATTAAAATTTAATCATTTAAGTACCCTTTTCTTCACAAATCACATGAAATCCATATAAAATTATAACTAATAAGCACTAGAATTAAGGGTCTTCTGACACTTATCATTTGGGTTAATTTAAGGTTTAAGTGGTTAAGTGTATCATGGGTCTGGGGCCTATAATGGCAGTTCCCATCACGAAGTTTAAGTAGTTTAAGAGATCATGGGTATGGGGCCCGTAGTAGCAGTTCCCATCAATAAGTTTAAGTGGTTTAAGAGATCATGGGTGTAGGGCTCATAGTAGTAGTTCCCATCACTAATTCATGTTCCAATTTGTTAAGTGTGTTAATGAGGTCATGAGTACCTTGTTGTTGCGTGTAGGCTTAAATAATATCATTAAATGGTTGTTGCTATTAAGTGTGTTTGTTTATGCATATGTGCTTATGTTATATGTACCGGGTATTAGCTCATCCTTTGGGGAATATTTTTTAGATGAAAGTACTAAAGGTGTTGATAATCTAGAAGAAAATCTAGGAGTGAATGAACCAAAAAGGGATCACTACTATTATTGCGAGTAGAACTTGGGAGGATTTTATTATTTGATTGTAATGAATAGAAGTTTCTAGAGAATATTTAATTAGTGTTTTTAGACTTCCGCTGCATTAGATGCTGATTTTGGATTCATGAAATTGGTTTTGAAGTTTGAAAGATAGATTGATTGTTTTTATGTAGGAATTATAGGATGAAGAGTTATTAAAGTGAGTTTAGAGCCTTAATGTGTTCTTGTATGATAAGGACATGTGGTGAGCCATAGTGCTGCCCTTGGTTTTAGGGTGTTATAGCTTAGATGGTATCAAAGCCTAGGTTTATGATCTTTAGGGACTTAAGTTGAATCTATAGAGAATAGGTTAATGATCCTTAGGACATAAGTTTTTATCTATAGAGCATAGGTTGATGATCCTGAAGAACTTTGGTTTGTTGATCCTTAGAAAATTAAGTATTGATCATTACATATAAGTTTCAAATCCTCTACAGCACAAAAATGTTAATGAACCCATTAGCTTTGATAAGTTCATCAACTTAGCTAAGGAATTAACCTTAGAGTGGATGACCCAATTGAAGCTGAAGATTGGGTATAGGAAATTGAGAAAACCTTTGCTGTCTTTTAGATACTAGAAGACAATAAGGTCAATTATGTTGCATTCATGCTAAAGGGAATTGTAGCAAAATGGTGAGCCTTAGTTCCTAAACTTGTAGGGGAATACATGAATTGGACTGTGTTTAAGGAGCTATTTTATCAAAGGTATTTCCTCAACAACTCTAGAGATGGGATGGAAAATGAATACTATAACTATGAATAAGGGGTTCGAATAATTGAAGAATATGAGGCAAAGTTGAACTGCCTTATCTAATTCCTTCTTGAGAATGTGCTTAACGACGATAGTTCCCGAGCTAGGAGATCTTTTAGAGGCTTGGATTTGGATCTACAACTTGCAGTTGGGGCCTTTCAACTAAATACCTATGTTGAGATGGTTTATAAGGCCAAATACCTTGAGTAGAACAAAAAGAGTATTAAAGAACAGATGAGCCGCAATGCAGCAATAGCTTTGGCAAAAAGACTCGCCTCTTATGAAATGGGGTAAGATAAGGGCAAAAGACATCATGTGTAGTAGAGCAGAACATAGAGTGTTGCAACCCTTCCTTCACAAATCAGACAAGTGCCTTTAATCTTTCCTACAATGAGCCCAAATGTTAAATGTACTAGATGCTACAGGCCTCGTGAGTTGAGAGAATGCAGATGGCTAGATGGGGCATGTTTCTCTTGTGGGAAGACAACACATATTAGTAGACACTGCACTAAGAGGTTAGTTCCCTTGATTTTCTATCATGTATGCCATCAGAGGGGACATAAAGCAATCAACTGTCATCAAGGATAAGTAAGAAATCAGGCAGGCCCAATCTAACAAGTAGCCAAATGTTCAATGAGGGGACAAGGTGGTAAACCATAGGCAAGGGATCCTAGATAAAGAGTTCCGACTAGGATGTTTGCTATCTATCAGTAGCAGCACTAGGACATCCATAACGTAGACAACATTATAGGTATGCTTCTAGTACACTCCTGCAATGCATATGTACTATTTAATACCAGTGCATCTATATCCTATGTGTTTGAAAATTTTGTATATGCATGTGCATTAGATATTGAAAACCTGAATGACTATATGGCTATTAGTACTCCTTTAGGAGTAGGAGGAAGGATAAGTAGAATATGTAGGGGAGTGAGAATAGAGATATAAGGTAAGGTGATGTTATCAAATCTCTTAATATTGGAGGTGATAGAGTTTGACATGGTATAAGGGTTTCATCAAACCTAATGTTTCTCCTTGGGGTGCACCAGTCCTGTTTATCAAGAAGAAAGATGGAAGCATGAGACTCTATTAAGATTATAGAGAGATGAACAAGGTCACTATCAAGAACAAATGTCCTCTACTTAATATAGATGACCTGTTTGACCAATTGCAAGGAGCTCAGGTGTTCTCAAAAGTAGATTTGAGATTAGGCTACCATCAATTAAGAAATAAAGGAGAAGACATTTAAAAGACAACATTTAGGACCAGATATAGGCATTATGAGTTTAGTGATGCCCTTTGGACTAACAAATGCACCAATTGCATTCATGGACTTAATGAATAGAATATTCAAGGATTTTTTGGATAAGTTTGTAATCATCTTCATAGAAGATAACTTGATATACCCCAAAAGTACTAAAGAGCATGATGAGCACTTGAGGCTAATATTAGGTTGGTTACAAGAAGAAAATTTTATGCCAAGTTTAGTAAATGTGAATTCTAGCTAGAGCAAGTAGTTTTCCTAGGTCATGTGGTTAATAAAGATGTGATATCTATGGATCTAGAAAAGGTGAGAGCAGTAGTGGATTGGCATAGACTGAAGACAGTTATAGAGGCAAGAAGCTTCTCGAGTCTAGCAGGCTACTATAAGAGATTTATAGAGGGATTTTCCAAGATAGCAACTCCTCTTACGAGACTAACACAAAAGAATGTAAGATTTGAGTGGGATGATAGATGTGAAGCTAGCTTTTAGATGCTTTCATGCAGCATAACGTGTGAGATTAACATGGGATATTATCACAAATCGTTGATTCTACGAATACCTAGTATGCGATCTTCAAATATCAATTGATTATATGAATTCCTAGATATTTGGCATCCAAATTCGATAATTTTATGAATTCAAGAATTTGGGAGAAAATAGAGCAAAGACGACTCAAAATTTTGATAATATTTAATAGCCTTATGTTCAATGTCTTAGGGCATACAAGTAATAGCAGGCACAAAGCTGCCAAAAATAGAACATAAAAATTTTCTAAAAATAAAAGTGCCTAAAAACTGCTAAAAATAGAAATGCCTAAAACTTAAGGACACGTAGCAAATTAAAAGACAAATACAATACCACAAATGAAATTCAAAAGAGAAGTGTTTATAAAAAGTTATAGGTAATATAAAAATTACCAAAAATAACAAATTCGGTTGTTTAAGGGACTAAACGAAGGAATTTTCCTTAAAATAGCATAGCTTAGCAACAAAGGTGCTGACTTCTTCAAGTTAGCTCATTTCCTTCAAAATAAGGTCCAAAAATCAAGAAATTGTGACTAATCCATTTTTGTCCCATTTCGCTATGTACCTATTTACTAATACCTCTACCTCATCATCCTCCCCAAGGCAGATAAAATTCACCCTCAAATCATCTTCGTCTGAACTATCTCCAATGTAGGGAATAAGATGCTTCACATTAAATACATCTACTATTCAAATGTAGCTAAGCAGCTTCAATTTGTATGCATTCGGGTTGATCTTCTCTATGATCTCCACTAGGCCAATCTTTCTAGCCGATAGTTTGTTATACTCACCAGTAGAAAACCTATCCTTAGTAAGGACAACCCAAACATAATCTCCCACATCAAACCCTACAAGTCGACTTTTTCTATCAGCAACTTCTTTATATTTACATGTAGCCTTTTGTAAATTATTCTGAACAATCTTGTGAATATCCTGTAGGCTATAGACAAAATCTTCTACTTTTCCATGAATCCTGGTTCGGTCTAGTAGTGGTAGCAAATCAAGTGGAATTCTAGGAACAACCAAATAAACCACCTAGAATGGACTAAACCCTGTACTACGGTTGACTACATGATTATATGCAAACTCTACCTGGCTTAGCTTTTGATCCCAACTCTTCACATGTTCCATTACTAAACTCCTCAATACGTTTCTTAAGGATCTATTTACAACTTCGCTTTGTCCATGTATTTATGGGTGATAGGCACTACTAAAATTCAACTAAGTGTTGACCATCTTCCATAAACTTTGCCAAAAATGGCTAAGGAATCTTGTATCCCTGTTAGATACAATGGTTCCAAGCAATCCATGCAACCTATAAACTTCCCTAAAGTACAACTATGCAACACGAACAACATTTATGGTCTTCTTATAAGGAATAAAATGTACCATTTGTTGGGTTCATGGTAATTCTAGAACGAAATCCATGCTAATATCAATCTAAGGTTGCAAAGGAATGGGAAGTAGTATATACAATCCTACATTTGTAGCTATTCCCTTGGACACTTGGCAGATTCTACACCTTTATACAGACTTTTCTACTTCTTTGCAAATGGTTGGCCAAAAATACAATGCATGCACTAGTTGTAAAGCCCTGTCTTGTCCCATAGGACCCTCAACATGCAATTTTTAAATAATTTGATCCCTCAAACTACAGTATAGAATATACAAGTGATTACCCTTAAATAAAAAACCATCTTATAATAAGTATTCTATTCTATCACCAGCTCTAACTCTTGCTAAAATAACAGAAAAGTAGGGGTCACCTTCAAGTAACTCAACAAATGAATTAAAACTAGGTACCTCCACATGCATTATGCCTAAAAGACTCTTGCGTCTACTCAGTACATCAACAACCCAGTTTGTGACACCACTCTTTTGTTTCACGACAAAGGTGAAATGCTCTAAATTAGTCACCTATGAAGCATGACAAGATGACACTTTATCCTGACTTGAAAGTGTTTCAAAGCTTCATGATTAGTATATAAGATGAATTCTCTATGAAACAAATAATGATGCAAATGCTTCATAGCTTGCACCATAGCATAGAATTCCACATCATATGTACTATATTGCAATTTGGCCCCTATTAGCTTCTCACTAAAATAAGCTATTAGTATGTTGTTCTGGCTCAAAACAGCTCTAATTCCCACTTTAGAGGCATCTACATATAGCTCAAAAGGTTGATGGAAATCTAGAAACAATAGAATCGGGGCTGTAGTAAGACGCACTTTAATTTGCTCAAAAGCCCTCTCTGCTTTGTTAGTCTACAAAAATTTTCCACCCTTCATACAATCAATGATGGGAGCCATAATACTGTTGAAATGGGGTATGAATTGCCTATAAAATGATGCTTGGCCATGGAAGCTTCGAACTTCAGTCAATGTAGTAAGTTTAAACCACTGCCTAACTGCTTCCACTTTAGATTTATCAACTTGTAAACCATCAGCAGAAATTATATAGCCAAGGAAAAGTACCTCAGTGGTCATGAAAACACACTTCTTCAAGGAAGCATAGAAATTTTCCCTATGCAACACATTAAGAACATCCGCAGGTGGTTAAGATGCTGCTTTGGACCAACAATATAAATTAGTATGTCATCAAAGTATATGACAACACACTTACCAATGAATGGCCTCAAGACTTGATTCATCACTCTCATAATTGTGCTAGGTGCATTAAACAATCCAAACGGCATAGCCATCCACTCATACAAACCCTCTCATGTCTTGAAGGTTATCTTCCACTCATCACCAACTCGAATACGAATCTAGCGATATCCAATTTTGAAATCCAGCTTCGAGAATACCTTAGCACCACTTAATTGGTCAAGTAAATCATCTAAGTGAGGAATAGGAAAACGATACTTGATAGTAATTTTATTGATGGCTTGGCTATCTACACACATACGCTAGGTGCCATCCTTCTTGGGTGTCAAAAGAGCCAGAACTACACATAGACTTAAACTCTCCCAAATAAAACCCTTCATAAGAAATTCTTCAACCTACCTCCTCAACTCCTCATGTTCGATAGAGCTCATTCAATAATTTAGTTTGTCAGGTAGAGCTACACCAGGCTTAAGATAAATTTGGTGTTAGATGTCACATAGCAGTGGTAACCCATTTGGTAACTCATTGGGAAATATGTCTCAAAATGCCTCTAGAACCAAAACTGCTAATTCAGGTACTTCAACTTCCTTCTTAATCTCTTTACCCACTAGAGTAAAGACAACTTTAGAATCTTGCAACTTTTCCTCAAACTTAGCTAAAGACAACATGTTGGAATTATCACCTCGTTTGATAAATTTAGACTCAATAGTGTCTCTATTAGGAACCAACACAATCTTCACACCTTTACATATAAAAATATAAGTGTTAGCTCTCCCATCATGAGTCATACCCCTATTAAATTGCTACAACCTCCCCAACAACAAATGGCAAGCATCCATCATCACAACATCATACTAGATAGAATCCTTATATTTAAAACTAATGGAAAATGTAACAAATGTTTGTTTACAGACACTTACCTCACCACCTTTCTTTAGCTAAGCTAACCTGTAAGGTTTTGGGTGTTGTTCAAGCTTAATGCCCAACTTTTGCATGGCTTTCGTGGACACAATATTCTTACAGCTCCTCGAGTCGATCATAAATTGACATACCTTGCCTAGAATAGTATAAGTGGATTGGAAAATATTGTTCTTAAGCCACTCTTCCTCTATTACCCTAAGAGTCATATAGGATCTCCTAACTACTAAATTTTTTTACCATCTCCCATTACAAGCTCTTCCTTAGTATATTTGAAATAAAAGGCAGGTCCTCCATCATCCACAGCTTCAAACATATGTTCATCATCCACCTCCTCTTTATTCTCAACAAAGAGTGACTTCTTCTCCATCTTCCCACATTTAAACTACCGGTGACTAGCCTCACTACACTTAAAGAACTTCACTCCACTAGTGCTAGGGCCACCAGTGTTAGGTTTATTAAAATGACCAGTAATGTTATTACTTAAGTTTCCACTTCATGAACAATTCACATCGCTACTGCTACTGCCACCTCCATTACCTGTTACACCACTACTAAACGCATTATTCTTAGATCGCCTCTACTATTTCTCAACAATCAATGCCCTTTGGTGATGTGCCTAAATCCACTTAGAAGCACAATCAAAAGACTCAAGAAAACACAAAATCAAGTCAACAACAAACCGGTTCCAAAAGGGCAAAAATAGCATGAACCAAATGAAGATGCAATAAAATCCAAATACTCAATGTTGCATTTGTGATACCTGATGGGTGTCGAATCCAACAAAAATAAAACCTACTCCTAGACAATGATATGATTTGCGTATAGTAGTGAGTAGGGTCGTATCCACAGGGATTGGTTAAATATATTTCTATTCAAAGAGAATAAAGAGGAAAAGAAAAATGGGGGGTTTTGTTTGTGAATCAAAATAATATTGAAACAAGATAATAAAATCGAATATTGATAAAAGCCTAGCTAAAGGAATCAAGATAGTTTAATTCGAGGAATTGATCATCGATGCAAATGTTTTCTATTCTTATTTCTAGATAAACTGGTTATGGTTATTAACAAGCTCTAATAACCTATCTCTCCTTACTTCTTCGATAATCAAAACAAGCTCTTTAATTACTTCTCTTATTGATTAGACAACCCTAAACAAGCTCTTAGGATTTAATCTATCAATAGCATTAAAAACAAGAGAGACCACCAATTCATGCCAGTAGATTATAAGATAACCTATTTAAATAAGATCATACATCTCCATAACATGAATTCGATCATCTATTTTATAATCAAACATGTTATTGTGTCACCGAGACTAGAACTATCAAACAATTACGGATTTGACATGCTAGTTGACAATATATTAACTTGCTAATTGAGTAGAAGGGCTCTAATTCATACCAATCAACAAAGATAATATTGACAAAACTTCCAGAAAATATATGAATATCCAAAAACAAAGAATAGATTAAAGACAACTCAGTTAGATCTCACAATTCGTGGAGAATTAAACTTCAATGACCCTTTGGCTAGAAAATCTGCTTAGCTACACATGTTCATCATCAAAACAAAAATTAAAAGTAAAAACATGATAAGCCTTAGTTCTCGGTTTCCTTGCTCTGCCTCCTTCCTTCCTTCTTGTCTCCAAGATGATTCCAAAAAATTCTCAAACTCCTCTAGGGTTAGTTCTATTTATATTGTTAAGGGAATGGCAGATGATCTTTTGCTAACAAGATACGAAAATATCTTTCCTTTTTTATGTAAATCTCGAGAAGTGAATAATCGTCCACCTAGCATGCCCTATAACATGGCCGTGGGTAAAGCCGTGCCTTCCTCTGTGTGTAATTCACATATCATCTTCCATGTCCAGTGTGTGACACGGCTTCAACCACGGCAATATCATAAGCCGTGTCATCCTCTGGTCATTCTTTAACAATTTCTCCTCCTTGTTTAGTATATAGCACGTCTTCCATTTCAACTTCAACCACGTCTTCAACCATAACTTCCACCACGTCTTCCACCACGGCCAGATCATGAGCCGTGTCTCTCTCTGTTGATAGTCCACATTTCCACCTTCTTGTGCAGTGTATAGCACGGCTTGCACCATGGCCGTATCACAAACCGTGCCTCCTTCTAGACAGATACACGGTCGTGTACTTCAACCGTGTATTTTCCTATGGCTTCAAAACTAAGTACACGACCGTGTACTTCAACTACATGGCTATGTACTTTCCTCCGGCGGTGTAAATCATTGGCTTTGATCCAAATTGTAGATGACTTCTCTAATTTACTTGAATTAGCACTCTTGACTCCATTTAACCTGATTTATCACCATAATAAAATTAAGTACCATTTTCTTATGATTTCTATAAAATCAATAATAAATTAACACAATTCATACTATTAAGATTGGGTATAAAATAGCTCTATCAATACCACAATAATAATCTCTTCTAACATCACACTAATCTCATATAATCCCACGTGAATAATCCACAAATTCAAAAGAAAACTTCAATTCTAAGAACTCCTTTCCACAAGTGATAATCACGTTTCAAGAGGTATTCTTTAAGGATGAACCGAATTCAAATGCAAAGGATCTTAATTAAACACAAGAATTCGAAAATAATAAGAAGCAAATCTGTCCAAAAACTATCTCAATTCACCCCTAGATATGACACACTAGAGAAGAAAAGAAATCACAACAAAATGAAATTGATACTACTTACAATTTCAAGGTGTTGCACTTATTTCAACTCTTGGGATTGAAATTGATAAGAGTCTAATGACAATTAGGAACCCTAATTCTCACGTGAATATAAACTCTCAATTCTGCAAAATATGGCCTCCTCAAACCCTCTCTTAAGCAAGTATTTATACTTGCTACTCCTAGGGTTAAAAAGTGCTTAAAATTACAAGTTTGCCACTTTTAAGGTGGCTAACCCTAAATGAAAGTTACAAGGAAATAAAAGTGTCCCAAAATGATTACAACATAAATAGTTCATGCAAATGAAAAATACATAAAAGAAATTAGTTTTCAAGATGCCGGTCTTCTATAGGATTCATCGGCCCAGCTTATCGCCGGTTCAGGTCGGTCCATGGATAACCCACAAGCTGAGTTTGAGTGAGTTTGTCCATTGCCCTGTAAAGCATGATAAGTATTCCTGTTGGAATATAAAATACATGAATAAGATAAAAGAGGTTAGTAAACGAATAATTCCAGGGTCGATTTGCTCAAAATGGGTCCTCATCGCCAAGATTCGAAATCCTTTAGTTCTTGCCCTAATGATAAGTCTTGTCGGATTTTGATTCCTATCATTTGGTGTGCAATTGATACACTAACAGGGTCAAATGAATTGATCGTATCCTAAATCTACACTCTTAAACCCCCAATGTATCTAACAACCAACTAATCATTTGTTTCTTGAAGTTCATTCCTAACTATTAATTAGTAACATTCAAAAGTGTATTCATCCACTGATTTGGTACCTTGTTTAAGATTTTGTAGTCTCTAATGCATAATATGCTAGAAATTATAGGGAAAAAATGCTGCTCATAAGTGTTTCTTCATCTTTTCCTACGATGCGATTTTTTATTTTCTCAGCTTATTCCGAGTCAATTTTAATTGCTACCACTATACTTTAGCCTTATCATGCAATTTGGTTGCTATCAATTACACTTGTTTATCCTTAGGAACTCCTTTGAAATCCATTATCTCATCAACTGTGGCCAACCAATCCAAGAATTCTCCTAGTTGGAGGCTTCCACGAAACTCTGGTATCTCTGTTCTTATACCTAGTTCCCAATGCCTTTAGTCTTCCTCTACATGTAGCCTACCATGCTTACGCGGTATTACATCATACTATTCATCCTCTACTTCTTCAACATCTAGCATTAGATTAGGGTTTCTCATACGTCTAGGGTTGATGTTATGATTCTGATTCTGATTACCCATTAATGCACTTATCCTATCTGCCAATCGATCCACAACCCCATCCAACCGACATTCCAACACTACATCCAATCACTCATCAATCATTTGCCAGATTCTTAGATCTAGATCATCAAGATCGTATATCTCGTCCATTGCAACATAATGTTGATTAGCTTGTTTACAGGGTGCCATTATTACCAAGAGCAAATGTGGCTCTGATACCAACTGATGCAGCATAACACGTGAGATTAAAATAGGATTTTATGACAAACTATTGATTCTACGAGTACTCGGTATGTGATCTTCATATATCAATTGATTATATGAATTCCTAGATATTTAGTATCTAAATTCGAGAATTTAGGAGAAAATAAAGCAAAGATGGCTCAAACTTTTGATAATATTCAATAGCCTCTTATTAAATTCCTTAGGGCATACAAGTAATAATAGGCACAAGCTGCTAAAAATAGAATATAAAAATTTTCTAAAAATAGAAACACCTAAAAACTACCAAAAATAGAAATGCTTAAAACTTAAAGACACGTAGCAAATTAAAAGATAAATGCAATACCACAAATAAAACTCAAAACAGAGGTGTTTATAAAAAGTTATAGGTAATATAAAAATTACCAAAAATAGCAAATTCGACTATTTAAGGGACTAAACGAATGGGTTTTCCCTAAAAATAGCATAGCACAGTACCAAAGGTACTTACTTCTTCAAGTTAGTTCGTTTCCTTCGAAATAAGGTCTAGAAATCAAGAAATTGCAATTGACCCATTTTTTTTCTCATTTCGCCATGTACCTATTTGCTAATATCCTCACCTCATCATGTTTAAAGAGAAACTTATGTCAGTGCCAGCTTTGACATTGCCTAAGAGTAGAGTAGAATTTACAGTGTATAGTGATGCCTCGATTCAAGGATTGCGGTGTGTGTTAATGTAAGATGGTCTGGTAATAACTTATGCATCTCACCAACTGAAGTCATATGAGAAGAACTACGTAACTCATGACTTGGAATTGTTAGTAGTAGTAATAGCCTTGAAGCTATGGAGGCATTACTTGTATGGAGAAAGATGTAGAATCTTCACTAATGACATAAGCTTGAAATATATTTTCATACAAAAAAGAGTTGAACATGAGGTAGAGGAGACGGTTGGAACTGATTAAAGATTATGACCTAGAGATACAATACCATCTAAGAAAGGCCAATGTGGTGGCAAATGCCCTCAGTAGAAGGAAACAGGGTAATGTGGCCACTCTCATCACTTCCTAGAAAGACTTATTAGAAGATATGCACAAGTTGGAATTGGAGATTCTAACTTAAGAAGTGGGAGCAAAAATGGCTATGTTATAAATACATCCAACCATAATGGACAAAATTAAAGCTGGTTACATAAAAGATAAGGACATTCAAGAGATTAAGAGCAAGATCAAACAGGGCAAGGCTCTAGAATTCAGCATCGACATAAAGGGGATATTGAAATATGGGACCAGACTATGTGTGCTAGAAGAAGTGGAAATGGCAAGGGAGATAATGAAAGAGGCACATTACTTAGCCTACATAATACATCTTGAAAGCACCAAAATGTACAAGGACCTAAAGAGTCACTATTAGTGGAAGAACATGAAAAGAGAGATAGTTGAGTATGTAGCTAGATGCCTCACATGTTAGTAGATCAAAATAGAACATCAAAGACTGGCTAGAGAATTACAACCTTTTCCATTACTAGAATGGAAATGGGTACATGGGACAATGGACTTTGTTATAGCCTACCCAAATACCAAAGAGAAGCAAGATGCAGTTTGGGAAATAGTGAATAGGTCGACCAAGTCTGCTTATTTTCTACCTATTAAAGTGGGATGCAAGCTAGGGAAACTAGCCTAGATATGCATGGAGTGCTAGTAACCATCACATCTAGTAGAGACACAAGGTTTGTAAGTAGATTTTAGAGCAGCTTACATAAGGCATTAGACACTAAACTACAGTTTAGCATGGAGTTCCACCCTCAGATGGATGGTTAGTCTAAGAGAACTATATAGATATTGGAATATTTGCTCAAAGCATGTGCAATGGATTTTGGAGGCAATTGGAATGAACATATACTTGTGGTGGAGTTTGCCTATAATAATAGTTACCAAGCAACCATCCAGATGGCTCCTTATGAAGCTTTTGATGGAAGAAGGTGCAAATCCCCACTAAATTAGGACGAAGTGGGAGAAAGACAAATCATGGGACCCGAATTAGTATAGGAGGCAGTGAACAAAGTAAAGTTGATCAAGCAGAGAATACGAACAACTCAGTCTCGACAAAAGAGCTATGTAAATAAGGGAAGACGCCCTTTGTAATTTCAAGTAGGAGATAAGGTTTTATTGAGGATCTCCCTAACAAAAGAAGTAATTAGATTCAGTTTAAGAGGAAAGTTAAACCCAAGATATGTAGGCTTATTTAAGATATTAGAAAGAATAAGTACAACGGCTTACGGGTTAACCCTTTCGCTATGTTTGGCTGGGGTACATGACGTATTCCATGTATCCATGTTGAGGAAGTATATACCCGACCTAGATTAAATAGAAGCTTTGGAACCACTGAATGTACAACTAAACCTGTTGTTTGTGGAAAGACCAATCAAAATTGTAGGCACTAAGGAACAAGTGCTGAGACAGAGAACAATTCTTTACATTAAGTTACAATCGACTAATTAGAGAGAACTAGAAACAACATGGAAATTAGAAGAAGAGATGAGGAAGAAATATCTAAAGCTATTCTAGAATAAAGTACTTTTAAAGACGAATAATTATGGTGAGGTAGGGGGTGGAAGATTGCAAATGCCCAAAAATTTCTTTTATATTAATATATATTATAAAATATAACTAAGGTCAAAAGAGGGATTTCATAAAACTAGAGGGGCAAATGGGTTATTTTACATATATAGTATAAATACTCCATTATGACCTAGGGCTCATTTTTTTCCACCTCCACATAGTAACAAATAGGAACACTTTAGAAATGCTCTCTAGAGAAAAACCCTAAGGCAACTAAGAAGAATTTGTTGACGTGCTATCCGATTACATGAGGTAAGGTTTTGCTATGAAATCATTAATTAGGATACCAAATTTAAGATTTATGTAGTTATCTCATCTTATTCATCTAGAAACCGAATCTAGGACGGGATAAGATGAACATGGAACCCATCCAATCAAGGAGTTGATTCGTAGAAACTTACAAGTAATCTAATCTACATTAATTGATTAGAAAATTCATGTTTTAAGATTTACTTAAGCATAGATTTAAAGGATGTTGAGATTGGATCGAAATTGAGAAGAGGAATTAGGGATTGTGGAGAAACAAAAGGAAACACGGTCAAGTACACGCCCGTGTACTTAACTATGTTGGAACACAAGTGTGTATAAAGGGTACACAGCTAGATACATGATCGCGCTACAGGGCATGTTGAGGAGAAATCAATATAGCTAGCTACATGCACGTGCACATGGGAGTTTCGAAGTGAAAAAGTGTACAAAAGGGTACACAACCATCTATATGGCCATGTACTAAGGCATATCAGAGTGGAAATGTGTACAAAAGGGTACACAACCATCTATACGGTCGTGTACTACGGTGTGTTGAAGTGCATAGTCTCAAACGCAACCGTGTACTTAGTGAAAAATGTATATTTTGATTTGATTTAGATTAAACAAACTCCTACACAAAAGAAATTAAGCTGTCTTTAGAATATTACTAAGAGAAAATCACTGTTGTATGCACAAACTTCAGCTTAGCTTAAGTTTAGGACTAGATGTGCTTAAGCCTAAGATTCAAGGACGTGTAACTTATGTGTTTCTTATGTTTGCTTAAGTTAGTTTATATGTACTGAATTGATTAAGTTGAATGAATTGGTTAAGTGCTTAAGTGTGCTTGGCTTGGCTTAGGGACCCATGGTGGCAAATCCCTAAGGAGCACCCCAATGATCCTTATGTGATGTTGTCCCTAGTAGAGTTATGTTTGAAAATGATCTAGGTTGGTTTAAGGTTTAAGTGGCTAAGTGTATCATGCGTTTAGGGCCCATAGTGATAATTTCCATCGCCAAGTTTAAGTGGTTTAAGGGATCATGGGTGTGGGCCCGTAGCGGCAATTCCCATCACTAATTCATGTTCCAATTTGTTAAGTGTGTTAAAGGGGTCATGAATACCTTGTTGTTGCTTGTGGGCTTAAATAATATCATGAAATGGTTATTGCTATTAAGTACTACATAATGCATGTGATACTGGTTTATGTTTGTTCATGTATCTATGCTTGTGTTAGACATACTAAGCATTAGCCTACCTTTCGAGGAATAATTTTTAGATGTAGGTACTATGGGTGTTGATAATCTATAACGAAATCTAGGAGTGAATGAACCAAAAAGGAGGAAGAAGATGATTATCACTACTATTATGGCGAGTAGAACTTAGGAGGATTTTATTATTTGATTGTAATGAATAGAAGTTTCTAGAGAATATTTGACTAGTGTTTTTAGATTTCTGCTGCGTTAGATGTTGATTTTAGATTCATGAAATTGGTTTTGAAGTTTAAAGGATGGATTGAATGTTTTTATATAGGAAGTACATGATGAAGAGGTATTAAAATAGGTTTAGAGCTTTAATGTGTTCTTATGTGGTATGGACACGTAGCGAGCTATAGTGCTGCCCTTGGTTTTGGGGCATTACACAACAACTTTTGGACATCCTTCTAAAAACCAAAAATAAGATTTTAAGGCTACAAGAGGAGATTAAAACTTTAAAAAATGAAAAAAGATGCTTTAAATCAAATAAACATGCTTTTATGTGATAAAAATATCATTTTAAAAAATGATAATAAATCTTTGCAAATTGAAAACTTAATTTTAAAAGAAGAGATTAAAGATTTGAAAGTTAAAGTTGATGATCCTTCACAATCAATTAAAAACACTTTTGCTAAGTTTAATGAAAGCAATGAAAAATAAAAAATGCTTTTAGCAAGCCAACAAATTGATAATTCAAGAGTTGTCTTTATGAAAGCTAAAGTCATAATACAAAATGAAAAGGTAGAAGACAAAAACATAATTGAAAAAGGAAAGGCTACTAACAACCCAAAAAAAATCTAGTGTAAAATGGAAAATATCATAATCGATATAGAAGGCATTTTGCTCAACATAGAAGGTATCCTACTCATGGTAAAAGGTATCGAGAAACAAGTAACAAGTGTGATCATCAACCATCCTATATGTGTTTCTTTTGTAATGAAATTGGACATATTGAAAAGTTTTGTTTTTATAAAAATTACAAGTTTAATAAAAATCAAGTTAGCAATAATAAGATTACGAGCTTGAATTTCAAAGAACCCAAATGTTGATTGCTTTATTTTCCATGAATCGGTCTTGGGTTGGATTGAGTCTCCAAGTAGATGTAATGAACCCTACAAGATGAACAAATGTAAGCTATCAATTACCGAAGTTATCTTTGACATTTGCATTCCAATACTCAAGTTAGAAAAGTGCCATAGTAAAGGCTAGAGAATTAAAGTGAGTAGAGAGATTTTTAATCCTTTACTTAGATGGAGTGTTTCTCTATTTATAGTGTGAGGGTGATGAGATGTTGATAGAAAGTAAATCTTCCATAAAAGATATCTAGTTACCTTCATCTAGGAAAGATACAGTGGAACATATATTATGAAAGTTAAATATACTTTCCATATTTATCTCAACTATCCTTTAAGTGTATATCTTACCATGTAAGAGGCCAACTGAGATGGGCCCTAAAGCCCAAGGCTGAATTGGCTGATAAAACCAAGCTTGTCTAGGTTCCAAAGAATAGATAGTTCTTCTTTAGTGATTACTCATATTTGAGGCAAAGCTTAATTGAAGATAATCTTGAAAACCTCAGTCAAAACATGATTTTATTTGGTAATATCATTCTAATCTTTAGCTCATCATGATTGTCAATTAAGTTTAGAAGCAATCATTGTGATAATCCATGTTTGTTAAAACAAGGCTAATAGAAGAGCTTATTTTTGGTTTGTTGAAATATGCAATCATTGTATTTGAATGGAAAAGTTTATGAATGTTTCTTAGGAATCTCTTACATGGTTGAAATAGTGAAAATCATTGTTAAGATTAGATATGTTATGTTGAATACCTTGTAATAATAATATGGAACCTTTGCATATTGAATATAAAGGAAAGTTTTATATATATGCATTTTGAATTCTCCATAAATGCTTATATATATCTTGCTCAAAAAGGAAATTTTCTATGAATTCTTTAATAAATGATTGATCATAAAGTTCTAAAAAATTATTGTAACATTCTTATATTTAGAATGATATCATGAGAAATTTCATCCATTAAGACTAAATTGTTATGATATGTAGATGATTATTATGAATGTTCCTTATATTTTGATATAAAAGAGTGTTATTATGGAGATAAACAAGCTTGGTGGTTATTCTGGAATCTTATGTGATAGGAATCATATGCTTACAAGACCTATCACCAGGGCAAGAGCCAAAGGGTTACAAAATTTGGTGATGAGGGTCCTCTTTGAACAATTAGACCCCGAGAATATTTGTTTAGTATCTTTTTTTCTATTACATATTTGTTGTGTATTCCAGTAGGTACATTTGTCGGTGTTTACAGAATGGTGGATAAATTCGCTAAAGCTCAGTTTGTGGGTTATTCATAGACCTACATAAATCAAAGAAGTACCGGTCCAACAATTGCCCCATGGAAGTGAAGAACCGGCCATTTTGAGGGTTTATTTGTAATTGTCTTTTATTGCTTAAGAATCGGTCACTTGTTGGTTTTATTTGTAATTTGGTTTTTTTTATTCCCTTATTAGAGTAAGGGGACTTTCCATCTTCAGCCTCTTCTTGCCATGAGGGATTTCCATCTTCACGCAAATACACTCTTATTAATTTCAATTGAAATTGTGGCGAGTTGGCTTAGGGATTATTGTGAGTCATATTAATACTTCTTAAGTTACTTCTAATTATTTCTAGTGTGTCATATTTAGTTGTAATTGGTTGTGTTACTTTGTTCTTGTTCACGTGATTTAGGGTTCCAAATTTCATATTTGATCCAATTCCAATTTGATTGGAATTCGGTTCATCTTTATGTTATCCATTACATATCATACAATTACAATTGATCCTCATCATAATTTGGCCTTAGGTCAATTTGATTCACACAATTAGGGTTCACGTGATTGTTGATACTACACTATTTTATGGGTCTGGTTAGGTTGATTCTTCAATTGGCTTGGTGTTCTTACATTTAGATCTAAGGCACATCATATTTTTGGTATTAGAGCAAGGTTTAGAGAAGGGAAATTTTTGTGATTCAAAATTAGGATTTAGGGTTCTTGATCCTTCATTTCAAAATTGGATTATGTGAAGAGAAATTTGAAGTCTTGTGTTGAATTGTTCCTTAAATTGCTTACTTGATCTCTAATTAAAGTATTGTGAAGTGTAGAAATCAACTTGCATCCTTGCCGTGATTGGGTTGTGAGTGGAAGAAGGGGAAGTTCTTTGAATTTGAAGTAGTGTTGATTGTTGCCTTATTATTTCCTTGCAAAATTTTGGAATTGGGAGTGCAATTTTCATACTTGCTCTTCTTGCCGTGGAGGATTTGGAAACAATTTGAATTCAAAAGCAAACATTAAGTTAAAGGAGTTATTGTTATTGTTAATCTTAATACACTTTGACTATTTTAAATTGTTTACTTACCATTTGGAGAAGCCTCATTAATTGTTTCCATTGTTGTTTGCTGTCGTGATTAGAAGTGTGTTGCACCGTAGAGAAGAGAGTGTATGTGGTTGAAGGGTGTTGCACCATGGTGTGGTGTGTGTGTGTGTATGTGTGGCGTAGAAGTGTGTATGTTGTGGTTCATTTTTTAATTTCAAAATCAATCATTAATTGTGGAAGTTATTATGTATTGATCATTTAAGTGCACTTTGACTAGTTGTAATCATTAGCTTGCCATTTGGAGAAGTGTCCATAATTACTTCTATTTACATTTGTTGCCATGATTGTGGAGTGTGTCGTGGGTGTGTGAAGCTTAGGTGGAGTGCACTTTGTGTTGTGAAGTGAGTGAAGACGTGGAGTAGGGTGCTACACCATGAGTGTATATGTGGCGTAGAGTGTATGTTGTGATTGAAGCTTGTATCGTGAAGTGAGTGTTGTGTGTTGAAAGTGTGGAATTGTGTGCGGACCATGGAGTAGAGAGCTACACCGTAAGTGTGTGTGTGTACTGTGGAGTGAGTGTTGTGTGTTGGGTGTGTAGTATTAGTTGTATGTTGAAGTGTGGAAGTGTGTGTGGAGCCGTAGTGTGTGTGTTATTTTAGTGTTGTGTTGAACCATACAAGTGTGTGTGTGTGAAGTATTGTTATAAGGTTGAAAAAGGGGTATTGTGTGTGTTTTATTTGATGTGAAGTGTATTGTAGTTGTATTGATTTGTTTAGTGTGTCAAACGATGAATTCATCAGCTATGTCGAATGATAGTATGAATGGGGGACTTGGTAATGAGGCCAATAGTCAGGATAGAAGTGATTTGTATTTATCTATTAATGTACTGCACCGAACTTTGACTTCATTTCCTACTAATGATGATGAGTAGAGAGAAAAATTGTTTCACACCTCTTATAGAGTACAAGGTAATCTATGTGCTATTATTATTGATGGCAGTAGTTGTACTAATGTAGTGGCCGCATCATTAGTATCGAAATTGAAACTTGTAACTACCCTAAATCCAAAACGCTATAAATTGCATTGGTTGAGTGAGCAGGGTAGTCTCCATGTTACCTAAAGGGCTAGGGTACCTTTTAGTATAGGGGATAAATATCATGATGAGATTGTATGTAATATCCTTCCCATGTATGCATACCATATATTGCTTAGCAGACCTTAGTTGTATAATAGGAGGGTTTTGCATGATGGCTATAGAAATACTTATATGTTCCAACAGGAGGGTAAACGTATAGTGTTGAACCCAATGTCACCATAAGAGGTCTAAGAGGTTCAGAGGCAAATGAAGATGAGTCAACCTTTAGAGGACCAAGAGGTTCAGAGGCTGATGAGTTAACCTTTAGAGGACCAAGAGGTTCAGAGACATATAAGTAAAATTGGAAAGAAGAAGACCTTATTAGTGGGACAGTTTAAGTTAGGGAAGGCCATAACGGATGATAGACCATTATATTTATTGCAGATGAGGTATATCCTAGAGATGGAGGGGTGAGAGCATCTACCCCTTGTGGTATCTCAAGTATTGGATGACTATAGTGATATTTTTATAGATAAATTGCTAGGAGGATACAAAGTCTTTGCTACAATTAATGTTACAGACCTATCACTCTATTTACTCGATGATGTTCATGAAGACCTATCAGATTTGAAGGAAAATCTCCCTAAGGCCCGAGGAAATGATAGGAATCATATGCTTATAGGACTTATCACCGGGGTAAGAGCCAAAGGGTTACAAAATTTGGCGATGAGGGTCCTCCTTGAACAATCAGACCCCGAGAATATTTGTTTAGTATCTTCTTTTCTATTACATATTTGTAGTGTATTCTAGCAGGTACATTTGTCGGTTTTTACAGAATGGTGGATAAATTCGCTAAAGCTCAGTTTGTGGGTTATTCATGGACCTACATAAATCAAAGAAGTACCGGTCCAACAATTGCCCCATGGAAGTGAAGAACCAGCCATTTTTAGGGTTTATTTGTAATTGTCTTTTGTTGCTTAAGAATCGGTCACTTGTTGGTTTTATTTGTATTTTTTTTCCCTTATTAGAGCAAGTATAAATACTTGCTAAGTAGGTTTTAGAGTGGACATTTTTTTGAACTTGAGAAAATCGACCTCTTCTTACCGTGAGGGATTTCCATCTTCACACAAATACACTCTTATTAATTTCAATTGAAATTGTGGTGAGTTGGCTTAAGGATTATTATGAGCCATATCAATACTTCTTAAGTTGCTTCCAATTATTTCTAATGTGTCATATCTAGTTGTAATTGGTTGTGTTACTTTGTTCTTGTTCACGTGATTTAGGGTTCCAAATTTCATATTTGATTTAATTCCAATTTAATTGGAATTCGGTTCATCTTTGTGTTATCCATTACATATCATACAATTGCAATTGATCTTCATCATAATTTGGCATTAGATCAATTTGATTCACGTAATTAAGGTTCACGTGATTGTTGGTACCACACTATTTTGTGGGCCTAGTTAGGTTGATTCTTCAATTGGCTTGGTGTTCTTGCATTTGGATCCAAGGCACATCATTATGATCCTTTTATTGAAAGGTCTTTATGTAGATATAATGTATATTTAAAAGATGATTAAATGATTGTTTTAAATTTTGACATTTTTAATAAGGGTGTATTGATGTGTGCTACTATATATTCTAAAAAAAAAAAAGTCTTTATGTAACCTACTATGACTAGTTGTGACTACATAATATTTAAAAAAAAAAATTCTTGTTTTTTATGATAACGAGAAGGGGGGGTGGGGGGGGGGGGGGGGTGGTGGGGGTGGTTTGGGTGGGGCATGCAACATTAAAATCAATTTTCCAAAATAAAAAATTATTTGTGAAGTGTTTTATCATCATAAAAAAGAGGGACAATATTGGATTTATCCTAAATATGTCTTGATAATAACAAAACATTATGTTAAGTTTACTAATAAGTTTATTTAGTGTGTAGCTAAATTATAAACTTATTATTATAAACACAAGTCATGGAAAGAAATGATGCAATAACTAATAAAAGTTGGAAACTTCGAATGAAAATTAGCATGGCAAAAGCTCAATAATAGTAAGAAGTTATTGGAAGGAGTTAGAAGAAAAACACAAGCAATTGGAAGGAGCTAGAAGTAAAATACAAGTTTCAAGTTGCAGAAGCAACTTATCAGAAGCTGAGTCAAAAGCATAGAACGAGAGAAATATATTTTTGCATATTGAAGGCTCAATACTACGAGTTAAATGTATTTAGGTAACACATGATATATCTAGTATTTCATGGTACGAGGATATAAAATTAGAAAGCTCTGAAATGCATTATATATGCAATGGGTATATTAATATGGAAGCAAATTTGAAAACTCATTATTATGGAGGAATGTAACGAACATGGAAAGGAGAAAATATGAGGATATATTATTAATGGAGGCATAATGAAGATCATGAAGAAAAAGGAAAGCTTAACAAACAAATCATTTATTCACAAAGGTTACTTCCATATTATAGCTATGGAGATTGACTATATAAAGGAGATGCACACAACTAGGAGACATGATAAGAAAAGAAGAAAATTACTAATGACATTGTGTAAAAGTGTTTTTCTATTTACTTGAGTATTTTGCAAAAACTATGAGGAAATTCTATAGACCAACATATTTTTAAGGGGAGTGTAAGGCAGGGTAGAATTGTTGTAATCTATTTGCATAATCTAGATGTAGATATTGTGAGGCAGATTAGATTGGTGTTTTTATCCTTGATTGATTTTCTCAAATAGTGGAACACAGGTGTAAGAGACCAAATCCTAGTCATGGGCTTGAAGAGAGGATTAACTTATAAGGAGGAATTTCTATAAATATTTGTCTAATCTTCTTTATTTTTATCTTTTTATTTATACACAACGTATTTATTTTAATTTTCATTAGTACATTTAATCAAATATTACCAACAGTAATCAAAAGGGGCAATTTACAAAATTTTGAAAAATAATTTAAAAATCTTTTGCAATCAATTTACCCCCCCTCCCCCATGATTGTTAGTTGGAACCAATAGTATCATTGCAAGAAAATATTATATGAACTTTACTCCAACTTGAGTCAATTTTGGCCTATAAATGAAATTTAGATCAAAATTGAGCTCGAACTTATATGTTCCAAAGAAATCCAAATTACAACATAGGCAACAAATTAGTCTAGTATACATATGTAAACTAATTCTTCAAATTGAAGTCATTTTAATTAATTTTTTAGCCTTTGTTGGTTTTTAGGCTAATTTGTTTTAAACTTGATTTTTATCCTAAAATAGTTAATTTAATTCTAAACAAAGTTTCATTTGAAGCCACTTTTCACTTAAGTCAACCTTACTTCATGGTATTAAAATAGAAAAATATTTCAATGAGTTTTTGAACCCTACTTGGTTTCTAGGTTGATTTGTTTTAAACTTAATTTTTATCCTAACACAATTAATTTAATTCTAAAAAAAGTGCCATTTGAAGCTACTTTTCACTTAAGTTGACCTTACTTCATCATATTAAAATAGACAAATTGGACTCATGCAAGATTATTAAATTTTAACAAAACTTAATGTTTGCGTTGAAAGATATCTGTATTTTGACTTAAAAATTTTCTTTGCTCCAACAAAAATTACTTAACAAACCCACCCCCCATCCCCCCCCCCCCCCCCCCTAAAAAAAAAAAAGCCTTTTCATAGCTTTTTATATATATATATTGCTCTTTTTTCTCATCTTTTTTGGTTTTCTTCTTTGGTTTATTTTCTTATTTTTTAGCTTTCCTTATTTTATTTTTGTTGTTTGTCCAAAATGGATTAATCAATGGGAAAATATTAGTTACCTAGAAAGCTTATAAGAATTCCTAGTCTATTCTATCATGTGCTTTAGTTATATCTAATTTAATTACACAATTAAAGTGTTTTCCTTGGTTGTTATGTTTTGGAGCATGAAAACATCATGGTGATGCGTGAACCCTAGGTATGTCAAACCTAGAACCCAACGTACACAATTTGAATCAATACCCCGAGGATCGTCTCGAACAAGTAGCACGTAACTAGACCCCAATCACACCTGTTGACTGAAACCTAAGTTATCAATTAAGGGTTTCCTATAGCAATTCAGTTAAAGAATTCCTGAAGGAAGAGTTCCTTTGCAAAGAACAAAAAGGGGGCTTTTGTGTTTCACGAAAATTGTATGTAAAATTCTATTCAATGATGAGATGATGTTGTGCCAGCCTCCTTACATGTTTATATAGTGTATACATGTATCAATATGAAAACCTAACTTTCCTATTCTAATTTACTTCCTTATCCTCACATAGATTGAGTAAGTAACCAAATATTCTAAATTACAAACCAAAGCAAATAACAACAAAACCCGCCAATCTCTTTCCTTGTTTCGGTTCAACATTCAACATTTATGCTAGGACTTCAATTCCTTGTATTCTTCCATGGAAACATGAATTACATTAATAGGTGTTGGTTCTCCTTTCATGTAATTTGATTCCTTGGTTTATAGGTCCATGACCAGTCTTTATAGGGCATCATTCATCCTCTTTGCTCTAGCTTAGATCATTGGTCCTCCAATTCCTTGCAATGGATCTTGAGTCCTTGGTTCGGTCTTCTTAAGTGCTAGTTGATCCTCATCATTCCCTCCTTCCTTGAAAAGATTCATCCTCGTATCACGTGCATCATAAGGAGTAAGATCAGAAACATTAAATGTAGCACTTACATTACCATAGTGGTTTAGCAAATCTATCTTATAGGCATTGTCGTTTATGCACTCCACCACTTAGAAAGGTCCATTACCCCTTGGATGCAATTTGGATTTTCATTGTTTAGCAAATCGTTCCTTCCTCAAGTGCACTTAAACCCAATCGCCTGATTGAACACGGTTTCGATACGTCCCTTATTGGCCTGGCGAGCATAGTATTCGTTCTTCTTCTCGATATTAGCTTGAACCTGAGTATGTAAGTCCCTAACAAATTCTGCTTTTTTCATGCCATCAAGATCAATAAACTCATTAGTAGGTAAAGGCAATATATCCAATGGAGTTAAGGGATTGAAACCATATACAACCTCAAATGGAGAGTAAAATGTAGTAGAATGTACTGTCCTATTATATGCAAACTCTAAATGAGGCAAACATGTTTTCCATTGCTTCAAATTTTTATCAAGCACAGCATGCAGCAATGTGGAAAGTGTCTTGTTAACCACCTTTGTTTGTCCATCTGTTTAAGGATGTGCCACAGTGGAAAACAGTAATTTTGTGCCTAGCCTATTGTATGCTAAAAGTGACTAAAAAATTTCACATCTCTATCACTCACGATAGAGTTAGGTAAAACATGTAATCACACAATCTCTCTAAAGAATAGATTAGCTATATGTCATGTATCATTAGTTTTAGAACAGGCAATAAAATGAGCCATTTTACTAAACCTATCGACGACAACAAATATGCTATCTTTACCATTCTAAGACCTAGGTAAACCTAATATGAAATCCATGGAAATGTCAGTCCAAGGTTGACTAAGCACAGGCAATGCGAGATACTCCCCATGGGGTATGACTTTAGATTTAGCCTTTCTACATACAATGCATTTGTCACACACAGTTTGCACATCATGTCTCATCTTAGGCTAATATAAATGTTCATGCAAGATATTTAAAGTTTTCTTCACACCAAAATGTCCCATGGGACCGCCCCCATGTGTCTCCCTCACCAACAACTCTCGTATGGAACTCTTAGGCACACACAATCTATCCTTCTTAAATAAATATCCCTCATGCCTGTAGAAGTCCGCATACCCACTTTCAGAACAAGCAGCCTAAATCTGACTAAAGTCAGCATCATGTTCATATAAATCTTTCATGCATTCAAACCCAAGCAGCTTAGTATGTAAAGAAATTAATAAAGAATACCTCCTAGATAGTGCGTCAACCACTACATTCTCCTTAACTTGCTTGTATTTGATGATGTATGGAAAGGTTTCAATGAACTCCAACCATTTGGCATGCCTCTTGTTCAGCTTTCTTTGCGTCTTTAGGTACTTCAAGCTTTCTTAATCGAAATGGATGATGAACTCCTTGGGCCATAGATAATGTTACCACGTTTGCAATGTTCTCACCAGGGCATATAACTCTTTGTCATACATAGGATAATTTAGAGCAACACCGTGGAGTTTCTCACTGAAGTAGGCTATTGGTTTGGAATCCTACATTAACACACCACCAATACCTTTCCCGGAAGCATCACATTCGATCTCAAAAACTTTATCATAGTTAGGTAATACTAACAAAGGAGCATTAGTTAACTTACCTTTCAAAGTTTGGAATGCCTGCTCATGTATTTCTGTCCATCTGAATTCGGTATTCTTCTTCATAAGGTCATTCAGTGGAGCAACAATGGAGCTAAAGTCCCTCACAAATCGCCTGTAGAAGCTAGCTAGTCCATGGAAGCTCCTGACATCATTGGCGTTCTTTGGTGTTGGCAACTCTCAAATTGCCTTCACCTTCTCCTCATCTACAGCGATTTCATCTACACCTACAATAAAACCAAGAACAACCACAAACTCCATACAAAACATGCACTTCTTTAAGTTGGCATACAATGGGTTTTCCCTTAGAACAGTAAACACACTTTGCAGATGTTGTATATGATCATCTAATGTTTTGCTATAAATTAGGATATCATCATAATAAACGACAACAAATTTTCCTAAGAAATGACGCAAAACATGATTCATCAATCTCATGAAAGTGCTAGGTGCATTTGTCAACCCAAAAGACATTACCATCCATTCATATAATCCATGTTTTGTTTTAAAAGAAGTTTTCCACTCATCCCCCTCTTTCATACGAATTTGGTAATATCCATTTTTAAGGTCAATTTTAGAAAATAAATGTACACCATGCAACTCATCAAGCATGTCATCTAATCTAGGAATAAGATGTCTGTACTTAATTGTGATTTTGTTAATCACCCTGCAATCTATGCACATCTGCCACGTCCCATCCCTTTTAGGGACTAGTATCACTAGAACTGAGCACGGGCTCAAACTTTCTCGAACGAATCCTTTCTCCATCAACCCATCAACTTGTCTTTGAATTTCCTTGGCCTCCTCAGGATTGGTTCTATATGCTGGCCGGTTGGGAATGGAAGCGCTCGACATGAAGTCAATCTGGTGCTCTATCCTTCGCTGAGGGGGTAGGCCTTACAACACTTCTTTAGGGAACAAGTCCTTATATTCCTGCAATAAAGGCACAATAACACTAGGTAAAATAGAATTAAGGTCAGCATTAGAAAAATATAAATCCTTATACTTGAGTATAAGTAATTGTTGCTTGGCCAGCACTGAACTCTTAACCTCACTCTTTCTTGCCAAACTCTCTACTCTCTGTGTTTGAGTGTCTTTTCCCTCTGTACTTGATACGAACCACGCTAACGTATGACGAAACCCAATACCAATACGTTCGGAATTGCTACCTAAGATGCCAAACAATTGAGTGGAAACCGCGACCCGTTGCCTATAAGTGAGGCAAGAACCTTGGTATATTATGTAGACGCCACAATCGGGATGAAAGATCGATTGATAAGTCGGGATGAACGCCACGGAAGAAAATCCGATAAGTTCTAGAGTAGTTCTTTAAAGAACCAAGAGAGGAATTCTCTCAAACGTGTTTTCAAACTTGTATGTTGTATATTCTATGTTCTAAACCCTAGGAGCTTTATATTAGGGTTTACAATTCATAACAATAAAGGCCCAAAACGACATAACATCATTAAGTTGCATAAAAATAACAAAACAATGACTTAAAGGTCGACGACATTGGAATGAAGGCCGGCGGCCTTGGAGCCGGCGTTGGATATACACACGGCCGTGTATATAGGCCGTGTATGATTTTGTGGATATTCTTGACACCATACACGGCCGTGCCTTTGAACTGTGTATGATTCTGTGTAACCTCCAGACTCCTACACGGTCGTGCCTTGTAAAGACACGCCCTCTTCACCCCGTATCTGGTATGACTTGTACAAGAGCAAGGGCATTCCCATGGTTGTTCCAATCCATTCCAGCTTCATGATTGCTCCAATCCTTTTCGACTTCATGGACATCCTTTATCAACCCGTTAAGTGCTTCCTTTAATCGTTTCGCTCGAGTTCTTGTGATCGGTCCAGGTGGCACTTCAAGAGGATCCACATGCTATCTTCTGGCTTGACACCCATCATGGATCTCATCATTCCCCTCCTCTTGAAAAGGATTTGTCCTCAAATCGTCGCCTACATCAAAAGGACTCAAATCAGTAACATTAAATGTAGCACTTACTTGATACTCACCTGGTAAATCTATCATGTACGCATTATCATTGATGCGCTCAAGAATTTGTAATGGTCCATCACCTCTAGGAAGTAGTTTAGATCGACGCTGCACAGGAAACCACTCTTTGTGCATGTGAACCCAAACCCAGTCTCCAGGTTCAAAGACAGCTTGTTGACGACCCTTGTTGGCTTGTTTCACATACTGCTCTGTTCTTCGCTGAATGTTTAGCCTTGCCTTCTCATGGATCTGTTTAACAAATTCTGCTTTCTTCTTGCCATCTAGATTAACATACTCAGGAATAGGCAGAGGTGATAAATCCAAAGGAGTTAGTGGATTAAAACCATACACAATTTCAAAAGAAGTAAACTTAGTAGCAGAATGCATTGTGCGATTATAGGCAAATTCAACATGTGGTAAAAAATCCTCCCAACTTTTAATGTTCTTTTTAATGACAGCCCTCAACAAAGTAGATAAAGTTCGATTTACTACCTCAGTTTGACCATCAGTCTGTGGATAACAAGTAGTAGAAAACAATAACTTAGTTCCTAACTTAGCCCACAAGGTCTTCTAGAAGTAGCTCAAGAACTTAGCATCTCTATCCGATACGATTGTTCTAGGCATACCATGTAATCTCACAACTTCCCTAAAGAACAAATTAGCAATATTGCAAGCATTATCTGTTTTGTGACAAGGAATGAAATGTGCCATTTTAGAGAATCTATCCACGACTACAAAAATAGAATCTTGACCATGTCTAGACCGGGGTAATCCTAACACAAAATCCATGGAAATGTTTATCCAAGGCTCATGAGGAATGGGAAGTGGGGTATAAAGCCCATGAGGTTGGACTCTAGATTTTGCTTGCTTACACGTGACACATCGCTCACAAATCCTCTCAACATCTCGTTTCATGTGAGGCCAATAGAAGTGTTCCTACAATACCCCTAAGGTTTTAGCTACTCCAAAATGTCCCACTAAACCTCCTCCATGAGACTCCCTCACTAGTAATTCTCTTAAAGAACAAATTGGAACGCATCGTTTACTCTCCCTAAACAAGAATCCTTCATGTTTATAAAATTTACCATGACCACTCTTCTCACACTGCACATACTCCTCACAAAAATCTCGATTAGTAGCATACAATTCCTTAATGTGCTCAAAACCAAGCAGTCTAGAACTAAGAGTAGAGATAAGAGCATACCTTCTAGAAAGTGCATCAGCAACGACATTCTCTTTACCTTGCTTGTAGTGGATGACATAGGGAAATGTTTTGATGAACTCCACCCAACGAGCATGCCTTTTGTTTAGCTTATGTTGTCCCTTCAAGTACTTCAAGGATTCATGGTCAGTGTGGATCACGAACTCTTTTGGCCAAAGATAGTGTTGCCAAGTCTCCAGTGCTCGAACCAAGGCATATAACTCCTTGTCATAAGTAGGGTAGTTCAAGGTTGCCCCACTTAGCTTCTCACTAAAGAATGCAATTGGTCTTCTCTCTTGCATGAGCACTGCTCCAATACCTAATCCTAAAGCATCACACTCAATTTTAAACGTTTTAGAGAAATTAGGTAAAGCAAGTAACGGCGCCTGAGTTAGCTTATTTTTAAGCGTCTGAAAGGCTTTCTCTTGTTGCTCTCCCCATCTGAACCTCACGTTCTTCTTAATTACCTCAGTAAGTGGTGCTACGATGGTGCTGAAATCCTTCACAAATTTCCTGTAAAAGCTCGCTAGTCCATGGAAACTCCGCACATTACTTACATTAGTTGGACTAGGCCATTCTTGGATCACACGAATCTTTTCTTCATCAACCTGTATTCCCTATGCACTAACAACAAAACTAAGAAACACAAGTTTGTCTGTGCAAAAAGTGCACTTCTTGAGGTTAGCATATAATTGCTCCTTTCGAAGCACTTCTAAAACATCCCTCAAGTGAGATATATGGTCCTCCAAACTCTTGCTGTAAATGAGGATATCATCAAAATAGACAACCACAAATTTGCCAATAAAAGTCCTCAAAACATGGTTCATAAGTCTCATAAAAGTACTAGGTGCGTTAGTTAAATCGAGAGGCATTACTAACCACTCATACAATCCATATTTTGTCTTAAATGCGGTTTTCCATTCATCACCTTCTTTCATTCTAATTTGGTGATACCCGCTTTTCAGATCAATTTTGGAAAAGACACTAGACCCATGTAACTCATCTAACATGTCATCTAAGCGAGGAATGGGATGACGATACTTTACCGTGATGTTGTTGATGGCGCGGCAGTCAACACACATTCTCCATGACCCATCCTTCTTAGGCACCAAAATCACAGGCACTGCATATGGACTCATGCTTTCTCTCACGTACCCCTTCTCCATTAATTCATCGACCTGCCTTCAGAGTTCCTTTGTCTCATCTGGATTGCTCCTATAAGCCAGTTTGTTTGGAATCAATGCTCCGGGTACTAGGTCAATTTGGTGCTCAATACCATGAATAGGTGGTAATCCCTTTGGAATCTCCTCAAAGAAGACATCTTCAAAGTCCTGCACAATAGACACAACCACATTAGGCAAAGAGTTAAATAGTTCGTTAGTATTCAAGCAAGTTTCCTTAAAAACGAGCAACAACATAGGTTGCTTCATCACTAATGCTCTCCTCACTACACTCGCTCTTGCCACACAACTCTCCTTTTGCAAGGCTGCACTCTCCTTTTCACTCACCACCAAAGTTGATCCCCCTTCAACTTGGTCTCTCACGCTCTTTCTAGCCTTCCTCTCTTTTTCCTTTTGATATCGACTTTTGCGTCCCTTTTCTTTCTCACTGTCTTTTGCTCTCTCACTCTCCCTCTGTTTTTCACTCACCCTATATTTTGCAAAAGACTGTTGTAGCTACAGTTGATCCTCATACACCTGTTTAGGTATTTAAGGTTTAAGATTAAAGCTTTTCCCATGGTGAACAAGCATATACTTGTTAGAAAAGCCATCATGACCAACCTTCCAATCAAATTGCCATGGCCTCCCCAACAACACATGAAACGCTTGCATCGGCACTACATCACATAACACCTCATCCTCATACCTATCAATGCGTAAAGCAATCAAGGCTTGCTTACTCACCTTAGTCTCACCACTATCATTCAGCCACTACAATTTATATGGACTAGGGTGTTTAGTAGTCTTGAGTCCCAGCCTCTCAACAATAAAATTACTCACCACATTAGTGCAACTTCCTCCATCAATGATCAAACTGCAAATATGATCACCTAGATAACATCTAGTATGAAAGATATTCTCTCTTTGCACCTCCTCTTCTTCCTTCACCTAGACATTCAAAGCTCTCTTCACTATTGCCACTAACCTCCCTACTGCAAGCTCCTCCTCATCACTAGTGTCCTCTAATGGAGGCATATCATCCTCTTCACTATCTCCCTCAGTCTCATACTCACCATCATCACGCAGAATCATAACACGCCTATTCGGACATTGACTAGCAATATAGCCTCTACCTTGGCATTTAAAACATCTAATGTCACGATTTCTAGGAGTAGAAGAATCGGGTTTACCTTGGTTACCAGGAGTAGAACCCACTTGCCTCTGCTCTCCTTTTGGTTTGGTGGGTAAAGGCTTTTCTTCCTTCTTCCATTGGTTAGTCTTCTAGGTGGATGAACCTGCACCCTGTTGAAACCGTGCAGTACTACTACCTTTCCTCCTGTGTTGGTTCTCAACCTTTATAGCCATATGAACCATATCTTCCAATTCTACATAATGCTATAATTCCACGACATTTTGAATTTCTCTATTCAATCCAGCAAGAAACCTAGCCATGGTAGCCTCTCTATTCTCCTCTACATTCGCCCTAATCATAGAAACTTCCATCTCCTTGAAATACTCATCCACACTTCGGCTTCCCTGCCTAAGAGTTTGCAATTTGTTGTGTAATTCATGATAGTAATATGCAGGCACAAACCGCTTCTTCATCACCCTCTTCATCTCTTCCCATGACTCAATAGGTGGTTCGCCATTCCTTCTTCAATTCAACATTAGTTGATCCCACCACACTATGGCATAATCTGAAAATTCAATGGTAGCAAGTTTCACTTTCTTTCTCCCACTATAGTTGTGACAGTCAAACACCATCTCTACCTTCTTCTCCCACTCTAAGTACGCCTCGGGATTATTCTTCCCTTAGAAAGGAGGAATCTTCATCTTTATACTACTCAGTTGATTATCCTCTCTATTCCTATCTCCTCTATCTTCCCAATCCCTAGTTCCTCTGTTCCTACCACTATAACCACTATAACTCCCAACAGAAGGTTCATCAAATTCATTATCAGACATTTCATCTCCACTTCGTTGCACTCTCCTAGAACAACTCTCCCTCTTACGCCCTTGGAAGACGTTTTTAGATTTCTCTAGTCTTTGTTCCACCGTCTCATGAATTTGTTCCATGCCCTCCTGAAACATCCTCTTCATCTCACCCCTCAACGCCTCAATCACTAACCTAGCATCAAACCTTCCCCTCTCACTTTCAGGAGAATGTTGCCTCGACATAGCTCCTATGATGGGAATCAAAATCTGACAAGACCTATCATTAGGACAAAAATTGAAGGATTTCAAATCTTGGCAATGAGGGCCCATTTCAAGCAGATCAACCTCGGAATAAATTATTATCTAACCACTTTTATCTTATTCATGAATTGTATATTCCAACAGGTATGCTTATTTGGCTTCACAAGGCGATGGACAAACTCACTAAGACTCAGCTTGTGGGTTATCTATGGACCGACCTGAACCGGCGATGAGTTGAGCCGACGAATTCCATTACGAAGCTAGCTTGCTGAAGATTATTTTCTATATTTGTAATTTATGTTTGAACCATTTATTTTGTAAGCTTTTGGGACATTTTATTTGGTTGTAATTTTGCCTTTAGGACCGGCCACCTTATAGTGGCATAGTTGTGATTTTCTTGTCATTTTAACCCTAAAGGGTGCAAGTATAAATACTTGCAAATTAGGTTTTTTAGGGAGCTTTTTGAACATTTGGAAAAACACCCCCTTTGTGCCGTGAGAGAGTGCCTCTCGCAAGCATTTGCTCTTATCAATTTCCTTAGTGAAATTGTGGCGAGTAGGCTTGGATTTGTTGTGTGTTATATCAACAAATTACAAGTTGATCCTAACTCCAAACTAGTGCGTCATATCTGGTGAGGAATTAGTTACTTTTATGTTGTTCTTGTTCTTTTGAAATTAGGGTTCTAAATTTCAGATTTGGAGTAATTCGAATTGAATTGGAATCTCATTTCATGTTCTATTGTTCATCATTGAAATCTAGCCATCGGATGTTCTTTATATCCTTTCGATTTTTCATCAATATTTCGGATTTTCTCTTGAGGAATTGAGGCTTTTCCTTTGTTTGTGGCGTGGATGATCATTATCAATTCATCCCTTTTTAGTTGATTGTGCTTGACCCCCCTTTAGGCACATCATCTTTTGGTATCAGAGCTTAAGGTTTAAGAGGAGGGATTGTTGTAATTGAGTTTTCGGAAATTGATTGTTTTAATTTCATCTTGCCGTGAGTTACTTGAAGGTTGATGAGAAGGGTTTTGTTGATTGAGGTTTGAGAATTGAAGTTTTGTCATACCATTGTTAACCGAATTGTAGGAGAGTGGAAATTCGGAAAAATTGAATGTATTTTTTTTTTTGTTGTTGTTACATTGACATTTACGTGATTGATCTTTGTTGAAAGTGGGAACAATTGAATTGTTTATGTTGGTACTAAGTGGCGTGATTATCTTACTTGGGGAGTTGAAAAAAAAAAAACTTGTTGTAGTAGAAGTGGAGATCTTATTGTAATTTCTTGTTCTTGATCTTGCCGTGAAGGAAGAGGAAAGTTAGTGCAATTTCGGAAGTGCAATTATGTAGGAAGAGAATTGTGTTTGTTTTTGCATTGTTGAATTCGGAATTGGGGAGGATATTTGCATTTTCCAGATTTGATTAGTGTGTAAGAAGGGAAGTTATTTGATTTCAAAACAAGCATTAAGAGTGAAGGAGTTAATTGTGTTTGTTTGAATTTGAAAATTTGCATCTTACCAAATGTGGAAGGGTTGCAATTAGTGAAGTGGTTTGATTTTCAAATTTAATTTGCTGCCTTCTTATGTAAATTGAGGTTGATAAATTGTGTAAAAGTGGAGAAGTGCATCGTGGGTGTGTAGGTGTTTGTGTGGTGTTGTGTTGTGCAAATTGGAAGTGGAAGTATACAATTTCCAGATTTGAGTTTGTGTGGAAGAAGAGGAAATAATTTGAATTGAAACACATCCATTTACTTCAAGTAGTTAAAGAGTGGTATTGATTATATTTCATTTGAATTTGAAATTGATTCTTACCATTTGTGGCAAAGTTGCATTAAGGAGTGTCAAATTTGAATTTGTTGCCGTGTATGTGTGTAAATTACGGTGGAAGTGGGAGTGTATTGTTGTTGTTTCCATTTCTTGTTGTTGTCGCCATTTAAAGAAGCATCTTAGTTAGTTTTTGTTGTTGCTACCGTGGAAGTGAAGGGTTGCAACATATTATTGTTGCGTGAATTTAGTGTGTTGTGTGTGTAGTGTGCAAGTGGCGGAGTGAGTTGGTTTTGGCGTGAATTTGTTTTGTGAATTAAGTGTGCTACAATTACTAGACATTACATTGGTACATCAAATAGATTGCATCCACATAAATGTCTATTAATAGTGTGAATGGAGGAATGAGTGATGTAGCATATAGTCGAATTGGTGGAGGTCAGGGTTCTAATGTTGCAGGTGGGAAGACCTTAGATGAACAACTTCGAGACCTTAGAAAACTTGTTACTACATTAGCAATAAGGATTGATAGGATGACATTGCCACCACCACCAGTGGTACACCTTCAGGAGCCACCTAGAGCAAAGGGAGATTATCATGCTCTTAGAGAAGATAGAGTTGGTAATTTTGGACTTAAACCATTCCCAGAAATGGAATTTAGACCACCTAGAGGCTCAGAGTGTGCAGAGCTACAAATGCCTTCACTTGAAGATAAGGGTTCCACAGATGAAAGATGTCAAACACCACTGTGCCAACCTTCAGAGGTTTCTGAAGGTAATGATCAGTTGGACCAATTGTTAGAAGACTCTAGGGATCAGCATAACAGGGATGAGTCAAAGGAAACAAACTCGTTGGAAAGTGTTGAGATAGAGGAAACATCAGTCGATAATGAGTCCTTGTTTTTGTTACAGGAGAGATACATCCTAGAGATGGAGGAAAGAAAACAATCATCTACTATAGTATTTCAGATATTGGGGTTCTGTAGAGATACTCCTTCAGATGGATTACTTTTGGGAAACAGAGTCTCTGCTGCATTTGAACTGCAAGATTTGAGGTCAAATCTTTTTTAGGTCTAAGGAGATGATGGGAATCAAAATCCGACAAGACCTATCATTAGGACAAAAATTGAAGGATTTCAAATCTTGGCAATGAGGGCCCATTTCAAGCAGATCAACCTTGGAATAAATTATTATCTAACCTCTTTTATCAAATTCATGAATTGTATATTCCAACAGGTATGCTTATTTGGCTTCACAAGGCGATGGACAAACTCACTAAGACTCAGCTTGTGGGTTATCTATGGACCGACCTGAACCGGCGATGAGTTGAGCCGACGAATTCCATTATGAAGCTAGCTTGCTGAAGATTATTTTCTGTATTTGTAATTTATGTTTGAACCATTTATTTTGTAAGCTTTTGGGACATTTTATTTGGTTGTAATTTTGCCTTTAGGACCGGCCACCTTATAGTGGCATAGTTGTGCTTTTCTTGTCATTTTAACCCTAAAGGGTGCAAGTATAAATACTTGCAAATTAGGTTTTTTAGGGAGCTTTTTGAACATTTGGAAAAACACCCCCTTTGTGCCGTGAGAGAGTGCCTCTCGCAAGCATTTGCTCTTATCAATTTCCTTAGTGAAATTGTGGCGAGTAGGCTTGGATTTGTTGTGTGTTATATCAACAAATTACAAGTTGATCCTAACTCCAAACTAGTGCGTCATATCTGGTGAGGAATTAGTTACTTTTATGTTGTTCTTGTTCTTTTGAAATTAGGGTTCTAAATTTCAGATTTGGAGTAATTCGAATTGAATTGGAATCTCATTTCATGTTCTATTGTTCATCATTGAAATCTAGCCATCGGATGTTCTTTATATCCTTTTGATTTTTCATCAATATTTCGGATTTTCTCTTGAGGAATTGAGGCTTTTCCTTTGTTTGTGGCGTGGATGATCATTATCAATTCATCCCTTTTTAGTTGATTGTGCTTGACCCCCCTTTAGGCACATCATCCTATAGAAAAAAGGTTAGCACGAACACAAATATATATATGATTAAGCCTCATGATACACTCCCTTACGTGTTTCGCTCCAAGGATGATATCGCACAATCACTCGTGTATTCTCACAAGCAATAATGATATCAATTCACCAATTCCTCTTCTCAATTCTCTCGGAACTAACCCAAACTACACCAATTCCCTTCCGTAGAATTCAAAACAACTCTAGGGCTCGAAATGTTCCTCTTTTTCTTTTCGATTTTTTTTTTTGTTGCCTTTGTTTGTTGCTCTTGATCACGTTCCTTTTTTCTTCTTTTTTTTTTTGTAACAAACATGAATAGTAGTACTACACTTTCAATAGACAATTAACACTATGAAATTGAGTACGAACAATTGATATGAAGGATTGGAGTTAGGGTTTTGATGTTACCTACCTTAAACCGAACTGATGGTTTAACAAACCTAGGCACTGATACCAAACTGATACGAACCACGCCAACGTGTGACGAAACCCAATACCAATACGTTCGAAATTGCTACCCAAGATGCCAAACAATCGAGTGGAAACTACGACCTATTGCCTATAAGTGAGGCAAGAACCTTGGTATATTATGCAGACGCCACAATCGGGATGAAAGACCGATTGATAAGTCGGGATGAATGCTACAGAAGAAAATCCGATAAGTTCTAGAGTAGTTCTTTAAAGAACCAAGAGAGGAATTCTCTCAAACGTGTTTTCAAACTTGTATGTTGTATATTCTATGTTCTAAACCTTAGGAGCTTTATATTAGGGTTTACAATTCGTAACAATGAAGGCCCAAAACAACATAACATCATTAAGTTGTGTAAAAATAACAAAACAATGACTTAAAGGTCGGCGGCGTTGGAATGAAAGCCGGTGGCCTTGGAGTCGGCGTTGGATATATACATGGCCGTATATGATTCTGTAGATATTCTTGACACCATACACGGCCGTGCCTTTGAACCGTGTATGATTCTGTGTAACCTCCAGACTCCTACACGGCCGTGCCTTGTAAAGACACGCCCTCTTCACCCCGTATCCGGTATGATTTGTACAAGAGCAAGGGCATTCCCATGGTTGTTCCAATCCATTCCAGCTTCATGATTTCTCCAATCCTTTCCCACTTCATGGACATCCTTTATCAACCCGTTAAGTGCTTCCTTTAATTGTTTCGCTCGAGTTCTTGTGATCGATCCAAGTGGCACTTCAAGAGGATCCACATGCCATCTTCTGGCTTGACTCCCATACTTACCAGTGTTTGCTTTTCACTCTTTTTCTTTTTCTCGTCACTCTTCTCTTGTGCACTTAAGTGTTTTTCTCTAAACTCGTTTGCAATTTGCACTTGATCCTCACAAACTTCCCATGGTTTTTGTGGCACGAGAACCACTTTCCTTTTGTTTAGTACAAAGGACTATTGGTTCTTGTACCCGTCATATGTAATCTTCCTATCGAATTGCTAAGGTCGCCCTAACAATATGTACGACATCACACATGACCTCATCTTTGTAGCTCTCTATGGAAAAGGCTATAAGAACCTGCTTGGTCACCTTTACCTCCCTGCATTCGTTCAACCACTGTAATCGATATGGTCTCAAATGTTTCACAACTTTCAACTGCATCTTATCTACCAGCAAGGTGCTAGCAACATTAGTGCAGTTGCCATTATCAATTATCAAGCTACACACTTTACTTTGCACATGACATCGTGTATGAAATATGTGCTCACGTTAGATCCTTTCACCATCCTCCTAAGGTTGTACACTAAGTACTCTCTTTATGACATACAACTCACCACTCATGGGTCCCTTTAAGTCAACGTCATCATACTCTAATGATGGTGACTCCTCTTCCTCTTCCAAACTCACGCTCTCTACATCTTTATTATCACATATGATCATAGCTCTTTGGTTTGGACATTGGGATGCAAAGTGCCCAAATCCCTGACAGCTAAAACACTTGATATCTCTAGTTCTGGAAGGGGGTTTAGTGTCAATTTTACCCTTAGATGCAGCAATTGGATTCTTAGCCTTCATGCCCACCTTGGGCTTGGAATCCGTGGAGTTCCTTTTCCAATTAGACTTCTATGGATATTTGTAAGTCGACTCAAACCTCTGGTCACTCCTATGTTTTAATTGTCGCTCCACCATTATTGTAATAGTTCTGCCATATCCAAGTAGTGGTGTAAATCTACTACATTAGCAATTTCCCAATTCAAACCATTAATAAACCTAGCCATAGTGGCCTCGTCATCCTCCTCCACTCTAGCCTTAATCATGACTATCTCCAACTCCTTATAGTAGTCCTCTACACTTTTGGTTCCCTATGTCAATCCTTGGACTTTCCTAAGTAAGTCCCTATGGTAATGACTATAAATGAACCATTTTTGCATTATGGTCTTCATCTCCTCCCAAGTACTAACAAGTCGCTCTCCATACCTATGCCTATTATGGACTAGCTGATCCCACCATACACTAGCATAATCTGTGAATTCTACTGTAGCAATTTTATCTTCTTCTCCTCAACATAGTTATGGCATTCAAACACATGATCCATTTTCCTCTCCCACTCTAAGTACAACTCCGGATCATTATTTCCCTGAAACGTTGGGACTTTCATCTTAATGCTACTTAGTTTACTATTATGCCTCTAGGTGTTCCCTCTTTCCCTCACATTGTGATATTCACCAGAGTCAGAATCCTCTCCTTCTTCTATCCTAACTCCTAACTCCTCCTCTAATCGGTCTACCTACTCGTCGCCTGACAGTGATACTGCTAAACGGTTCCCTACTCCTCTCCATCTTATCCATTCTTTCATGGATCTATTCAAGTTCACCCATCAAAATTCTTTTCATCTCTCCCATCAACTCCTCAAACATTACCCTATTCTCACCTCCATTCGTGTTCTATCCTGACATATTTTTTAAGTTTTTTTTTTCAATAAAGTAAGATCATAAGTAAAATATGTTCCTCACACTCACTCGTGTATTGCTCTTAATTAATGATATGCTCACAATTTCACTCATGTATGTCCCTCAAAATTATGTCCTCATAACCCGCTTTTACAATCCTTTGCTAGGAACTCGAATTCGAAATTTCTCAACACAATTTACTAAGTCACACCTAATTGACTCCCTTGGTTTTCTAATCATGGTGACAATTCGAAATTAAAAGCAATCTTCAATCGCTACGACACACAATATGAACTTGGAAACAAGACAATTAATTCCTTTGCATGCAATCTCAAGAGGATACAATTTGCATCGAAATACAATTAATGATTATGGAATGTAATTTTTGGATGTGCAATTAGAAAGCACAAAGTATCTATTGCAGTTGGAATTGGAAAGTGTATTTAGCAATTGAATTGTAACTTGCCAAAACTAGATTTTTCTTTTTGGGAGATTTCGGTTCTTGATTTTTCTTTTGCAACCGAATTGATTTTTTTTTTTTTGGTACGTATTCTTTCAAGATGAACTAGGAATTGAAACAACAATTGAATTTCATTGGCTAACTAAACTTATATGTTGTCGATCTCTAAGGGATTTTGTGACTAAAACAAGATTTTTTTTTATATGTATGAATTTTTTTATATGAGTAAGAGTATGGAAATTGAATAATAAACAAATAATAAAAGGATAGAAATTAATTGATTCAAGAAGCCAAAGCTCAGATACCAAATGATGCGTGAATCCTAGGTATGTCAAACCTAGAACTCGACGTACGCTATTTGAATCAATACCCTAAGGATCGTCTTGAATAAGCAGCACGTAACTAGACCTCAATCACACCTATTGACTGAAACCTAAGTTATCAATTAAGGGTTTCCTATAGCAATTCGGTTAAGGAATTCCTAAAGGAAGAGTTCTTTTGCAAAGAACAAAAGGGGGACTTTCGTGTTTCATGAAAATTGTATGTAAAATTCTATTCAACGATGGGATGATGTTGTGCCAGCCTCCTTACACGTTTATATAGTGTATACATGTATCAATATGAAAACCTAACTTTCCTATTCTAATTTACTTCCTTATCCTCACGTGGATCGAGTAAGTAACCAAATATTCCAAATTACAAACCAAAAATAAATAACAACAAAACCGGCCAGTCTCTTTCCTTGTTTCGGTTCAACATTCAACATTTGTGCTGGGACTTCAATTCCTTGTATTCTTCCATGGAAATGTGAATTACATTAATAGGTGTTGGTCCTCCTTTCATGTAATTTGATTCCTTGGTTTGTAGGTCCATAACTAGTCCTTTTAAGGCATCATTTATCCTCTTTGCTCTAACTTGGGTCATTGGTCCTCCAATTCCGTGCAATGGATCTTGAGTCCTTGGTTCGATCTTTTTAAGTGCTAGATGATCCTCATCACATGGGCAATAATCTGATTATTCTAAATGTTTTCCTTTTTTTGTTAAGTTTTGGAGAATGAAAACTTTATGGGTAATAATGAGCTTACCTAAAGTAAAAGCACTTTTATTTTAAGAGATGATAGACTTTAGAAGGGAATGAAGCCTATTAGTCATACTCTTTGAAATGATTTCACATGAGAAGTTACAAAGATTAATACAACAGAATTGAGATATTGACTTAAGACGCATAACAACGGGGTTCAAGATGAAGCTTATTTCATTGAAGTTTAGAGGGAGCATATGATATCGATCTTCCTACTATCTAACTTTAGACCTATAGGCAAGTGCACCTATTGATTCTATAGTATAGTGGATAAAGATATCGAGTGTTGATCCCATAAGGATTACGAGTACTATTAATTACCCTTTCTCTTATTATCTAATCAATAAAATTAAATAAACGAGTGAATAAAATGAATAACGAATAAATTAAAGAAAGCAATAATCAATAAAAATGTATTCAGGTATTGAATTCCCCTTGAATTACTAATGTAATTAACTAATTATTATTCAATTTCTTATTTTATTCTTGGACTGCATTGATCTTTGTGTCCTTTATTCTAAACTGATCTCATCTATGCTATTTGTCCTTATTTGATCTTCTCGTCATTCTCACTGTTGTCCAGATTTAATCATTTAATTCTGATTCTATCATCATTTGGATAATTTGATCTCTAATCTGATTTGTCTAGTCTGTCCTTATCTGATCATCCCTCCACTAATCTAACCTCTTCTCCTCATCGTTATATGCAATCTAACTTAGCACAGCCAACTCTCAAGTTCACTCGGGCATGTCTTCTTGCATTTCAAATCTGTTCAAAATTCTCCTCTAACACGTGTGTATCTTTCAGCATCAACATGGGCGTGTTTGCTTGCCATGTTTAACTTTGTTAAAAATTTAGCCTCCAACATGCCCACAAGCATAGGCGTATCCACCTCCCTGTATTGGCTTTCATACTTCCTTGCACGTCCCCCTTTCCTCGACTGATCTCACAATTGGACACGATTTATTTTCCATTGTTGAACACATCTATGTTGATTCACGTGTTGGACTTCCATCTTGTAAAAATTATATTTTCTTCTTCAATCTTCATATAACTTTTGTATTTAATCGTAAATCATATTTTAAGACTTTGAAACTAAAATATAAAGTGATTAAGTGTAATATCAATACAAAATATAAAAGAATTAAATAAAAGTTATTATATCGTGTTATGAATAATTAATACTTTATAACCCTTATCAAATTCTCCCATACTTAAGTCTTTGCTCATCCTCAAGCAAAATAAACTTTAAAGATCAATGACAAATTTCTTAATTAGTACTTAAACAAATTACATTTATGATAAAGTTATTTTTCCTTAATATCTTTTTTTACTTAATCATATTTAATGTAGTGTAGATACTAATATTAGAGTTCAAGAGTTAATCTATGAAATATCAAAATTTATTATGTCATTTGAATAAAAACTCACAAACTCATAATTGTACTAAACATTACTTAATCAAGAATAAAGTTTTCAAAATTTTGTTCACTTAATTAAGGTATATACTTCCCCTTTTTTATCCCTTTAAGTACTATGATATCTAACAAAAGCTTTTTTCCATCTATCCCTTAAAAATCCTTCCTAATTTTTTTATTTCATTTTTTTTTAGTATTATGGAGTAATTTCATTGGTCAATAAATCCTAAACCAGATAATCTTAGGCTACTAGGTTTTGAGATATCCCTTCAAACCTCTATTAACTCTATTACTTATTTTAATTAGTAGTTCAGTTTTCTTAGATGTTTCTCTTAACTCATTTAGCGAGCTTTAAGCTGATGATCACGAGTTTGTCACTTAAGTCAATAGGTGTTATCTCCCAAAAGGCACCCCGCAAACTTAATTACTCGAGTCAACGAAGCCTACTACTGAACTTTATTTATTTATTTTTCACTACTATTTCATAGGAAGAGTTTTCAAAAGATAAATTTTGTCAATTCAATTATTCAAGATCATAGTACTCATAAGGATTTTTAAGAGACATGTACATATCAAAATAAGTTTTAAAACTCAAATTCCTAATTCTTGATTAGTAATATCCTTCTAATCTAGAGTTCTAAATTTTATGTCTAAATAACATATAACTTTGATTTACTAAGATTTCACAATTCAACTCTAATATAGTATTCTAAGTTCACTAATGAAAAGTAAATATTTTCAATAAATTACTAAATTATGAAATGCAATTTATAAGTAGGCTTATTATATTATGTTATTAAACCTATCCACCCCCCACCCTACGCTTAAATGGTACATTGTCCTCAATGTATATAATGGAATAGCAAAATAACAAATGGGGAAAAATTAACAAAAGACTTCCCTGATAATGCTTAATAAACTTTAAACGTAAATCCTACTTTCTACGAGAGAGAGTTCCTAACACAGTTGATGAATGCTAGTGTGTAGACTCCGGTTAGCTTTCTTCTTTGTTTCTTGTGTCCTGAAATCATGCCTTATAGTATAAAGATCAAGTGAAATTTTAATTTTTTTTTTAAATAACTAGGTGTAACTAACTAACTAAAGAATTAAATTAAATTGTAGAACTAAGTTAGTACTTGGGTTACCACCTAGATAGTGCTGTTTAAACGTTGTTGGCTCGACATTTGTTACCTCATTTGTTTAGTTAGGGGCCAACACTTATATTTCCAATAGTTAAGTTTCTTGGATTTAATTAGACCCTTTAAATTGCTATGAATGTGATACTGTTGTATTGGGTCTTTATAAATACTGTCCTACACATAAGTATAATTAAACAAGTTAGATATATTCACTAAATAGCAATTATTGTTGTTATTTGGAGGATATGAGATTATGTTAGGTGTTTTGAAAGTTTGTTCTTCATCTCCAATTTTCAAAGTTAAAGTGTGATTACTTACATCTATGATTGCTTTTGCAATAGCTAGAAAAGGATGTCATAAAATAAGTGGAGCATTTATATCCTCATCTATATCAAAGATTACGAAGTCTAATGGGAAGATAAATGTTCCTACGATAGCCAACATATCTTCAATGATACTGATAGGATATTTAATAGACCTATCAGCTAATTGAATGCTTATTTGTATTGGTTTAGGTTTCCCTAATCTTAACTTCTTAAATATATGATGTGACATTAGATTTATACTAGCACCTAAATTAGCTAAAGCATCATTTATTGATAAAGTGCCAATGAAACATGGTAAAGTAAAAACTCCTTAGATGGTTTCATTTCTTTGGTAACTTATTTTGAAGAATGGTGGAGCATTCTTCATTAAGGGTAACTGTTGAGACTTATTCTAGTTTCTTCTTATTGGAAAGCAAGTCCTTTAAGAATTTTACGTACTTGGGCATCTACCATAAAGTCTCAACAAATAGTAAGTTTATATGAAGTTATTTGAAAAGTTCTAAAAACTTACTATACTGCTCCTCCAAGTGTTATTTCTTGAGTCGAGCTGGGTAAGGAATTTTTGGAGCGTAAACTCTATTCTTTGGGGGTTGCTCCTTCTCCTCTAGTGTTTTAACTTCCCTTTTCATTTGCACTACTTCATCATTAATTAGGAAGATTGCTTTGACATGTTCCTTAGGCTTGGGCTCTGTATTTCTAGGTAGAGTTCCTTAAGGTCTTTCTGAAATCATTTTCGCAATCTATCTTACTTGAGTTTCCAAATTTCAAATCAAAGTGCCTTGATTGCTTAACAATACTCATGTAGCTTGGAAGCGTGTTTCAGTTGTTTGAATAAACTTTGTCATCAAATCTTCCAAATTCGACTTATGTTCCAATGGGTGGTGTGCTTGTTGGGATCCTAGTGGGCCATTCCTTTGTTGATTTTCCCATGAGAAATTGGGATGATTTCTCTAACCCAGATTATAAGTATTGTTTTAGGGGTTGTTTGGTTACCCATGTGGAAGTCTTACAAAATTAACATTTTCATTATAATTAGAAATAAACTTTAGGTGACCTGGCTATAGTGTTATGGAGATTCCATCCACTTTCTTACTTAATGCCTTGACCTATGCTGCTAAAGCAATAATAGTGTTGACATCATATACTTCTGCTACTTTTAGTTGTTTAGCTCTTGACGCATTCCACTGATAGTTGTCCATGGCCATGTTTTCTATTAGATTCTAAGCCTCTTCAGGGGTTTTGTTATTTAATGTCCCTCTAGCTGGTACATTTACCATCTACCTAGTGGTTTGATTCAGTCCTCCATAGAAAGTCTAAATTTGCATCCATAATGGAAGACTGTGATGTGGGCATCTCCTCAGCAAATCTTTATATCTCTCCCATGTATCATATAGAGTCTCAGACTCTATTTGAGCATAAGAGGAGATATTGTTTCGTAGCTTCGCAGTCTTTGTTGGTGGAAAATGCTTGGTAAGAAACTTTTTTGCCATTTGTTCTTATGTAGTTATTAACCTCCTAAGCAGAGAATTCAACTATTGTTTTAAATCTATTATGTAATGAAAAAGGGAAAAGTCATAACCTAATGGCATCATTTGTGGCCCCATTGATTTTGAAGGTGTTGCCAAGAAGTTAGCGATGTGTGCATTTGGATCTTTATCCTGCAACCCATCAAATGAAACGGAGGGTTTAATTTCAAAGTTGTTAGCTACAATTGCAGGCCTAACAACGTTTGAATTAGCCTAAATAAGTGATGGTCTCGTGTAATCAAACATCGTTCTCTCATTCTATTCATTGGCCATGTTGATAGATTGGTTATCGTCTAAGTCTTAAGCAAATACATGATATTGACTGGCTCTACAACATCCCCTAAGCATAAATAATAGCAGGAAAACAAAAACTATGGAAAATAAAGACTAATAATAATAAAAAAAAAACAACAAAGAAAATAATGATTAGATTAACAAGATATAAGTATTCTTAATGTCCTAATCCCAGGTAACAACGCCAAAAACTTGATATCGGTCTTCCTACTATTTAACTTTAGACCTATAGGCAAGTGCACCTATTGATTCTATAGTATAATGGATAAAGACATCAAGTGTCAATCCTATAGGGATTATGAGTACTAGTAATTACCCTTTCTCTTATTATCTAATTGACAAAATTAAATAAATAAGTAAATAAAATAAATAACAAATAAATTAAAGAAAGCAATAATCAATAAAAATGTATTTAAGTGTTGAATTCCCCTAGAATTAAAATATTTTAAGACTCTAAAATTAAAATATAAAGTGATTAAGTGTAATATCAATTCAAAATATAAAAGAATTAAATAAAAGTTATTATACTTTGTTATGAATAATTAGTACTTTATAACCCTTATGAACATACTTGTTTGAAAGAAGTGTGTGAGACTCAATTAGACGGTCACCTAATGTCATGCCCTTAAAGGGGGGCCTGGTAGTTTTCATTAAAAGTTATCGCATCTCGTGTATACCCGTGATGTGATAACCGTCATGCAAGTTAGGAGTTGCAAGACTAATTAAGTCTACTTTAGTTGTAATACTTATAACTAATTATTATATAAAAATAGCTAAAGAGATCAATAATCTATAGTTACCAGAACTATAAAGAATCTAATAGGAATTAGATTCCTACAGGACCAATCACTAAGGCTTGAGCTAAAGGCTTACAAAACTTGGTTTTGAGAATCCTTCATGACCAACCTAATCTTGAGGATGCTAACTTGATTTCTTCCTTTTCATCATATAATTGTTGTGCATTCCGACAGGTACATTTATCAATTCTACAGAGTGCCAAATCACCTAAACTTTTGAGTGAGTTGGGAACCTCATCAGGACTCATATCTAGTGACCTTGAAGACCCGGCATGTTGAAGACTATTTTTATTTGTTTGTTATTTTCTTGGAATCATTTATGTTGTACGTTTTTGCAACATTTTATTTGGTTGTAATTTTTGTTTTAGGACCGGCCACCCTATAGTGGCATAGTTGTAATTTTGTGGACATTTTAACCCTAAAGGGAGCAAGTATAAAGACTTGCTTAAGTAGGGTTTTGGAGGGAGAATGCACTTGAAAATTGCAGTAAACATTTTCGTGAGAGATTAGGGTTTCCTAAGATTTCATAGGACTCTTATCAATTTCAATCCAATTGAAATTGTGGTGAGTTTGCAACCTAGTGAATTATGAGTTATATCAATTCCCTAAGTCGATTTCCTTTTCATCACTAATGTGTAATATCTCGGGTTGATTAGGTTGGTTCTTATTGTTCTGATTTTGGTGTCATTTGTGATCCTAAAATCCATTCATATTATGTTATCAAACTGATTGGTTTTTATATCATTATATTGCCTTTAATTTGCTTTATATTGTTTTGCGTAAGATTCCATTGTGTTGAGGAAGAGTTCATGGTTTATTTGTATGTGTTATTAGTTGGGATTTCATTGGATGTTGAGTTAAGTTCTTAATTCATTTGAGAAATATCATCATTGTGGTTTTAATCTTCATTGATTTTCGTAAATCGGATCACCTTCAAATTTTAGGGTTCATGCCAATTTGTTCCAATTTGAACTGGTTTTGATCTTATGATTAGAGTTGTTCAATTAGTTTATTTGCATATGCTTTAGAACCCCTTTTAAGCATATCAGAATTGGTATCCCCTACTAAATCATAAAATTGGGTAGTCACAATCTTAAAGAAGTGTAAGTTTAAGTATGTTTAAAGGAAAATAAATTTAGGAAAGAAAGAATATGCAAGATTCACAATATTTTGTCATCCTATCTAAGTCTAAACTAGCAATTAATTTGTCTTATACTAGTTCCTTGATATTTGAGTTTGGAGCTTTCATCACTTGATTTCTGGCCCATTCCCAACTTTTAACTTTACCTATAGAAGAAAAACTATTGGAGTGTAAGCTATGAAGCTTAGTGAGCTAGATCCTTTCATTGAACCAATAAGTAATAGTCAAGCAAGTTGTTTAATCAAGCATATGCCATACATGAGAAACCACATGAATGCAACAATATATATGGTATACCAGACACTGCATACAGCACTGATTTACACCTTCCATTGCTAGGGGTTAGGAAAGCATAAACTACATGTCGGCTTTAAGCTTTAATGACCTTAGGATATGTTTCGAGATAATTTGTAAAGTCTATATATTTTTGAAATATACTTCCATAGACTTGAAAATACATATATATGCACTAAGCCCTTCATGGGGTATAGAATGTGAAAAGCTAGTAAGTCAATCACCCCTAAGTAATGATCAAAGGGTAGCATTTTCCTGGTTCCACTTAGTTCCCAAAGGTCAAGACAAGGTGTACCCACAAAGTGCATCCTCCATAGGGCCTTTCCATAATACTACATGATGACGACGACCTTCTTACATGCAGATGTCATGATGCGTGATTCGTTTCATTTAAGGGCAAATACTCTTAAGTTATATGGTGTACATAGTAAATAAATATAGACACATAATTTCTATGATCTAAATGTAGGGAAAGCAATTATCAATTAGCCTGGTATAATTAAGATAAATTGGCACTCAATCATAGCATTCAAGCACATACAGGACCCTAAATGAGCCCCGCATACAAATCTAATTCACATATCAGATATTTATGCAAACATGTGTGCACTAACTACAAGCATAACCATGGAATAATAATCAATGGAATTTTCACTCATCTAACTATATGGTCTTTAGTCATAATAGTCAGGCCACAGATCATCCTCGAATGACGTGTCACCTAACAAAACAAAATATCGTTATAAGATTGGGTTAGAAACTAGCCTACACTAGTTTTGGCAGTTTTCTCAGTTTTGAAGGTTTTTGTGTTTTCTTCATAACTTTTTCAATTTAAGTCCATTTTTCACATAATTATAGTCATTTTAAAGGGTTTCAGATGTTTTTTTCTATTTCTAAAGTTATTTTGATTGTTTGCATGTCAAAACATGGCGCTAGGGCCCTAACAAATGGGGTGCACCTGGTATGTGTTTAGTTCAAGGCTTCTTTACGCGTAATTTGGTCTACTAACCTAGGGAAATTTATCCTAAGCATTTGGAACGTGTTTGGGACTTCCAATTGGTGGGTTTATCCTTTGTTTCTTGTTGGAAATTCCATAATTTAGCACAAGCACTTGGGATGTCTTTTTCAATGCTTCAATTGTAACCTTCTCTCTCAATTGGTGCTAGTTTTGTGTTTTTCATTTAGGATCTTTAATTTCTATAGGTTTCCTAATGATATCTTGCCATTTTTAGGTGCTAGGAATAAAGAAATTTTCATATCTTATTGAATTGGTCACGGCTTGGAAGTTCTTGGTTACACTTTGCTTATCTTTCCAATTTTTCTACTTTTAAATGGTTCATTTAGTCATCTTAACTCTCCACCACAAACAAGGTCATGAATCACATAAAAAATGTCCTTAATTAGCCCTTTAATCTTGATGTCCAAAAGAACAATAGTTCCTTAAATTCATATTCCAATTGATTTTTCTATAGGCTTCAACATACAAGGTTCAAGGGAAGGTAATGCTCTACAGTTTTACATCAAAAGAAAGGGAATTACATTTCCAATCTTTTTCTTTTAGCTAAATATACTTCAATATACATGGAAAGTCACAAAACTAAAGCAATATAACCTATTCTAAGCTGTGGAATTGAAATATTACAAGAAAAGAAAGTAGTGTCAACATGAAAGTGAAGGATTTCTACTCATTGTGGCTTAGGGTGTTAGGATCCTCCTCTTTTAACTCCTTCTTGAGGTGGCTTTAAGCTATGATTTACCTCAGAGCCTTAGCTCCCCTAATAGCCTCTTGAGTGGTGTTGATGATACTAGAAAATGAGCTTGATTGGAGGTGGTTAAGAGCATGATTAAGTGGTTGAATCCAAAGGCACACAGTAGGGATAAAATAAGGGATAGCTTGGGGAACTCTTGTATGGTCTGATTTTTTGCTGAATGTTTAGGGGTTTTTGGAGAGTCCTTAAATGTTTTTTTTTTCTTGTGTTGATTCTTCATGAAAGTGGGGCTTCACGTGGACCTCAAAAGGTGATGAAATTGGGAGAGCTAAAGGGAAAACAGAGCTAGTGATTACGTTGTAGGTATGTGTTAGTTACAAATCTTCGATGTTGTTCTTGAGGGTGTTTGGTTGATTTTTCTTGAGTTTTTTTTTTTTGTGAGGTATTCTTCTAGATAAAAGGAGGTTTATGTGAGGAGGAAAGGGGTATGGAAATTCAGAAATTCAGGTAACAAGTTTGGGGGGAATGTCCATTAGTCTTTAGCCTTAGTTAATTGGGGTAATATCTTTGTCTAATGTGTAGATGGTCAAATCTTTAGGAGCAATGTCTACAACTAAGGGTGATTAGGCATCAAATTTTTCCCTCTTAGTTTCCATTTAGTTAGCTTTTAGTTTCCCTTACATTTAGTTAGGCTAATCCTAGTTATTTTCTAGTTAACTTCCTTATTTACCTAGTTGGAAGCTTATATGGAATTGGCAGTCTTGGGGCTTGATTTAGGTTATCTAATTCCTTTGTTTTCTTGTGGTTAGAGGGGCTTTAATTAGGGCTTATATGGAAAGAATTTCATATGAAATTTAGTCTTAGGATCAGGCCATTTGGTGGTTCAATCATGACCATCTCCCTTTCCCTCTCAATGCCACTAAAGGAAATGGTTAGGTTCATGTTTTTCCAATTTGTATTTCGCCCAATTCGATTATTTTATAGAGTTGGATTCAATTGAATTTCAGGTTTCTTTTTGACTAATTATAAGGTAGTTTATCATCATTCAAGTTTCAGTTTCATTTGGATTGAATCTTGGGTTTTTTCGAGCTTGATGTTGGTTTTTCTCAATTCTGAACGAAATCCTAATGTTGACGGTTGGTTCTAAGATTTTGGGAATTGAATTTAGGCTTTTTGAACATCTAAATTCAAGTTTATTTTTCCTAAGGTGACCTTCTATCGCCGGGGTTTACCTAGGCTTCTAATTCCTTAGCTTTTTGATACGTTAGTTGGTTTACGTATCACAAAATAAATCCAATTTCACAGTTGGGTTCTCATATTCATTTTTTGATGTATTTCTTGATATTTTCCTTCATACTAATTCTTGAATTATTTTTTTTTTTTGGGTTTCTTGATTTATTATTATTGTCATTATTATGGATATTAGTTCAAGTTTAAAGTTTAATTTATCTTTTTTTTTTTTTGTTGGGGGTGGGTGGGTTAGGGGGGGTGTTATTATTTTAATTAGAGTTGGCATTGTTGATTTGGGGTTTATGGGTAGATATGGGGTCTTGGATATCTATTCTAAGGTTTAGATTTTTTTATTAAGGTTCAAGATATTATTTCATGCTTTAGAGAACAATTTAAGATTTTCATATAATATTTTGGGGTTACAGAATTTAGTCCATTAGCATAAGGTTAAATGTCTCCAAAAATTCCTCTTGCAATTTATACACTATCTCGGAATTTTGTGGGGTTTATGTTCTTCCCCCCTTAAAATAAGTTTCATCCTGAAGACCATGATCAGTTAGAGCAACAACCGCAAAATGGTCGGGGTATAAGTAGATCTGTTGATGCTTATCAACATACACAAACAAAATACCATAAAATGAATTAGTATAAGTTACTTAATACATCACCCAATTACTATTGACGTTTTACTTACTAGATATCTAAGAACTGCTCATGTACGTCCTATATACAATTGACTAATAGTTTGATACTATCTCATATACCTTTCTTCGACCTCAAGAGGGCCCTTTATATGAACCACCTAGGCTAGCCGCTTATCCTATAGGGCAATATATGGTGCATGTTAAATTGTCTAATCTGTGTTAACCCTCTCACGCAAGTCAATTTGATGGAGCTTAAACTGTGTGTTAACATATTGTAGGATATGCTAGAAACCCCTAAACTGCCTAGTAACATGGTTTAGAAAATGCCACTTAACTATGTGGAAACAAATGAGTGGCACCCGAGCAATCAAATGTATCTACTTGCTTTGTAGAAGGTGGGCAGGATGTGAATCAGATTTTCCGCATACTACTCCCACTTAATCTAAAGGGTAGTAAGTAAATGTTAGATGTAATGATACATATAATCAAATTGACAACCAAAAAAAGGTCGAAGAAATACCTGATCAGTAATCTACTTATTAAGTACATCTCAATAAGTGGCAACAACATGTGTGGGGGTGATACCTAGTGTCTCGGCTCGTCTTCTATCATGTGGCTAAAGGAGCTCAAGCATCTACAAAAAGTTCGTGGCATCTAGAGGTTTCTATATGGGGGAATTTGTCCCATGCCCACACCTGAAGGAGTATTGTTGTCCCTCCTATCTCCTAAGTTGATGAGATAGATACAACATAGAGTTGGCGATACAACTAGGCTAAACATGTAGACCCCCAACTGTATGTTTCGTGACATTAAAGTGTTCTAACAATGGGAAAAACATGTTGTAGACAAGGGAGCTTGATTTGTCGGTGAATATAAATCCTCCCAATGGCTATAATATATAAGCACGCTTAAGACGTCTAACTTGCTCAGCGTTTACATCCTCTAACAGGACTAAAAACATATTTCAAAGCCACATCAAATTAGTGCACCCCTTTATTGCTTGACCCTAGTCTTACCCTAAGTAATCTCTCACACATGGCAATCTAACTAAGGGAACTACTCCTTATCACTACCTAACCATTAATCGGAAAGTTTAGCTAGACCTGAACGTCCTGTAGAGTAATCATGAACTCCCCAGTAGGTATGTGAACGTATGAGTTTCTGGCCTTCACCTCTTAACCAAGGTAGTGATCATGTGCTAATCCAGCTATATAAAAGGCAAATAGCTCACCCCAATGAAGCCTGACAACTAAAGATATAACTCCATCTATGGATTCACTAGAATAACACTCTTGTCGTGCTAAAGTAATAACTCGCGATGTTGAACAACAAGCCATGATTGATCCTAAAAGTAAAAAAGTGAAATGTTATATTATGGAAAATGGAACTTAAAGTCATCAATTTCATAGTGTTGTTCATATTTTACCTCTCCATCCCAAATAGCTTGAGAACAATGTTCTTCCTATTAAGTTAAAAGGGATAGATCATAGGGTCCAGATTCCATCTAATATGCAAAACGGAACATAAAAACTATTAGAATTGTAAAATTAATGGTTCAACATCATAAATGTTTAAGGCTAAGCTAACAATTAGTGATTCATTCATCCAAAGATCTACCAATTACCATTATCATTTCTATGTGTGTGTGTTCTTCTATTACACCCTTCCTTTTGGCAAAGTCCACATGTGATTCTATATGGATGTTCCCTAATATCCATCTCCATGTAGTATCTTTTACGCCTAGGTTTTCCCTTTTTCCATGCAAGTTTTCCTCTTAGGCAAAGCAATGGGAAGTTTACCTCTTCTTAATTGAGCTTGTTGCCAATAGGAAGGAAGTGGGTCCTATACTTCTGCTCTTAAAGCGTCCACCTGTATCAATCCAAAATAGTAGGCATGATATTAAGCTTGATGGAAGCAACTACTACAAATGCATATGAGCATGGGATCTGGTATATTTGCCACTTTTGACAAGTGCATGTGCAATGAGCAAAGTCAACAGTATGTGTTTGTCCTCCTCCACTTAACTTACTCACTACACAAGAAATACCAATTAGCACCTAAAAAATTATTGTTTGTCTACTGTAATCAATAACCATATGGGCACTAGCTCTTGAACTCCATCTTTCAATCATTTTGATTGCATATTTGGTAAGAACTCTATTCTTTGCTATATTCTTAAGCACCTTAGAATGCTTAGTCACAAAGTAGCCCACACATTGTAAAAAGTCTTCTTAACTAAAGCAACCATCGGTAACCACTAAGCCCCTTCCAACACCAAATTGTAGCTTTTAATAATATTTGATGTCATGTAACCAAAGCAGTAGAAACCGTTATGGGCTAACATCCACTTCTCTACTAACATGTCATCAAACCATGTCAAGGCATTAGGCTTTATTGTCTCCACTTGCTCCATGAAATAGTTTAGCTTTTGATCTTATGCCTGCATTCCCACATAAGTGACCAATTTCTTACATTGAATTTTTTGTGTGCATAATTGAAGTTGCTCGCAATATGCCTTACACAAAACCTCCATATTGCAAAGGGAGGTTACCATCTATTGGAGGCTTGATTGAGTTCTAACTTGACATCAACGTGTCTATCTAAAATCAGACAAATGGTTTCATGCTTTTTATGCACACCAACGACATGTTGCTTCAATTTTCTCAAAAACTAACCCCATGTTTCAGCTGACTCATCAATGAGGTGATGGGAATCAACTTACACTAACTCTTTCCAATGATCTATTGGAAGGAATTGGAAAACCAATGACAGGGGCTAGGACAAAACACATAGAGTAGGCTTTGAATGGACTTGTTCAAGATCATTTGGACTAAGCATTGTAGTTGAGCAATCCAAGAGATGAAGAGATCATTTTCCATTTATCAAGCATCTCCAATAATAATAATGAAGATCAAAGCTTGGAGCAACCCTAGCAAATGGAAAATTTGAGCATGAAGGCTGTCATTGCTTGGAAGATGTTAAAGGCTGCTTGGGAGATGAAGAAGGCTACTAGCTTTGCCTTTAAAGGTTGTCAGCATTGTAGATGTAGGCCGTTGGCCTACTTAGTCGGCTTAGGAATTTAGGTCGTTGGCTTTGAAAGCCAACCTTTATTTTTCATCTTGTGATTTCTTTTGTCTTTTGTTTCCTTTATTTGTAAAGACTATAAATAGTCTTTTAAGGTTCAAATTGGGGGACACCATTCATATGAAATTACAGAATTCTTCTTTGTTCTTTATTAAGAACTTAATCTGATCTTATCAAGGCAAGTTATGGCAATCAAAATCAAGTTATAACTCTGGTTCTAATTTGAGATTGTGAATTAGGGTCAAGTTTTGTTTGCTTGTGATACGATTCCAAGAGCTAAGATATGAGCACCAAAGAAATCGAAGTCAATCCGAGCTATAGGTGGCAGTACGGGGTCCAAAAAAGGAGGACATAAGCGTCGGGAGGACCCAAGGCGAAGTTCGGCCAGCCTTAAGTCGGCTTTGAATAAAGGCCGATCGAATTAACTTCAAGGCTGCCGGCCTTGGTGCCGGCTTATGTATAGGCCGCCAGCCTTTGGCACCGGCTTATGTTTAGGCCATCGGCCTTTGGCCGGCCTTGAGCCAGCCTTGAATAGCCTCGCACTATTTTTATTAATATGTCCTTAGGTTACTTTTAGGATGATATAAATAGTCGTCTTAAGCGCTTTTTCGAAAAGAATGTTATTTTGTTGAAAAGAAAAACACTTTGAGTGTGTGTAAATCCTCTTTGGAAAGTTCTTGAATATTGAGAATTAGATTTCCTTATATTCTAATTGTTCTTATCAGATTCTTGGTCTCTATAGAATTTGTAGCGAACATCGTTATTGAGTTCTTGGAATTCTTTAACCTTAGTGATTGATTTATAGAATGTGGACTCTATCGTTCTATGATTTGATTGTAAATCAGTTTAATCTTATCAATCTTAGCATCTATAGATTGGTAATTTTATCCATATCCTTTGTTTTTATTCGATAGTACCAAATACAGAAAACCCTAAAATTTGTAACATTTTACTGTTATTGGAGATTTCATTTGCGTGGATAGATTGCGTATCATTTGATTTCAGAGCAATCCGTATCATTTGGTTTCAGAGTAACCAAAATTTGTATCATTTGGTATCAGAGCTAAGGTGAATCAAGCTCGGGTTAAATCAGAGCCAGAAGGATTCGTTCAAAGCGAAGGTGGTGGATTTGAGAATCGACGCGGGTTAAATTGGTAAGGCTATTGAATCTCAACTCAATTGTAGTTTTAATTCAATACCGCCGTTGGTTGGAAAATTTGGGAATTTATTTTGATAAGTATTGCTGTGAAATTCGATTGTTAGGTGTTGAATTGGTGTTTTGGGCTGTTGGTGAGAATTGGGGTTTTTGGTGAACATCTATTACTAAAAATTTTGAGTGGTAGAGATGTCGTCGCATGGAAGTGTTAATAATAACAACAATGGGAATAATGCTAATAATGGGGGTGAGGTTGTGACTAGGGCAGAGTTCAATTAAATCCAAGAAAATATTAGATTGATTATGGAGAGATTGGAGGTTAAGGATAGAAGAAGCCATAGTGGTTCAGGAATTAGGAGGAGACACTCTAGTGATGAATCTGATGCTAGTAGTGAAAGGAGTAGGAGAGGAAACAATGATGACAGGTGTAAGGGGATTGAAAACATAAAGCTGAAAATTCCACCTTTCACTGGTAGTAGTAAACTAGAGGAATTCCTAGACTGGGTGCCACAGGTTGAGAAGGTGTTTGACTGCTATGAGTGGGATGAGCGCATGAAGGTGAAAATGGCGTCTCTAGCATTTTTTGAATATGCTAGTCTGTGGTGGGATAAACTACAAATTGAGAGACGTAGGGTGGATGAGGAGAAAGTGTGTTCATGGGCCTTGATGAAAAGATTGATGAGACGTAGATTTGTGCTAGATTACTATAAATAAAAGATGCTGATGGAGTTGCAATCCTTGAGGCAGGGTAAGAAAAGCATAGAAGAGTATGTAAAAGAGTTTGAGACACTAATGGTAAGGTGTGATATTAAGGAATCATCAGATGAATCCATAGCTCATTTCATCAATGGGTTGAAGATGGACATTGCTAGTGTAGTGGAACTCCAACATTATTAGACTCTAGAGGATGTGATTAAATTAGCCAGTCGGGTTGAGCGGCATCAGCGCAAGCGGGATCAGAAATCATATCACCACCATAAGTTAGATGATGGTGAGAGGGAGAAGGAAAGGAAGGAAAAAGGAAAAGCAGTTGTTGGTGAGGCTGTTGACCAAACACAATAAAAGAAGAACAGGGATATAAAATGTTTTAAGTGTTTAGAACTTGGTTATATTGCTTCTCAATGTCCTAATAAAAGGGTTATGGTCATAAAGGGTGACACAGTCGAGAGTGGGGAAGAAGAACAGAAGGGTACTGAGGCAGAAGAGGAAGATGAAGACATTATAGCACATCCAATACGGGGAGAATTGTTAATGGTTAAGCAGGATGAAGCTGTTCCTAATTAGAGAGCAAATTTATTTCATATTCAAGGCATGGTGTAAGGGAAGACTTGTTTGATTGTGGTTGACACAGGTAGTTGCACCAATGTTGCTTCAGTAAGCTGGGTTAATAAGTTGGGTTTACAGGTGAGGCAGCATCCAAGACCTTATGCACTTCATTGGTTGAGTCCACAGGGAGCTGTTCATGTACACAAACAGGTTCGTGTTCCATTAGTTATTGGTGATTATACTGACGAGATAGTTTGTGATGTAGTTCCCATGGAAGCTACACACTTGATTCTTAGAAGACCTTGGCAGTATGATCTCAGAGCTAAGTATGATGGATACACCAATGAGTATACCATTCAGCAACAGGACAAGGCATACAAGCTTCTTCCTATGAGTCGAATTGAGATACAACAAACAAGGTTGATTTGCCTTAAGAAGCCTAAGGGAAAGAGGAGTTTGTTTATGTGGTCTAGCAGGATGGACGATATAGATTCAAGGTCGAATCTTTTTCAATATGGAGGGAATGATACGATTCTAAGAGCTAAGATACGAGCACCAAAGAAATTGAAGTCAATCCGAGCTATAGGTGGCAGTACGGGGTCCAAAAAAGGAGGACATAAACAAGGGGAAGTTCGGCTAGCCTTAAGCCAGCCTTGAATAAAGGCCAGCCGAATTAACTTCAAGGCCGCCGGCCTTGGTGTCGGCTTATGTATAGGCCGCCAGCCTTTGGCGCCGGCTTATTTTTAGGCCACCGGCCTTTGGCCGGCCTTGAATGGCCTCGCACTATTTTTATTAATATGTCCTTAGGTTACTTTTAAGATGATATAAATAGTCGTCTTAAGGGTTTTTCCGAAAAGAATGTTATTTTGTTGAAAAGAAAAACACTTTGAGTGTGTGTGAATCCTCTTTGGAGAGTTCTTGAATATTGAGAATTGGATTTCCCTATATTCTAATTGTTCTTATCAGATTTTTGGTCTCTATAGAATTTGTGGTGAACATCGTTATTGAATTCTTGAAATTCTTTAACCTTAGTGATTGATTTATAGAACGTGGACTCTATCGTTCTATGATTTGATTGCAAACCAGTTTAATCTTATCAATCTTGGCATCTATAGATTGGTAATTTTATCCATATCCTTTGTTTTTATTTGATAGTACAAAATACAGAAAACCCTAAAATTTGTAACACTTGATTATTATTGGAGATTTCATTTGCGTGGAAGGATTGCGTATCATTTGATTTCAGAGCAATCCGTATCATTTGGTTTCAGAGTAACCAAAATTTGTATCAGCTTGTTTTCAAGATGACCTTAGGTTCCTTTTCCATCCGATTGGGTTCTAAGTTCATCTCAACTTAAGGTTCACATCATAAGGGCAAATGCCAATGGAAGTATATGGTTGGTTCCATTAATGCTAGAAGCAATTAACAACATGTGAGTGTACTTTTCATATAGAAAAGTTCTGTTAATAGTGATAACTAGTCGGAGGAATCTAAATACTACCACATAAAGCCTGAACGCCCAAAAAACCCATTAGAGGATGGACTACATAAGGGTTTTTTATCTTCTCCACTCCAATTCAACTTATGTTTCAAGATTAGTATTTTTTTATTGTATTAATTAGTTTCGAGAACTCATTATAGGATTTTTCCCAATACCCCCATCCCATACCCTTCTCCTAGATATCTTATAACCAAATTTTTGTTCAATAATAGAAGCAAGCTTAACTTAACAACCTTCATATCAAGAATATCCCTAATAAGAATATAAAAGCAAGCTTGTAAGAAGATTGCAGTCTACATATAAGTGATCCTGACTTATCATCATGTTGATGCATGTATGTAGACCATCAAATTTTGTGAAACCTCAAAAAAGTAGGCCATTTCTAATGATAAAATTAATTAGGATAGTTGTTTTAGATCTTAATAAAATAGTACCCCAATTTTTTTTTTACTTTAAAATAATTATGATTCCTATCTATATTTTACAATTAAGCCTTAAATATTATTATCGACATAAAGTTAGTCTTCAAACTTTATGTAACAAGAATTTCTTTTAATCAATTTAAGATTCCTTTAAATATCCATATACAATTTCTTTTTTCTTTTTTGGCTAGAGATGTGAACAATTAGCTTGTCCAAGGAACTTTCCTAACCAACTTCCTAAGAAAGCCACCTTAAAGTTAACTTCTTAAAGAAGGATATTTCACTAACTTCTTAAGGAAGCTTACTTGATCAACTTCTCAAGTAAGACATGAAAAGAAACTTAGCTAAGAAATATAGCTTCTCATGAAACTTATCTTGATAAACTTGATAAAAAAGTTTGTCAAAGAAAACCAAAACTTCTACGAGTTACTACCAATTCATTACACTTCCATTTAATTCTAAACCAAGCTATTAGATGATAGAAAGATCCTTATCCAAAGTAGAATATCTTATGGAAAACAAAAACAAGTATGAATACCAAATAGATTTGGCCTAGAAATCAAAATCAAAAGATCAAATGTTCTAACCCAAATGTCATCTATAATTCCTAAGGATTTTCGTAGATAGCTGATGAGATCCATGATGAGAGTCAAGCTGGAAGAAGGAATGTGGATCCTCTTGAAGTGCTGCCTAGACCGATCACAAGAAGTCGAGCGAAACGACTCAAGGAAGCACTTAACGGGTTGATAAAGGATGTCCATGAAGCCAGAAAGGATTGGGGCAATCATGAAGTTGGAACGGATTGGAACAACCATGGGAAGACCCTTGCTCTTATACAAGTCACATCGGACACGGGTTGAAGAGGGCGTGTACTTTCAAGGTACGGCCGTATATGGAGTCAAGCAAATCCACAGAAAGATACATGGCCAAAGTACACGGGCGTGTATGTTGCCAGAAGTTGCACAGAAAGATACACAACCAAAGTACACGGGTGTGTATGTTGCCAGAAGTTGCACGGAAAGGTACACGGCTAAAGTACATGGCCGTGTATCCCTTGCCGGCCAGCTTGTTCTGTTTTCGCGTTTTTACGCCACTTATCTAAACTACGTCGTTTTGGACTTGTTTTACACGAATTGTAACCTTAGTATAAAAGCTCCTAGGGTTTAGAACAATAAACAACATATATTTTTGAACATTAAACACTTTTAAGAGGCTCCTCTCTTGGTTCTTCAAGAACTAAATCGAACTTATCGGATTGATTTCCGTGGCGATCATCTCGACTTGTCAATCGGTCTTTCATCCCGATTGTGGCGTCTTCGTTTTTATACCAAGGTTCTTGTCTCGCTTATAGACAATGGGTCGTGGTTTCCACTTTAGGTGTTTGGGCGTCTTAGGCAACGAATTTCCGAACGTATTGGTATTGGGTTTCGTCACGGGTTGGCATGGTTCGTATCAGTTTGGTATCAGAGCTTAGGTTTGTCAAAACATCAAGTTCGGTTAAGGAAGGTAATATCAAAAACCCTAACTCCAATCGTTCATATCAATTATCGTATTCAATTTCGTAGTATTGATTGTCTTTTGATAATGTAATATCGCCTAGGAGATTGTTAAAAAAAACAAAAAGAGTAAAAATCACGATAGAAAAAAAAAAGAAGAGAAAAGAAAAGAAAAGAAAAACATGATCAAAAGCAAAAAAGAGAAAAAAAATTCGGATAAAAAAAATAGAGGAAAATTTACGAACCCTAGAGTTGTTTTGAATTCTACGGAAGGAAATTGGTGTAGTTCGGGTTAGTTCCAAGAGAATTGAGAAGAGGAAATTGGCGAGTTGATATCATCATTATTTGTGAGAATACACGAGTGACTGTGTGATATCGTCATTTGAGCGAAACATATAAGGGAGTGTATCGTGAGGTTTAATTATATATATATATTTGTGTTAGTACTAATCTTTTCTGCAGGGACTATGTCGAGACAACATGCTCCTGAAGGTGAGAGGGGAAGGTTTGATGCTAGGTTAGTAATTGAGGCGTTGAGGGGAGAAATGAAGAGGATGTTCCAAGAGGGAATGGAACAAATTCATGAGACGGTAGAGCAAAGACTAGAGCAATCCACAAACGTATTCCAAGGGCGTAAGTGGGAGAGTCGTTCTAGGAGAGTACCGAGGGGTGGAGATGAAATGTCGGATGATGCCTTTGATGAGCCTTCTGTTGGGAGTTATAGAGGATATAGTGGTCGGAATAAAGGAACTAGGGATTGGGAAGATAGAGGAGATAGGAATAGAGAGGATGATCAATTGAGTAGCATAAAGATGAAGATTCCTCCTTTCCAAGGGAAGAATGATCCCGAGGCGTACTTAGAATGGGAGAAAAAGGTGGAGATGGTGTTTGATTGTCACAACTATAGTGGGAGAAAGAAAGTAAAACTTACTGCCATTGAATTTTCGGATTATGCTATAGTGTGGTGGGATCAATTAATGTTGAATAGAAAGAGGAGTGGCGAGCCACCTATTGAGTCTTGGGAAGAGATGAAAAGAGTGATGAAGAAGCAATTTGTATCTGCGTATTACTATCGTGAATTGCACAACAAGTTGCAAAGTCTGAGGTAGGGAAGTCGAAGTGTAGATGAGTATTTCAAGGAGATGGAAGTCACTATGATTAGGGCGAATGTAGAGGAGGATAGAGAGGCTACAATGGCTAGATTTCTTGCTGGGTTGAATAGAGAAATCCAAAATGTTGTTGAATTGCAGCATTATGTAAAATTGGAGGATATGGTCCACATGGCTATAAAAGTTGAGAACCAGCACAAGAGGAGAGGTAGTAGTAATGCACGGTTGCAACAGGGTAATGGTTCATCCACTTGGAAGACTAATCAATGGAAGAAGGAAGAAAAGCCTTTACCCACCAAACCAAAAGGCGAGCTGAGGCAAGAGGGTTTTACTCTTGGTAATCAAGGTAACCCTGAATCTTCTACTTCTAGAAATCGTGACATTAGATGTTTTAAATGTCAAGGTAGAGGCCATATTGCTAGTCAATGTCCAAATAGGCGTGTGATGATTTTGCGTGATGATGGAGAGTATGAGACTGAGGGGGATAGTGAAGAAGAGGATATGCCTCCATTAGAGGATGCTAGTGATGATGAGGAGCCTACAATGGGAAGGCTAGTGGCAGTAGTGAAGAGAGCTTTGAATGTGCAGGTGAAGGAAGAAGAGGAGGTGCAAAGGGAGAATATATTTCTTACTAGTTGTTATCTAGGAGATCACATTTGTAGTTTGATTATTGATGGGGGAAGTTGCACCAATGTAGTGAGTAATTTTATTGTTGAGAGGCTGGGGCTCAAAACTGTTAGACACCCTAGTCTATATAAATTGCAGTGGGTGAATGATAGTGGTGAGACTAAGGTGAGTAAGTAAGCCTTGATTGGGTTTCGCATTGGTAGGTATGAGGATGAGGTGTTATGTGATGTAGTGCCAATGCAAGCATGTCATGTGTTGTTGGGGAGGCCATGGCAATTTGATAGGAAGGTTGTGCATGATGGCTTTTCTAACAAGTATACGCTTGTTCACCAAGGGAAGAGCTTTAATCTTAAACCGTTAACACCTAAGCAGGTGTATGAGGACCAGTTGCAGCTACAACAGTCGTTTGCAAAACACAAGGTGAGTGAAAAGCAGAGTGAGAGTGAGAGAGCAAAAGACAATGAGAAGAAAAAGGAATATAAAAGTCTAGATCAAAAGGAAAAGGAGAGGAAGGCTAGAAAGAGTGTGAGAGGCCAAGTTGAAGGGGGATCAACTTTGGTGGTGAGTGAAAAGGAGAGGGCAGCCTTGCAAAAGGAGAGTTGTGTGGCAAGAGTGAGTGCAGTAAGGAGAGTGTTAGTGATGAAGCAACCTATATTGTTGCTGGTTTTTAAAGAAACATGTTTGACTACTAACGAATTATCTAACTCTTTGCCTAGTGTGGTTGTGTCTCTTGTGCAGGACTTTGAAGATGTCTTTCCTGAGGAGATTCCAAAGGGATTACCACCTGTTCGTGGTATTGAGCACCAGATTGACCTTGTACCCGGAGCATCGATTCCAAACAAGCCAGCTTATAGGAGCAATCCGAAGGAGACAAAGGAACTCCAAAGGCAGGTCGATGAACTAATGGAGAAGGGGTATGTGAGAGAAAGCATGAGTCCATGTGCAGTGCTTGTGATCTTGGTACCTAAAAAGGATGGGACATGGAGAATGTGTGTTGACTGCTGCGCCATCAACAACATCACGGTAAAGTATCATCATCCTATTCCTCGCTTAGATGACATGTTAGATAAGTTGCAAGGGTCTAGTGTCTTTTCTAAAATTGATCTGAAAAGTGGATATCACCAAATTAGAATGAAAGAAGGTGATGAATGGAAAACTGCATTTAAGACAAAATATGGATTATATGAGTGGTTAGTAATGCCTTTCGGGTTAACTAATGCACCTAGTACTTTTATGAGACTTATGAACCATGTTTTGAGGACATTTATTGGAAAATTTGTGGTTGTCTATTTTGATGACATTCTTATTTACAGCAAAAGTTTGGAAGATCATATGTCACACTTGAGAGATGTTTTGGAAGTGCTTCGAAAGGAACAATTATATGCTAACCTCAAGAAGTGCACTTTTTGCACAAACAAACTTGTGTTCCTTGGTTTTGTTGTTAGTGCGCAGGGAATACAGGTTGATGAAGAAAAGGTTCGTGTGATCCAAGAATGGCTTAGTCCAACCAATGTAAGTAATGTGCGGAGTTTCCATGGACTAGCGAGCTTTTACAGGAGATTTGTGAAGGATTTCAACACCATTGCAGCACCACTTACTGAGGTAATTAAGAAGAACGTAGGGTTCAGCTGGGGAAAGCAACAAGAGAAGGCCTTTCAGACGCTTAAAAATAAGCTGACTCAGGCGCCGTTACTTGCTTTACCTAACTTTGCTAAAACGTTTGAAATTGAGTGTGATGCTTCAGGATTAGGTATTGGAGCAGTGCTTATGCAGGAGAGAAGACCGATTGCACTCTTTAGCGAGAAGCTAAGTGGGGCAACCTTGAATTACCCTACTTACGACAAGGAGCTATATGCATTGGTTCGAGCCCTGGAGACGTGGCAACACTACCTTTGGCCAAAAGAGTTTGTGATCCACACTGATCATGAATCCTTGAAGTATTTAAAGGGGCAACACAAGCTGAACAAAAGGCATGCTCGTTGGGTGGAGTTCATCGAAACATTTCCATATGTCATCCACTACAAGCAAGGTAAAGAGAATGTAGTTGCTGATGCACTTCTAGAAGGTATACTCTTATCTCTACTCTTAGTTCTAGACTTCTTGGTTTTGAGCACATTAAGGAGTTATATGCTGCTGATCGAGATTTTTGTGAGGAGTATATGCAATGTGAGAAGAGTGGGCATGGAAAATTTTATAAACATGACAGATTCTTGTTTAGGGAGAGTAAACTGTGCATTCCAATTTGTTCTCTAAGAGAATTACTTGTGAGGGAGTCTCATGGAGGAGGTTTAATGGGACACTTTGGAGTAGCTAAAACATTAGGGGTATTGCAGGAACACTTCTATTGGCCTCACATGAAATGAGATGTTGAGAGGATTTGTGAGCGATGTGTCACATGTAAGCAAGCGAAATCTAGAATCCAACCTCAAGGGCTTTACACCCCACTTCCCATTCCTCATGAGCCTTGGGTAGATATTTTTATGGATTTTATGTTAGGATTACCCAGGTCTAGACATGGTCGGGATTCTGTTTTTGTAGTTGTTGATAGGTTTTCTAAAATGGCACATTTCATTCCTTGTAACAAAATGGATGATTATTGTAATATTGCTAATTTATTCTTTAGGGAAGTTGTGCGATTGCATGGTATGCCTAGAACAATTGTATCAGATAGGGATGCTAAGTTCTTAAGCTACTTTTGGAAGACCTTGTGGGCTAAGTTAGGAACTAAGTTATTGCTTTCTACTACTTGTCATCCACAGATTGACGGTCAAACTGAGGTAGTGAATCGAACTTTATCTACTTTGTTGAGGGCTGTAATTAAAAAGAATATTAAGAGTTGGGAGGATTGTTTGCCGCATGTTGAATTTGCTTATAACCATACAGTGCATTTTGCTACTAAATTTTCTCCTTTTGAAATTGTGCATGGTTTTAATCCACTAACTCCTTTGGATTTATCACCTTTGCCTATTTCTGAGTATGTTAATTTAGATGGCACGAAGAAGGCCGAATTTGTTAAACAGATCTATGAGAAGGCAAGGCTGAACATTGAGCGACGGACAGAGTAGTATGTGAAACAAGCCAACAAGGGTCATCGACAAGCTGTTTTTAAACCTGGACATTGGGTTTGGGTTCTCATGCGCAAAGAGCGCTTTCCTGTGCAGCGTCGATCTAAACTACTTCCTAGAGGCAATGGACCATTTCAAGTTCTTGAGCGCATCAATGACAATGCATACAAGATAGATTTGCCTGGTGAGTATCAAGTAAGTGCCACATTTAATGTAACTGATCTGAGTCCTTTTGATGTAGGTGACAATTTGAGGACAAATCCTTTTCAAGAGGAGGGGAATGATGAGAGTCAAGCTAGAAGAAGGAATGTGGATCCTCTTGAAGTGTCGCCTGGACCGATCACAAGAAGTCGAGCGAAACGACTCAAGGAAGCACTTAACGGGTTGATAAAGGATGTCCATGAAGCCGGGAAGGATTGGGGCAATCATGTAGTTGGAAAGGATTGGAACAACCATGGGAAGACTCTTGCTCTTATACAAGTCACACCGGACATGGGTTGAAGAGGGCGTGTACTTTCAAGGCACGACCGTATATGGAGTCAAGCAAATCCACAGAAAGATACACGACCAAAGTACACAGGCGTGTATGTTGCTAGAAGTTGCACAGAAAGATATACGGCCAAAGTACACGGGAGTGTATGTTGCCAGAAGTTGCACAGAAAGGTACACGGCCAAAGTATGCGGGCGTGTACACGGCCGTGTATCCCCTGCCGGCCAACTTGTTCTGTTTTCGCGTTTTTACGCCACTTATCTAAACTACCTCGTTTTGGACTTGTTTTACACGAATTGTAACCATAGTATAAAAGCTCCTAGGGTTTAGAACAATAAACAACATACATCTTCGAACATTAAACACTTTTGAGAGGCTCCTCTCTTGGTTCTTCAAGAACTAAATCGAACTTATCGGATTAATTTTCGTGGCGTTCATCCCGACTTATCAATCGGTCTTTCATCCCGATTGTGGCGTCTTCGTTTTTATACCAAGGTTCTTGTCTCGCTTATAGACAATGGGTCGCGGTTTCCACTTTAGGTGTTTGGGCGTCTTAGGTAACGAATTTCCGAATGTATTGGTATTGGGTTTCGTCACGGGTTGGCGTGGTTCGTATCAATAGCATTTTTAGAAATCCTATTAGATAAGCAACTACACTTGGAATTTAGCTCCAAATGAACTCGAGTAAGGTCTAGGAGCTAGAGGAGACTCAATATTCTAAAAGTTGACCAAAGTCAACTTAGTCAAACTAAAAGTTAACTTGAGTCAACTGACTCTATCCGACTCACTAACTTAAGTCTTCCATTCGATACCCTCAGGAAGACTTGAGTAGACTTAAAGCATTAGAACTAAGACCCGAGTTAACTTAGGGAAGACTTGGTAAATAAGACACCAAGGATTCATATGATACTCTTTTCCGATGGAATCAATGAGTTTAGCTTAGTAAAAGTTTAGTTGAAAACCGTCAATTGTACTAATTTCCACTAAACTCCCTACTTAAGAGTTCAATCTTATTCTCGATATTTCACCTAGTAGACTAAACTCAAAATTTTCCAAATTTCATATGTAGGACCGGTACTTAGCCTCAAACATTCCTTGAGTATTAGATTTAAAAACCCAAACTCAGTTAACTAAAGTTTACTCCCATTTGACTTAAGTCAACCTTCGATAAACAATTAGAAAACTCATGAAAACTTGCATTGACTTGAGTCTAATCTTTTCCCAAATCTATCCTATCTAATCCTAATCATGAGGATTAATACCCTAAAACATAGATCAGCAAAAATAAATACAAATTAATAATAAACCTAATTGAAAAACCAAATCGAAATTAGAAGTACCTTAAACCTTGTCTTAAAGCTTTCTAAGTGGTTAAGCTTGAAACCACCCCTAAATCTTAATCTATTTGAACCAAAATTTTCCTAATTAAATATTACATCTTTAATTAACCAATAATACACAAAATATAAAAAATTCTAGGCAAAACTCCACCAGCTAGGACCCTTCTCCAAGATGTCACCAAGAGAAGTTAAACTTCTCCTCCAAGCTTTGAAAATTCAACCCTTATCTTATCTTATCAAGATCACAATTATTACACCTAATATTATCTCAATCCTACCATACCTTATCTTGTCTAACCTAAGAAAAGAACATGAAATAATTTAAATATAGGCATATGAAAATCGGATCCAAATAAAATGCACTGAACATATGATTTTTCCAGTTTTTGCCAAGGTTTACTTACCTTAATTTATCTTACCCTATGCATATTAAATATTACTCAAAATTTACCCTATTATACCTTAAATATACCTTAATTACTCAGTAAAAGATCATGGAAAAATTTGAAGAGATAAGTCTCCAAACATATATTAGAAACCCCTTCTTCACGTGAAGCACTACCATGTAAATTTATCTAGCTTGTCACCATTCAATTCACCCCTTCCTATCTTAATTTAATTTAATATAAAATAACCTAAATTACCATGATTAAAGCAGGTTGAGGACCTATAAATATCATGGAAAAATTAGAATTTTAGGGTCTTATAAACAAGAGGAAAATTACATCTAAATCTCATCTCTAAAAATACCTTGTTACTTAATCTTGTTTCACCCCATGTTTGAAGCCATCTTACCTAATCGTAACCTAATCAAAATTAGCCCAAAATTTTTCACGACTAAGATAAGGAGGTTAAATAAAAATAAATAAAAAATTAGCCCAAGAAACTACCTAGAAGCTACCAAAGGCTGATCTCCTCTTTTGACCATGTCAATACCATGTGATCTTATCCATATGACATCATCTACCTTATCTTATCCTATATCATTAATACCCTAACTTATCCTCTAAGCTATTAGGCAAATTATGACCCTTAAACCTGCCCAATGTTGTCCCCTTAGTCATGGAAAATCAGCTCCAAAAATTAATTACAAAGCAACAAAACTTAACTATTATAAAAGGGGATGTAAGGAGGCTAACCTACCTAAGCAAAGCCCTCCATTTCTCATGCCACTTTGAGCCCCCTAATCTCTGATTTTCCCTTATCCAACTCTCCACCAAACACACCTAATATTCCTCTAAGAATTTAGAAATTTTCATCCATAATTAGTTCCGTTTACATCTCCAAAAATGACAACATTTTCGGAACCACCAACGCTATGCATTAAGGTAAGAACTTCCAAGAAGATTGAGTTATCTTCAACTCTCTTAAGGAAGCTACTAATCTTACCTATTTTCTATATTATAGGACCTTTATTTTAGGTATTCAAGGGGTGTTCATTAGATTAAGGTTGTCCCCGATTAACCCAAGTTGCTTTCATAGCATACTCTTCATCTACATACACTAATATCACTTATTTATGAAAGTTGTAGGTTCCAATTGTAATTCCACTTCAAGGAAACTTTATCCTTGTAAGACTACTCTATTTCTCTTTCATTTATAGAATTTTTGAGTGTTTAGATATATTTCAAACCCCTAATAAATACAAAATTTCAAAGAAAGGATGTTAAAGACTTAATTTCAAATCTTGAAGACTTGTGATCATCTATAACTATTTTTGACTTATTAAACACCCATGAACATATTTTTGGACATTCATGGACATATTCTTGGCATATTTTGGACATATTATGGACATATATTCATAAAAATATTCTTAGACATGTTTATGGACATACTCATGGATATATATCCTAGATATATATTTGCCCGTCATGGCATCATTTGAGAACGGGACTTATCGTGACAAAGACCTAAGTGTAGACCTTGACAATGGAAACAAAGGATTGTGAACTTGGACTTGAGGCCTTGAACTTGAACTAATAAGAATCTAAATAATTAAAAGATACCCCAAAAGACTCTAATAAGACTTAAGGTTCAGATCGAGATACTGAAATAGTATATTTTAGTAGAAGTTTTTCTTATATGTATTTTCTTTTATGTCTAATTGTTTAGGTTGTTCAGAAGATCCTCAATCTCCACCCAAGGATTATTACAATCCTCAAGTCAAGCTTAGGTGAGGGAGTTCAGATGATCTACTATCTGCTTGTTGTTTGCTAATTGCATGATGTTTTGTTGATTGCTATTGATTATTTTGAATGACTGATTGCCTTGCATGATCTCATCCATGTGGTCACCTTATTAACCAGTAAATTTAAATTCTTGGCCAAAATAACTGGATTACTCATCGCATGTCTATGATTCAACTGGTACACAGAAAGGAATGAAGAGTGTTTAACCTTTGCAAAAAAATTTTGAAACATGTTAAAGCTTTTTGAAAAATTTGAAGTCTTTTTTTTTTTAAGTGCTTTTTTTTTGTAAAGGTTATATAAAAAATCCAGCATGTGCTCTTAGAGGCTGCTATTTATAAAACCTTAGCGTTACTAATGGTAATTTTATTAAAATTGATTTTGTTAAAGGCAAAGCGATTGGGAAAACTCTTGTTTAAGGCCTATGACACATTATTAACAGTTTGATTGTAGGTTAATGCCTTGAGAAGGGATCACCTGATTTAGCCTTTGAGGCATTATTGTTTGATTAAGGGTGAATGGCTTAGTGTGAAATTCACCAAGATTGGCCCTTGGGGCATTTTTGTTGTCGGTGACGGGTAAGCTTCGAGTTTACTTGGGGGACCATGCCCTCAAACAGCCTCCCAAGTAAGGTGAGGTGCTCCATGCAGGTAAGTATGGAAGTATGGAGGTCAATCGAAGTATAGACAATGTAAATCTATACCTTTCATGGTTTTGGACTCCCATGAAAGTGTTTCTTGCATTCATCACACATGCATTCATTTCGTATGTAGATAGATTTCATGACATGCTAATTAATGCTTGATAACTTGCTTAAACAGTAGTAGTGATGGGTGAGCTCATCGAGCCATAGTTTGCTCACCCCCTAATAGTTTATCTTGCAGGGCATTCTAAAGATGGGAAATGGGTTGATCAAAGTGATGAGGGTTCTAGACTCGAGCCTAATGGATGGCCGAAGAATTAGAAGATAGTTGAAAGACTAGGATGAGTGAATAAGAATTTATAAAACTATTTATTTTTGAAACTTTGTGATTTTCTAACACTTTTTCAAACTAATGTTCTTAAGTGTTGAGATCACTCGATTTTACTATTTGGTAGGGGATATCGATTCTTTGCGATTCTGGAGAACTGTAATAACTGGTTTCCATAGTTATTTTCATAATAACTAATTATATGTACTATCAATTATGGTGAGAAATGATTATTAAATTAGAGTCTTGCAACCTCTGACTTACAAGGAAATTTTCATATTGCATGTACATACATGATATGAAAACTTTTAAGAAATTCTACTAGGCCCCCTATAGGGTCGTTACAAATTTGGTAACTACAAACTGCCCCTCAAACTTTTTCTTACAGGCTCGGAGCCTCCACCTACAATTAGCTTCCCTTTTTAAATAATAAATCGACCAAAGTGACTTATTAGATTCATTAACAGTGAAGCTATAGTGGTTCTTCACATGATATGCCTTAATGGCTTGAATAACATCTACCTTTTAGTTGAATCTCATGTTTTTATTAAATTTGCCACTACTGCTTAAGTTACTACACATCACATTATGTTCCTACTTAAAATAGATGTAACCATCATCACCACTAGCATTATGAAAGGGAATAGGATCTCTAACTATCGTATAAGTTGGTCCAACTTGCATTAGTTGATATACTACTTATGTGGAGTGCCTTAGTGCGATTAGACTATCACCTTTAGCCATATCATCTCTTAGATTTACATTTCCCTACTCTTCTTCCTTAGAACTTTTGTCTTAATTGAAACTTTCCTCCTTAACATCCATTCCCATTTTGCTGTCCATTATATTTTATGCCCCCACATGCACCATATAAGGATCAAACGTGGCTGGTCGTTGCAACATCAGAGTAACTACTCTATCTACAATAACTTTGTCATTGAACGGTGCCTCTTCTATAGGGTTTGGATCATATGCTTCAAACACCAGCGATTTAGTCATCATCTCTTTCCTATTTGGTGGTGAATGTGTATGCCTATTTTGTTTAAATGTTTGTTGTTGAGAAGGACCCCACAATTCTTTGGATATCTTAATGTACAACTGTTGTATGTCATGCTCTCTAAAGGATTTAGCCATTTTAATTAGATTTTCCACATCATCATGGTCTTTAATTACCATCAACACATAAGATGAATTATACCCATGAAAAATAGGATGCCTATGTATTATCTCCACCCCACTACAATTAGATTGACTTCAATACCTGATATGAACCATGCCAACTCGTGACGAAACCCAATACCAATACGTTCGGAATTCGTTGCCTAAGACGCCCAAACACCTAAAGTGGAAACCGCGACCCGTTGTCTATAAGCGAGACAAGAACCTTGGTATAATGTGAAGACGCCATAATCAGGATGAAAGGCCGATTGATAAGTCGGGATGAACGCCATGGAAATTAATTCAATAAGTTCTAGTTAGTTCTTAAAGAACCAAGAGAGGTGCCTCTCAAAAGTGTTTAATGTTCAAAGATGTAAATTCTAAGTTGTTCTAAACCCTAGGAGCTTTTATACTAGGGTTACAATTCGTGAAGAACAAGTCTAAAACGACGTAGCTTAGATAAGTTGCGTAAAAACACGAAAATAGAACAAGCTGGCCGGTAGGGGATACACGGCCGTGTACACGACCGTGTACTTTGGCCGTGTACTTTTCTGTGCACATTCCAGTCACATACACGACCGTGTACTTCTGGTCGTGTATCTTTCTGTGGATTTGCTTGTCTCCATACACGGTCGTGACTTTTAGCCGTATGTCTAACTGTGTATGATTTTGTGCAATCTTGGAATTCCTACACGGCCGTGCCTTGAACATACATGCCCTCTTCAACCCGTATCCGGTGTGACTTGTATAAAAGCAAGGGTCTTCCCATGGTTGTTCCAATCCGTTCCAACTTCATGATTGCTCCAATCCTTTCCGGCTTCATGGACAACCTTTATCAACCCGTTAAGTTCTTCCTTGAATCGTTTCGCTTGATTTCTTGTGATCGGTCTAGGCGGCACTTCAAGAGGATCCACATTTCTTCTTCTGGCTTAGCTCTCATCATGGATCTTATCATTCCCCTCCTCTTGAAAAGGATTTGTCCTCAAATCATTGCCTGCATCAAATGGACTCAGATCAGTAACATAAAATGTGACACTTACTGGATACTCACCTGGTAAATTTTTCTTGTAGGCATTATCATTGATTTTCTCAAGCATCGGAAATGGACCGTCTCCCCTAGGGTTCAACTTGGATCTCCTCTGCAATGGAAAACTCTCCCTGCAAAAATGCACCCAAACCCAATCTCCAGGCTGAAAAATCTTGGGTCTCCTGTCCTTGTTCACCCTTGAAGCGACCCTCGCATTTTGTTTTACAATCCTAATCTTTACTTGTGCATGTAGCTTTCTCACGAAATCTGCCTTAGAATCAGCATCAAAACTCACAAACTTGTTAAGTGGCAATGGCAATAAATAAACAGGAACCAATGGGTTAAAACCATACACAATCTCAAATGGTGAACAATAAGTAGTGCTATATAAAGCCCTGTTATATGCAAACTCCACAAATGGTAGACAATCCTTCCAAGTCCTAATGTTCTTCTCTATGATTGCCCCTAACAATTGAATTAAAGTCCTGTTAACCACATCAATTTGTGGGTGACAGATAGTTGAAAACATCTGTTTAGTTCCCAACTTTTCCCACAATACTCTCCAAAAATGACTCAAAAACTTCTCATCTCAATCACTAACAATGCTTCTAGGTATACCATGCGGATGCACTACCTTTCTATAGAACAAATCAACAATGTATATAGCATCATCAGTTTTATGACAAGGAATGAAATGAACCGTTTTAAAAATCCTATCCACAACCACAAAATTAGAATCTCGACCATGCATAGGCCCAGATAATCCTAACACAAAATCTATGGAAATGTTTATCCATGGCTCACGAGGAATGACACTATACTCATATAACCAATCTAAGAAGTCATCTAAACAAGGAATGGGATGACGATACTTTACCGTAAGGTTGTTGATGGCGTGGCAGTCAACACACATTCTCCATGTCCCATCCTTCTTAAGTACCAAAATCACAGGCACTGCACATGGACTCATGCCTTCTCTCACGTATCCCTTCTCCATTAACTCATCTACTTGTAGTTAGAGTTCCTTCGGAAAGACATTTTCAAAATCCTGCACAATAGACACAACCACACTAGGCAAAGAGTTAGATAGTTCGTTAGTATTAAGACATGTTTCCTTAAAAACCAGCAACAACATAGGTTGCCTCATCTCTAACGCTCTCGTCACTACACTCGCTCTTGCCACACAACTTTCCTTTTGCAAGGATGCCCTCTCCTTTTCACTCACCACCAAAGTTGATCCCCCTTCAACTTGGCCTCTCACACTCTTTCCAGCCTTCCTCTCTTTTTCCTTTTGATCTTGACTCTCATATTCCTTTTTCTTCTCATTGTCTTTTCCTCTCTCACTCTCACTCTGCTTTTCACTCACCTTATGTTTTGCAAAAGACTGTTGTAGCTGCAACTGGTCCTCATACACTTGTTTGGGTGTTAACGATTTAAGATTAAAGCTTTTCCCTTGGTGAACAAGTGTATACTTGTTAGAAAAGCCATCATGAACAACCTTCCTATCAAATTGCCATGGCCTCCCCAACAACACATGACATGCTTGCATTGGCACTACATCACATAACACCTCATCCTCAAACCTACCAATGTGGAAACCAATCAATGCTTGCTTACTCACCTTGGTCTCTCTACTATCATTCAACCATTGCAATTTATATGGACTAGGGTGTCTAACAGTTTTGAGCCCCAGCCTCTCAAGAATAAAATTGCTCACTACATTGGTGCAACTCCCTCCATCAATGATCAAACTACAAATGCGATCTCCTAGATAGCATCTAGTATGAAATATATTCTCTCTTTGCACCTCTTCTTCTTCCTTCACTTGCACATTCAATGCTCACTTCACTACTGCCACTAGCCTTCCCATTACAGGCTCCTCAGCATCACTAGCATCCTCTAATGGAGGCATATCCTCTTCTTCACTATCCCCCTCAATCTCATACTCACCATCATCACGCAAAATCATCACACGCCTATTTGGACATTGACTAGAAATATGGCCTCTACCTTAGCATTTAAAGCATCTAATGTCACGATTTCTAGAAGTAGAAGATTCAGGGTTACCTTGGTTACCAGGAGTAGAACCCGCTTGCCTCAGCTCCCCTTTTAGTTTGGTGGGTAAAGGCTTTTCTTCTTTCTTCCATTGGTTGGTCTTCCAAGTGGATAAACCATTACCCTGTGGAAACCGTGCATCACTACTACCTTTCCTCTTGTGCTGGTTCTCAACCTTTATAGCCATGTGAACCATATCCTCCAATTCTACATAATGCTACAATTCAACCACATTTTGGATTTCTCTATTCAACCCAGCAAGAAACCTAGCCATTGTAGCCTCTCTATCCTCCTCTACATTCGCCCTAATCATAGTGACTTCCATCTCCTTGAAATACTCATCTACACTTCGACTTCCTTGCGTCAGAGTTTGCAACTTGTTGTGCAATTCACGATAGTAATATGCAGGCACAAACCGCTTCTTCATCACTCTTTTCATCTCTTCCCAAGACTCAATAGGTGGCTCGCCATTCCTTCTTCGATTCAACATTAATTGATCCCACCACACTATACCATAATCCGAAAACTCAATCGCAGCAAGTTTCACTTTCTTTCTCCCACTATAGTTATGACAATCAAACACCATCTCCACCTTTTTCTCCCACTCTAAGTATGCCTCGGGATCATTCTTCCCTTGGAAAGGAGGAATCTTCATCTTTATGCTACTCAATTGATCGTCCTCTCTATTCCTATCTCCTCTATCTTCCTAATCCCTAGTTCCTCTATTCCAACCACTATAACCTCTATAACTCCCGACAGAAGGCTCATCAAAGTCATCATCCGACATTTCATCTCCACCCCTCGATACTCTCCTAGAATGACTCTCCTTCTTACGCCCTTGGAATACATTTGTGGATTGCTCTAGTCTTTGCTCTACCGTCTCATGAATTTGTTCCATTCCCTCTTGGAACATCCTCTTCGTCTCTCCCCTCAACGCCTCAATTACTAACCTAGCATCAAACCTTCCCCTCTCACCTTCAGGAGAATGTTGTCTCGACATAGTTCCTGTAGAAAATATTAGTACTAACACAAATATATATATGATTAAACCTCACAATACACTCCTTTACGTGTTTTGCTCAAATGATGATATCACACAGTCACTCGTGTATTCTCACAAACAACGATGATATCAACTCGCCAATTTCCTCGTCTCAATTCTCTTGGAACTAACCCGAACTACACCAATTTCCTTCTGTAGAATTCAAAACAACTCTAGGGTTCGTAAATTTTCCTCTATTTTTTTCTATCCGAATTTTTTTTCTTTGTTTTGCTTTGATCACGTTTCTCTTGTCTTTCTTTTCTTTTCTCTTCTTTTTTTTTTTTTCGTGATTTTTACTCTCTTTTTTTTGTAACAATTGCCTAGTAAATATTACACTATCAAAAGACAATCAATACTGCGAAATTGAATACGATAATTGATATGAACGATTGGAGTTATGGTTTTTGATATTACCTTCCTCAAACCGAACTGATGTTTTGACAAACTTAAGCTCTGATACTAAACTGATACGAACCACGCCAACTCGTGACGAAACCCAATACCAATACGTTCGGAATTCGTTGCCTAAGACGCCCAAACACCTAAAGTGGAAACCGCGACCCATTGTCTATAAGCAAGACAAGAACCTTGGTATAATGTGAAGACGCCACAATCGGGATGAAAGGCCGATTGATAAGTCGGGATGAACGCCACGGAAATTAATTTGATAAGTTCTAGTTAGTTCTTGAAGAACCAAGAGAGGTGCCTCTTAAAAGTGTTTAATGATCAAAGATGTAAATTCTAAGTTGTTCTAAACCCTAGGAGCTTTTATACTAGGGTTACAATTCGTGAAAAACAAGTCCAAAACGACGTAGCTTAGATAAGTTGCGTAAAAACACGAAAACAGAACAGGCTGGCCGGCAGGGGATACACGGCCGTGTACACGACCGTGTACTTTGGCCGTGTACTTTTCTGTGCACATTCCGGTCACATACACGACCGTGTACTTCTCATCGTGTATCTTTCTGTAGATTTGCTTATCTCCATACACGGCCGTGCCTTTTAGCCATGTGTCTAGCCGTGTATGATTCTGTGTAATCTTGGAATTCCTATACGGCCGTACCTTGAACATACACGCCCTCTTCAACCCGTGTCCGGTGTGACTTATATAAAAGCAAAGGTCTTCCCATGGTTGTTCCAATCCGTTCCAACTTCATGATTTCTCTAATCCTTTCCAGCTTCATGGACAACCTTTATCAACCCATTAAGTGCTTCCTTGAATCGTTTCGCTTGATTTCTTGTGATCGGTCCAGGCGGCACTTCAAGAGGATCCACATTTCTTCTTCCGGCTTGGCTCTCATCATGGATCTCATAAATACCCTCAACATATTTTGTGTAAGAATTAACTGTAGTTTACATTCTTCCTCATTTTCAACATCTTAATTGGATCTCTATCATATTCTAGCCCCTAATTGCCACTTACAATTTTCCCAAATGTGTGGATAAAAAATTCTTATCCCATTTGTAACATAAATAAATAATTAGCTATTTTACAATAATAGTTAATAATGGTTCTTTAATATTCACACTTCATCTCAATGTCTATCTTCTTCCCAATTGAATAGAAAATATATATATATATATTTTAAATTTAGATTTTCTTAAATTCTTCTTAGAAAAATTATTTAAAATTTAAAAGATTAATTCTAGAAAAATTTATCTTTTATTTTAAAAAATTAAAACAATTTTGACATTAAAAATTATGAAAAAATTAATTTAAATTAAAAAAATTAGAAAATGTAAATTAATTTTTTTTTAAATAAATTAAATTTAAAATTTTTCATTAAAAAATTTCTTAAATTTCAAATTTTCCATAAAAAAAATTTCAAATTTAAAAAGAAAATTTTATATTTTAAAATAGTTTTTGAAAAAATTTTGGCTTTAATGTATTTTTTCAAAAGAAAAATCATATAAAGTAAATTTAAATTATTTATTAAGAAATTTTTCAATAATTTAAAATTTTAGAATATTAATTTAAAAATAAGAAAAATTTTCTTAACTTTTTTAAATAATGTAAAAATTTATAATTGAAAATTTATATTAAAAAATATTTTTACTAAAAATAAATTAAATTTACATTTTTCCATAAATAGATATTTTCTCAATTATATTTTCTTAAAAGTAATTTCATTATAATAATGTTTTATAGAACTTTAAAATAGAAACAATATTTTAAATTTAAAAAATACGTTTCTCCTTTATTTAAAAATATCTTCATACAACACACATTTTGCAAATAACCCTATTTGAGTCTACAAACATTAACTAGAAAAACTAATACAATAGAAACTAATAATAAGTACTAACAATTAAAGAAAAAATCACTGCAAACTATTACAATGTTAATATTCTAAAGTTTTTTACAATAATAAAATTATTACAAAGTTTTGAGTTACTAGACATTTCACAAAATAACAGAAAAACTAATTACCTCATGTTATGTGCCACAAATTTTACACAAATCATGTTTAAAACAATACAAATTAACATTGAGTACTAACATTAGACAAATACCAAAACACTACAACTAATCACAACTCATTTTTTTTTTCCATAATGAAAACTAACACAACAAGAAATAAATTTCAGTCACTAATGAAAATACGTACCAAAATATGGCTTAATTGATCTTTTTGATAAAAAAATGTAGAGACCCTAGCAATTTCATTGAATTGTGTTGATAATCCTTACAAATGGCTATTGTTGTGTATGTGTGAAGGAAGATGAAATTCACAAAAGATTTGAGAGTTGAAGTGTGGAGTTTGAAAAGAAAAAGAAAAAGAAAAAGAAAAAGCTTGAAAGATTAAAGTCTGAAAGAGTGTGTGGTGTATAGGAGTGTATTGTGTGTGTGTGGACAAACTATTTCTTAGGGTAGAGTCTATTTCTATATGTGTAAGTGAAATTATTAAGTCCTTCTATGTGCATGTGATAAAATTGTTAGATGGTAGGGGGGCGAAGTGTGTAGAAATTATTTAGGGGTGTTATATTAAAGGTGTGAACCGTGTTTGCACTCACAAGCAATTTGCTTAAATGATGTTCCTAAAACTATAATTGAATCGGATGATTCCAATTCCGAGGTGACAATTAATAGTAATTCGATTCCAATAGTCAAATAATAAACGATAACATAAAATAAACCCTAAACCCTTACCGGATATGACACACCAACAAGAGAGTAGTCTTAATACGGATTTGTTGATGCACAACAATCTAATACCATCACTCACCACAATCCCATGGATTGATAAAAGTAAAATGAAGAATAAACTTCACAAAGTGTTTTCTCAAATGTTCCAAAATTCATAAAATTCTTACAGAACAACAAATATATAGCCAAGGGAAAACAAATGCGAAAAGTCATGAACATTTGTTTGAATCGCCTACATAAGCCGTTGACTTTGGAATAAAGGCCACCGGCCTAGATGGCCAGCTTAAGTTCCAAAACCGCCGACTTTGGTAATCAAAGTTGCCGACCTTGAAGGTCGGCCTTAGAGGCTAAGCCGTTGGCCTTTATAGCCGGCCTATCTCTATGCTACTGGCCTCGAGTGGCCAGTCTAGGATAAAAGTCACTAAGCTTTATTGCCGACCTAAGGGCATCCACCTTCAGTTCTTGCGCTTTGATTCCCGCATTGAACAACTTTGTAAGAATCATAATTTGATTCCCATCATCTCCTCAAACCTGTGAAAGATTTGTCCTCAAATTTGATAGTTCCTCTGTTTTTGTTATGCACTTATGAGAATCCCCCGAACTGAAAATCTTAGTCTACAAGTGTCTGTTGTCCTGAAGATGTGGTTATCCTAAAGGCTTATGAATTACCTATATCTGATTTACTCTATTCAGGTTGTCCCCCAGTTCCTTCCTCTTTACTATCAAAGACTTCTTATTGGTGGTTTTATTGATCTACTCTTGGGCTTCATGCACCTCAGTTGGTGACATAGGACTTAAAACAACCCGTTTACCATCCTTCTGAAACATATAGATTTTCTGTACCCATCATGTAGCACCCTCCTGTCAGATAACCAAGGTCTACCTAGTAATATATGTGATGTGCACATAGGGAGAACATCGTAATCAATTACATCCTAGTACTTTTTCCCTTTTTTGATTGGAACCTTAACCCTCTGAGTGACATGCAGACTGTCTTGCTCACTCAACTAATGTAATTCATAGGGCCTAAGATGAGGTGTAGTGACTAGTTCTAGTTTATTCACTAATGCAACAGCTATAACATTGGTGCAACTACCACCATCAATAAGAAGGGTACAAAGATTACCTTAGACCTTGCAAGGAATATAGAATAAGTTTTCCCTCTACACATCCTCAATATCTGAAGATGTAGTCATTACCCTGCATAGTATATTAATAGCCAGATATTGATCATTACCCTTATCCTCATGTACCTCAATGTTTGGATCCTCATAGTACTTCTTTAGCATTGCTGATAAATCTGTAGGCTCAAGTACATCTTCCTTGTTACCCTCATTTTCCACCTCCATAGCAGTCATCACCCTTTTGTTAGGACACTAAGTAGCCATGTGTCCAAAGCCCATGCATTTGAAGCATTAGGTTTGATGAATCTTTCCACTTGATGACCCCAGTACTGTTTGTCAGATATTAGCCCCTACAACCACTTTGCCTTTTCCAGAACTATCCCTCTCTCTATTAGTAACAGTTGTATTTGATTCCACAGTCCTATCAATTTCCCCCTTTCTAACCTACTGATTATCTGATCCATATAACTGAGTAGTGGATCCATACTTGTTACTTGATGCTCTATATGGATTGGAGTGCCTCTGCCTCTCAATTTTTAAAGCCAATTAGATGGACTCATCAAGAGTGTCATACCTTTGTAGCTCGACAATATATGCTATCTCATATTTTAACCCAGACACAAATCGCACCATGGTCTGTTCAGGAGGTTCAACTGTCCTACATCGGATCTTCAGTGTCTCAAACTCTTGGACATACTCATCCACAGTTTTGCCCCCATGTCTCAATGTTTGGAGATGCATGAATAACTCCTACCTATAGTGTTCCGGTATAAAACTCTTCCTCAGCACCATTTTCTTTTCTTGCCAAGTATGAATCTCAACATCACCATCTCTCCTCCTATTGGCCACAAGGTTCTTCCACCATAAGGCAGCATACCTTGTAAATTCAACTACTACTAGACGAACTCTCGTATGGTCATTAATCTCATAGCACTCGAAGAGTTCTTCTACATTATCCTCCTAGTTAAGGTACTCCTCTACAAGTCCCTTTCTAGCAAATGAAGTGATGAGGATCATCTAGCACTTAAGAGGACAAAACCGAAATCCCAAGATCCATTGCAAGGAATTAGAGGTCCAATGACTCGAGCTAAAGCAAAGAGGATAAATGATGCCCTACAAGGACTAGTCATGGACCTACAAGCCAAGGAATCAAATTACATGAAAGGAGAACCAACACCTATCAATGTGATTCGCATTTCCATGGAGGGATGCAAGGATTTGAAGTCCTAGAATAGAAAATGCTGTTTATTGAACCGAAAAGGAAAGAGGATTTGCAGTTTTGTTTTGCTATGTTTTAATATTTGTTTTGGTTTGTAATTTAGCATAACTAGTTAATTGTTTTGGTTCATAAGAGGATAAGGACGCAAGTTAGATTAGGAAACTAAGGTTTTGTATCTTATTGTTACATGTACTCCTTATAAAACCATGTAAGGGGCCGGCACAAGGAGAAGATGGAATAGAAATTTTATAAACACTCTTTTCGTGGAACACGAAGCCCTCTTTTGTTCTTTGCAAAAGAACTCTCCTTCAGGAATTCCTCAACCGAATTATGATAGGAAACCCTTAATAGAAAACTTAGGTTTCAAGCAACAGGTGAGATTGGGGTCTAGTTCTATGCTACTTGTTCGAGACGATCCTTAGGGAATTGATTCAAATAGTGTACGTCGGGTTCTAGGTTTAATATACCTAGGGTTCATGAATCATTTGGTATCAGAGCTTCAGCTTCTTGAATCAAGTAATCCCTATCCTTTTGTTATTTGGTTGTTATTCAAATTCCATACTTCTTGTTCATATCAGAAATTCGTATAAAAAAAAATTGTTTCGATCACAAAAAGAATTGGAGACCGAAAACACACAAGTCTAGCTTAGCCATTGAAATTCAATTGTGATTCAATTTATAGTTCTTCTTGAAAGAATACGTACAAAAAGACAAAAAAGAAAATCCCAATTCGGTTGTGGAAGAAATCCAAGAACCGAAATCACTAAAAGAAAACATTTAGTTTTAGCAAGTTACAATTCAATTGCCAAATACACTTTCCAATTCCAACCGCAACACATATCTTGTTTCTTTCTAAAATTGTGCATTCGAATTACCTTCCATAAATCCTTGTTAGATTCAGTGCAAAATTTATGTCCTTGTGAACTACGTGATAGGGAATTGTTTGAATTGTTTCCGATGTTCATAGTAAGAGTTGTCATAGTTATTAGAACTTACATCTATTCTCAATCTTTCACCGTGACTTGAAACCAAGGGGATCATTAGGTGTTAACTTAGTGAATTTTGTTGAGGAGTTTCCAATTTGAGTTTCTGATAGGAATAAAAATCTAACAAAACCTATCATTAGGGCAAGAACTAAAGGATTTCGAATTTTGGCGTTGAGGGCCCATTTTGAGCAGATTGACCCCGAAATTATTTATATATTAACCTCTTTTCTATTATTCTTGTATTGTGTTTTCCAACAGGCACACTTATAATATTTTATAGGGTAATGGGCAAACTCCCTCAGACTCAGCTTGTGGGTTATCTATGGACCGACCTGAACCGGCGATGAGTTGGGCCGATGGATCCTATAGAAGACCGGCATCTTGAAGACCAATTTCTTTTATATATTTTTCATTTGCATCGACTATTTATGTTGTAATCATTTTGGGACACTTTTATTTCCTTGTAATTTTCATTTAGGGCTAGCCACCTTAAAAGTGGCAAACTTGTAATTTTGATCACTTTCTAACCCTAGGAGTAGCAAGTATAAATACTTGCTTAAGAGAGGGTTTGAGGAGGCCATTTTTTACAGATTTGAGAGACACTTTCACATGTGGAATTAGGGTTCTTTCCTTAGTTCAAAAATCTCTTATCAATTTCAACCCAAGAATTGGAATTGTAGCGAGTGCGACAAAGGAGAATTGTGAGTCATATCGATTCATCTTTGTTGTATGTTCATTTCCTCTCTAGTGAGTCATATTTAGGGTAGATTTGAATCTTTCTTGGACATATTGGTGATTGTAATTCGTGGATAATCATCTTGTAAGGTTGATTGTTCATTGAGATTGAATTGCTCTTTAGTGATTGGCGTGAATTAGCATGGTTGGAAGGGTTTGAGTTCACGGTTTTTGTGCTTTTCTTTTTCATCCATTTCACGTGTAATTCTCTTGTTCTTATTGTTGATTAGTGAAATTGACCATTAGTGGGAGTTAATTGAATCTTTGAACCATTGGATTTCATCAAAGTTCCATTAGGGTCATGCAATTTCCTAGTCTATTGAATCGGTTTGTATGAGACTTGAGAATTGTTTTTCTTGAGTCATTTGATTGTGCTTGAAAGTGGTTTTGAGCACATCATCTTTTGATATCAGAGCACAAGTTGAGAGAAGGGATTTATGGTTATTTGATTTTGTGATATTCATCTTCAATTAGGGTTAATCAAATTGTGAACTGCATTTGTGTTGTGTAGTGTAACTTGAGAAATTACCTTGGTTTGAATTTTGATTTGTTGCTTGTTGGAGTTAGATTGGGAAGGTTGTTGTATCATCTTATGATTAATAATTTTCATGGAAGGGCAGAAGCATAGAAGTGTTGTTTAATTCAACAACTTTTGAACTTGAAAGCTCACCAATTCTTGCCGTGACTAGTTGTGGCATGAGAGAGGTTGTGAGGGTTGTTGTTGTGACTTCCATTGCGTAATTCTGAATTGGAGAAGTGCAATTTATGGATTTGCATTGAGTTAAGTAGTAAGGAATCTATTTGAATTCAAACACATTCCATTAAGTTGTAGGAGTTAATGAGTGTTATTTGAATTTGAAATTCATTACTTACCAATTGAGGAAGGCTTGCAATTAGTGAAGTGGTTTGAAATTCAAATTGGAGTTGCTGCCTATTGTGGATATTCGGATTAAATTTGTGGAAAGTGGCATATTTGTTTTGTTGTCATCCTTGCCGTGGAAAGTGGAAGCATACTTGTTGTTAGTGCATTTTGTTATTGTTGCCGTAGGAGTTATTGGTGAAGAGAGTGTTTTGTGGAATTTGGGAAAAGTTGTTGCACCGTGATTGAAAAGAGTAGGAAATATTATTGTTGAGGTGGCTGAATTTATTATGCACCATATATAGAAAAGGTGTGTATGTGTGGCATTGCATTTGTGTGCTAAGTAAATAGTGTGTGTATGGTATTATTGTGACGTGGTGAAGTGAAGGGAGTGTGCTACAAATTATTTGAGATTACATTTGTACTTCAGATAAATCGCATCCACAAACATGTCATATGATAGTGTGAATGGGGACATTGGCAATGAGGCCAATAGCCAAGTAGGTGGCAGACCAGGTCGTCGAAATACAAGTGGAAGAACTCTAGATGAGCAACTTCAGGACCTTACCACAATTGCTGCTACATTGGTAACAAGAATTGATAGGATGACATTACCACCACCACTTGTGGTAAACCTTTAGGCACCACCTAGAGTAGAAGGAGATTATCATGCTCTTAGGGAAGACAGAGATGATAATTTTGGGGTTAATCCATACCGGATAGGGAATTTAGACCACCTTGAGGACTAGAGTGTGCGAAGCTACAGATGCCTTCATTTGATGGTAGGGGTTCCGCCGATGATTACCTAGATTGGGAAGACTAAGTTGAGGGTCTTTTCGAGTGTTGTGAGATTGATGATGACTCCCAGGTACGTCTCGCAGTTGTAGAGTTCACAGGGTATGCCGCTTTGTGGTGGGAAAATATGGTGATCAGCAGGCGGAGGGATGGAGAGACTGAAATACACATTTGGAGAGACATGAAACGTGTTTTGAGGAACAAGTTTGTACAAGAACACTACAGGCATGAGTTAATTATGCATCTCTAGACACTGAGACAGGGGGGTGAAACAGTGGATGACTATGTACAGGAGTTTGAGACACTAGTGATCAGATGTGGATCAGTTGAACCTCCTGAACAAACCTTAGCATGTTTTGTATCTGAGTTGAAGTATGAGATAGCTTGTGTAGTTGAGCTTCAGAGATATAGTACACTTGATGAGGCTATACAGTTAGCCTTGAAAGTGGAAAGACAGAGGCAATCCTATTCATTCTAGGTTACTAGGAGCAGGCTACTAGGGAACCAAACTGTTCAGGGTTAGTTATGTTCTCCTTCAGAGATACTAGAGGGTCACGAGCAGTTGAGTAAACCATTGGGGTATTCTGAGGATCAGAGTCAGATGAGTCTATCATTAGAGGGCCATAATGTTTAAAGACATTTGTATTCACCTTCAGAGGTCTCAGAGGGCAATGAGCAATTGGGTCAACCATTAGAAGACCATGAGGATCAATGACATACAGATGATTTAGAAAAGGAGGATACAATATCAGTGAAATGGGTTGAGATAGGGGACACCTCAGTGGATAATAGGTCATTATTTGTGTTGCAGATGAGATACATCTTAGAAATGGAGGAGAGAAAACAATCACCACATGTAGTATTTCAGATATTGGGATTCTACAGAGATACTTCTTTAGATGGATTGCTAGGAGAAAACAAAGTCTCCATTGCATTTGATCTGCCAGATTTGAGGACAAATCTTTTTGAGGCCCGAGGAGATGATAGGAATAAAAATCAGACAAGACCTATCATTAGGGCAAGAACTAAAGGATTTCAAATTTTGGCATTGAGGGCCCATTTTGAGCAGATCGACCCCGGAATTATTTATATATTAACCTCTTTTCTATTATTCTTGTATTGTGTTTTCCAACAGGCACACTTATCATATTTTATAGGGCAATGGACAAACTCCCTCAGACTCAGCTTGTGGGTTATCCATGGACCGACCTGAATTGGCGATGAGCTGGGCCGATGGATCCTATAGAAGATCGGCATCTTGAAGACCAATTTCTTTTATATATTTTTCATTTGCATGGACTATTTATGTTGTAATCATTTTGGGACACTTTTATTTCCTTGTAATTTTCATTTAGAGCCAGCCACCTTAAAAGTGGCAAACTTGTAATTTTGACCACTTTTTAACCTTAGGAGTAGCAAGTATAAATACTTGCTTAAGAGAGAGTTTGAGGAGGCCGTTTTTTACAGATTTGAGAGACACTTTCACGTGTGGAATTAGGGTTCTTTCCTTAGTTCAAAAATCTCTTATCAATTTCAACCCAAGAATTGGAATTGTGGCGAGTGCGACAAAGGAGAATTGTGAGTCATATCGACTCATCTTTGTTGTATGTTCATTTCCTCTCTAGTGAGTCATATTTCGGGTAGATTTGAATCTTTCTTGGACATATTGGTGATTGTAATTCGTGGATAATCATCTTGTAAGGTTGATTGTTCATTGAGATTGAATTGCTCTTTAGTGATTGGCGTGAATTAGTATGTGATAAGTATAAATTAACACTTGTATTTTAGATGAATTTTATTTGTTTGTGTAATAAGTTGATGTTATCTTGAAGAATTTTGATACTTAAAAGAGAAATATTTCAGTTTCAGGGATGAGGACCAATATTCTAAGAGGAGATATCGACTTGGATTGAAATCGGAGAAGAATACACGAAGAAAATAGCTTTTTGGAAGAAACAAGGGAAGTACACGGGCGTGTATTTCGAGAGCATGGCCGAGTGTTTGGCTTGAAAAAAAAACCAACAGAAGCTTACACGGTTTAAGTATACGGCCGTGTGTTTGGCTTGAAAAAAAAAACAACAGAAGCTTACACGGTTTAAGTACACGGCCGTGTGTTTGGCTTGAAAAAACCAACAGATGCTTACACGGTTTAAGTACATGGCCGTATGTTATCAGCCGTGGGTTCTTTATTATTTCAGACACTATTGCAAGGTACGGCCATGTATAACTGTGGGTTGAGACCGTGTATATGGAAAAGTTTGGCCATGTCAGGAGATTTTTCGGTTTCCATATATATATCTCTTCGTTTTCTAGAAGGAGGGAGTTCAAAAGGGAAGATGATATGAAATCGGTTTGCTCGGATTCCTAACTGATACGAACCACGCCAACGTGTGACGAAACCCAATACCAATATGTTCGGAATTCGCTACCTAAGATGCCAAACACACTTAAGTGGAAACCGCGACACGTTGTCTATAAGCGAGACAAGAACCTTGGTATAATATGAAGACGCCACAATCGGGATGAAAGATCGATTGATAAGTCGGGATGAACGCCACGGAAGAAAAAATCCGATAAGTTCTAGATTAGTTCTTTAAAGAACCAAGAGAGGAATCCTCTTAAAAGTGTTTTTCAAACTTTAATGTTTTATGTTCTATCTCTTTTCTGTTCTAAACCCTAGGAGCTTTATACTAGGTTTTACAATTCGTAACAATAAAGCCCAAAACGACATCACTTCAATAAGTTGCGTAAAAATAACAAAAACAAGACATGAAGGCTGGCGGTGTAGACATAAAGGCCGGCGGCCTTGAGCCGGCGTTAGAGACATATACGGCCGTGTACTTCTAGACGTGTATCTTTCTGGGGATTTTCCTGACACCATACATGGCCGTGCCTTTTAGCCGTGTATATGGTCGTGTATGATTCTGTGTAACCTTCAGACTCCTACACGGCCGTGCCTTGAAAAGACACGCCCTCATCAACCCGTATCCTTTATAACTTGTACAAGAGCAAGGGCCTTCCCATCGTTGTTCCAATCCTTTCCAACTTCATGATTGCTCCAACCCTTTCCGGCTTCATGGACATCCTTTATCAACCCGTTAAGTGCTTCCTTGAATCGTTTCGCTCGATTTCTCGTAATCGGTCCAGGTGGCACTTCAAGAGGATCCACATTCCATCTTCTGGCTTGGCTCCCATCATGGATCTCATCATTCCCCTCCTCTTGAAAAGGATTTGTCCTCAAATCATCACCTGCATCAAAAGGACTCACATCAGTAACATTAAACGTAGCACTTACTTGATACTCACCAGGCAAATCTATCTTATATGCATTATCATTGATGCGCTCAAGAATTTGAAATGGTCCATCACCTCTAGGAAGTAGTTTGGATCGACGTTGCATAGGAAACCGCTCTTTGCGCATGTGAACCCAAACCCAGTCTCCAGGTTCAAAGACAGCTTGTCGACGACCCTTGTTGGCTTGTTTCACATACTGCTCTGTTCTTCGCTCAATGTTTAGCCTTGCCTTCTCATGGATCTGTTTAACAAATTCTGCTTTTTTCTTGCCATCTAGATTAACATACTCAGAAATAGGCAAAGGTGATAAATCTAAAGGAGTTAGTGGATTAAAACCATACACAATTTCAAAAGGAGTAAATTTAGTAGCAGAATGCATTATACGATTATAAGCAAATTCAACATCCGGCAAACAATCCTCCCAACTTTTAATGTTCTTTTTAATGACAGCCCTCAACAAAGTAGATAAAGTTCGATTTACTACCTCAGTTTGACCATCAGTCTGTGGATGATAAGTAGTAGAAAACAATAACTTAGTTCCTAACTTAGCCCACAAGGTCTTCCAGAAGTAGCTCAAGAACTTAGCATCACTATCCGATACGATTGTTCTAGGCATACCATGTAATCTCACAACTTCCCTAAAGAACAAATTAGCAATATTGCAAGCATCATCTGTTTTGTGACAAGGAATGAAATGTGCCATCTTAGAAAATCTATCCACAACTACAAAAATAGAATCTCGACCATGTCTAGACCTGGGTAATCCTAACACAAAATCCATGGAAATATCTACCCAAGGCTCATGAGGAATGGGAAGTGGGGTATAAAGCCCTTGAGGTTGGACTCTAGATTTTGCTTGCTTACACGTGACACATCGCTTACAAATCCTCTCAACATCTCGTTTCATGTGAGGCCAATAAAAGTGTTCCTGCAATACCCCTAAGGTTTTAGCTACTCCAAAATGTCCCGTTAAACCTCCTCCATGAGACTCCCTCACTAGTAATTCTCTTAAAGAACAAATTGGAATGCATAGTTTACTCTCCCTAAACAAGAATCCTTCATATTTATAAAATTTACCATGCCCACTCTTCTCACAATGCACATACTCCTCACAAAAATCTCGATTAGCAGCATATAATTCCTTAATGTGCTCAAAACCAAGCAATCTAGAACTAAGAGTAAAGATAAGAGCATACCTTCTAGAAAGTGCATCAGTAACGGCATTCTCTTTACCTTGCTTATAGTGGATAACATATGGAAATGTTTCGATGAACTCCACCCAACGAGCATGCCTTTTGTTCAGCTTGTGTTGCCCCTTCAAGTATTTCAAGGATTCATGATCAGTGTGGATCACGAACTCTTTTGGCCAAAGATAGTGTTGCCAAGTCTCCAGGGCTCGAACCAATGCATATAACTCCTTGTCATAAGTAGGGTAGTTCAAGGTTGCCCCACTTAGCTTCTCGCTAAAGAATGCAATTGGTCTTCTCTCCTGCATGAGCACTACTCCAATACCTAATCCTGAAGCATCACACTCAATTTCAAACATTTTAGCGAAATTAGGTAAAGCAAGTAATGGCGCCTGAGTCAACTTATTTTTAAGCATCTGAAAGGCCATCTCTTGTTGCTCTCCCCATCTGAACCCCACGTTCTTCTTAATTACCTCAGTAAGTGGAGCTGCAATGGTGCTAAAATCCTTCACAAACCTCATGTAAAAGCTCGCTAGTCCATGGAAACTCCGCACATTACTTACATTAGTTGGACTAGGCCATTATTGGATCGCACGAATCTTTTCTTCATCAACCTGTATTCCCTGTGCACTAACAACAAAACCAAAAAACACAAGTTTGTCTGTGCAAAAAGTGCACTTCTTGAGGTTAGCATATGATTGCTCCATTCGAAGCACTTCTAAAACATCCCTCAAGTGAGATATATGGTCTTCCAAACTCTTGCTGTAAATGAGAATATCATCAAAATAGACAACCACAAATTTTCCAATAAAAGTCCTCAAAACATGGTTCATAAGTCTCATAAAAGTACTAGGTGTGTTAGTTAAACCGAAAGGCATTACTAACCACTCATACAATCCATATTTCGTTTTGAATGCGGTTTTCCATTCATCACCTTCTTTCATTCTAATTTGGTGATATCCACTTTTCAGATCAATTTTAGAAAAGACACTAGACCCATGTAACTCATCTAACATGTCATCTAAGCGAGGAATGGGATGACGATACTTTACCGTGATGTTGTTGATGGCGCAGCAGTCAACACACATTCTCCATGACCCATCCTTCTTAGGCACTACGTATGGACTCATGTTTTCTCTCACGTACCCCTTCTCCATTAATTCATCGACCTGCCTTTGGAATTCCTTTGTTTCCTCTGGATTGCTCCTATAAGCCGGTTTGTTTGGAATCGATGCTCCGGGTACTAGGTCAATCTGGTGCTCAATACCACGAATAGGTGGTAATCACTTTGGAATCTCCTCAGGGAAGACATCTTCAAAGTCCTACACAATAGACACAACCACACTAGGCAAAGAGTTAAATAGTTCGTTAATATTCAAACAAGTTTCCTTAAAAACCAGCAACAACATAGGTTGTTTCATCACTAACGCTCTCCTCACTACACTTGCTCTTACCACACAACTCTCCTTTTGCAAGGCTGCACTCTCCTTTTCACTCACCACCAAAGTTGATCCCCCTTCAACTTGGTCTCTCACACTCTTTCCAGCCTTCCTCTCTTTTTCCTTTTGATATCGACTTTTGTGTTCCTTTTCTTTCTCACTATCTTTTGCTCTCTCACTTTCCCTCTGTTTTTCACTCACCTTATATTTTGCAAAAGACTGTTGTAGCTGCAACTGATCCTCATACACTTGTTTAGGTGTTAAAGGTTTAAGATTAAGCTTTTCCCTTTGTGAACAAGCGTATACTTGTTAGAAAAGGCATCATGAACAACCTTCCTATCAAATTGCCATGGCCTCCCCAACAACACATGACACGCTTGCATTGACACTACATCGCATAACACCTCATCCTCATACCTACCAATGCGAAAAGCAATCAAGGCTTGCTTACTCACCTTAGTCTTGCCACTATCATTCAGCCACTACAATTTATATGGACTAGGGTGTTTATTAGTCTTGAGTCCCAACCTCTCGACAATAAAATTACTCACTACATTAGTGCAACTTCCTCCATCAATGATCAAACTGCAAATATGATCACCTAGATAACATCTAGTATGAAAGATATTCTCTCGTTGCACCTCCTCTTCTTCCTTCACTTGCACATTCAAAGCTCTCTTCACTACTGCCACCGACTTCCCTACTGCAGGCTCCTCATCATCACTAACGTCCTCTAATGGAGGCATATCATCCTCTTCACTATCCCCTTCAGTCTCATACTCACCATCATCACGCAGAATCATAACACGCCTATTCGGACATTAACTAGCAATATGGCCTCTACCTAACAGCTAATGTCATGATTTCTAGGAGTAGAAGAGTCAAGTTTACCTTGATCACCAGGAGTAGAACCCGCTTGCCTCTGCTCTCCTTTTAGTTTGGTGGGTAAAGGCTTTTCTTCCTTCTTCCATTGGTTAGTCTTCCAGGTGGATGAACCAGTACCCTGTTGAAACCGTGCATTACTACTACCTTTTCTCTTGTGCCGGTTCTCAACCTTTATAGCCATATGAACCATATCTTCCAATTCTACATAATGCTGCAATTCAACGACATTTTGAATTTCTCTATTCAATCTAGCAAGAAACCTTGCCATGGTAGCCTCTCTATCCTCCTCTACATTCGCCCTGATCATCGTTACTTCCATCTCCTTGAAATACTCATCCACGCTTCGGCTTCCCTGCTTAAGAGTTTGCAATTTGTTGTGCAATTCATGATAGTAATATGCAGGCACAAACCGCTTCTTCATCACCCTTTTCATCTCTTCCCATGACTCAATAGGTGGTTCGCCATTCCTTCTTCTATTCAACATTAGTTGATCCCACCACACTATGGCATAATCCGAAAATTCAATGGCAGCAAGTTTTACTTTCTTTCTCCCACTAGTTATGACAATCAAACACCATCTCTACCTTCTTCCCCCACTCTAAGTACGCCTTGAGATCATTCTTCCCTTAGAAAGGAGGAATCTTCATCTTTATACTACTCAGTTGATTATCCTCTCTATTCCTATCTTCTCTATCTTCCCAATCCCTAGTTCCTCTATTCCTACCACTATAACCTCTATAACTCCCGACAGAAGGTTCATCAAATTCATCATCAGACATTTCATCTCCACCCCTTTGTACTCTCCTAGAACAACTCTCCCTCTTACGCCCTTGGAAGACGTTTTTAGATTGCTCTAGTCTTTGTTCCACCGTCTCATGAATTTGTTCCATGCCCTCCTAAAACATCCTCTTCATCTCACCCCTCAATGCCTCAATCACTAACCTAGCATCAAACCTTCCCCTCTCACTTTCAGGATAATGTTGCCTCGACATAGTTCCTGTAGAAAAGATTAGTACTAACACAAATATATATAATTAAGCCTCACGTTACACTCCCTTACGTGTTTCGCTTAAAGGATGATATCACACAATCACTCGTGTATTCTCACAAGCAATGATGATATCAACTCACCAATTCCTCTTCTCAATTCTCTTGGAACTAACCCAAACTACACCAATTCCCTTCCGTAGAATTCAAAACAACTTTAGGGCTTGAAATTTTTTTCCTCTTTTTTTTTTCAGATTTTTTTTTGTTGCCTTTTTTTGTTGCTCTTGATCACGTTCCCCTTTTCTTTCTTTTTTTTGTCGTAATTCTTCCCTTTTTTTTTTTTTGGAACAAAATTGAATAGTAGGTACTACACTTTCAATAGAAAATTAACACTATGAAATTGAATATGAACAATTGATATGAACGATTGGAGTTAGGGTTTTGATGTTACCTTCCTCAAACCGAACTGATGTTTAACAAACCTAGGCTCTAATACCAAACTGATACGAAATCGGTTTTCTCGGATTCCAAACTGATACGAACCACGCTAACGTGTGACGAAACCCAATACCAGTACGTTTGGAATTTGCTACCTAAGATGCCAAACACACTCAAGTGGAAACCGCGACCCGTTGTCTATAAGTGAGACAAGAACCTTGGTATAATATGAAGACGCCACAATCGGGATGAAAGACGAATTGATAAATCGGGATGAATGCCTCGGAAGAAAAAATCTGATAAGTTCTAGATTAGTTCTTTAAAGAACCAAGAGAGGAATCCTCTCAAAAGTGTTTTTCAAACTTTAATGTTGTATGTTCTATCTCTTTTCTGTTCTAAACCCTAGGAGCTTTATACTAGGGTTTACAATTCGTAACAATAAAGCCCAAAACGACATCACTTTAATAAGTTGCGTAAAAATAACAAAAATAAGACATGAAGGCCGGCGGTGTAGACATGAAGGCTGGTGGCGTTGGAATGAAGGCCGACGGCCTTAAGCCGGCGTTGGAGACATACACGGGCGTGTACTTCTAGACGTGTATCTTTTTGGGGATTTTCTTGACACCATACACGGCCGTGCCTTTTAGCCGTGTATATGGCCGTGTATGATTCTGTGTAACCTTCAAACTCCTACACGGTCGTGCCTTGAAAAGACACGCCCTCATCAACCCGTATCCTTTATGACTTGTACAAGAGCAAGGGTCTTCCCATGGTTGTTCCAATCCTTTCCAACTTCATGATTGCTCCAATCCTTTCCGGCTTCATGGACATCCTTTATCAACCCGTTAAGTGCTTCCTTGAATCGTTTCACTCGATTTCTCGTAATCGGTCCAGGTGGCACTTCAAGAGGATCCACATTCCATCTTTTGGCTTGGCTCCTATCATGGATCTCATCAGAAGAAACCGAATAGGAAAAGTAGGAGAAACCTGAAGCAAAGAAGAAAAAATGAGAAAAGAAAAAAAGAGGAGAAGACGGGGGGAGAAGCTTTCCTAAGGGGAAAGCAACATCAACGGATTCATCCTTATCTTGTGAAGTGTTTATGCACACGGGTTCTTCATCTTTATTAAGTTGTATCTTGAAAATCATGAGTGGCTAGTTTATTTCATACCCGAACCTTATGAATTCTAATTGTCATGTAATATGGGATTGATTGCATAGTTAATGAATAGTGGAATTCTCTGAATTTATTCATGTTGTTCATGTAGTGTTGCTAATTTGATGTATGGCCAACATTGAATTTGTACTGATTTCTTATAAGATGATTGGAAAATCTCTTGTTTGAATAGATCTTACATGAATAAAGGAATTCGTATGTAATCTAGGGATAGAGAATGTGAATTTTCCGTATTAGATCGAATTAGATAATTCAATCTAATTGAGGGTTCAAGACTGTTAATGCAATTCTAATCGATTTTTGATAGAAGAGGGATCTTTATCAAAGCGATTAGGGTTAGGAGCTAATGAATCTGGGAAGAACATTAGCTTAGTGTTAGATACTCCACGGTTTAGAGATAACCATTGCTTGTTAACTAATTTATTGAAAGGGTGAAGTTACATGACAATTAGAGGAGTAGTAAGGGTAGGGTATGTTCTTAGTTATCGGATTTAGTAATCAAGTTATTGTGTTATTTTTAATTACTATAGGTTTTGTTAAGTGTTCTTAATTTAATCTGAACCTCTCAAATTTGTGCGGTTAGATAGTCGGTTTAGAGTTATTATTGGTACTTGCTGATCCCTGAAGATACGATACCCGAACACAATTCTATACTATTACAATCGATAGGTGGACTTGCCTATTTGATCGTAACAGAGAGTCATAGAAAAAGGGATTTTTAAATTTGTGTGATTACGATCATCACCAAGTTTTTGGCGCCGTTGCCGGGGATCGGCGATATTAAGAAAGCTCAACACTTACTAATTTAACCATTTATTCTTTTGCTATTTATCATATTCATTTTCATTTTTTTTAATTAACTCATTTCGGCGTTCTTTGTAGTATATGACAAGGAGTTCATCATCAAAACTTCTTGATTTCAACCTAGAGATAGACCGGACATTCAGAAGGAAACTAAGGAGCATTGAAGAGCAACAAGTGGGTGAGGGAGAATTATCATCGAGTGAAGGAGAAAGTTCAGTTGCTAAGGAAGAGCAACCTGTGAACAACAGTAGAGTTAACATTGAAGCAATGGCAGACCAACGTCGGACTATGGTTGATTATTCCAGGCCAACTTTAGATAGCACTGGTTCATGTATTGTAAGACCTGCAATAGAGGCTAATAACTTCGAAGTTAAAGCCTCTACAATGAATTTGATACATAACTAGTGTCAATTTGACGGCTTACCTGATGAAGATCCCCACGCTCACATTCAAATGTTTCTGGACATCTGCGCCACTGTGAAACAGAATGGGGTGACTGATGAGGCATTGAAGTTGCGATTGTTTCCTTTCACCTTGAGGGGAAAAGCAAGGCAGTGGATAAGTTCACTGAACCGGGAATCCATTACTACATGGGCCCAACTGGTAGAGTCTTTTCTAAACTTTTACTTTCCACCATCTGAGACTGCCAAATTGAGGAATGATATCACATCGTTCACTCAATTGGATAACGAGCCCCTTCATGAAGCCTGGATAAGGTTCAAGGAATTGCTTAGGTGGTGCCCACACCACCAAATGCCTAACTGGCTGCAAGTTTCAACTTTTTACAATGGGCTCGATTATCCGACGCGACAAACCATCGATGCCGCTGCTGGTGGTACACTTAATGTGAAGACTCTTGAAAAGTCTTTGAAGCTGTTTGAAAATATGGCCAAGAATAACCATCAGTGGAGTAACGGCAGGTTGAGGCAAAGGGTAGCAAGGGTTTAAGAGGTTGATATGATGACCACTATTGCTACAAAAGTGGATGCCCTTGCTATGAAGGTCGACGGGATGGCGTTGTCTCAGCCATCCCAATACCATCCAGTCGATTCAGCTGCCAATTCCATGATCCAAGAGACCAATGAGCAAGTTGATTATGTTGGAAATCCCACAAGACCCCAGAACAATCCCTACAGCAACACATATAATCCAGGCTGGCGCAATCACCCAAATTTTTCATGGAGTAATCCACAATTTCCTCGAGGTAATGTGCCCGCGCCTGGATTCCAAAGACCTCCACCACCACCTGTTACAGAAAAAAAAGTCCAATTTAGAGGACATGATTGCTAAGTTCATTCAGGTCTCAGAGCAACGTCAGCAAGCAATAGATGCCACTCTAAGAAATCATGAGGCTTCTATACACAATTTAGAAAATCAGGGGGGGTCAGATTGCTAAGATGCTCTCAGAGAGACCTCAAGGGTCTTTGCCTGGAAACACTGAACCTAATCCTAGGGAGCAGGTAAAGGCAGTGACTCTAAGGAGCGGAAAAGAACTGCAATCTGACATCATTGGGGCACCAGTGGTTGCACAAAGAAAGGGAGTTGAAGAGCCACATGATGGGGGTAGTGAGAAGGAAGATGCTACTGAGGAGGTAAAGGAGAAGGAAGTCAAGGAAAAGGAGTCAGCAGAGGGGAAGACCAAGGCATCAACAGTACAGCCATACAAGCCTCCAATTCCATATCCGGGCCGGCTGAAAAAGGATCAAGACAAAGAGCACTTCGGTAAGTTTTTGGATTTGTTTAAGCAATTACATATTAACATACCGTTTGTAGAAGCTCTTTCACAGATGCCCAGATATGCCAAGTTCTTGAAGGATCTACTGTTAAACAAGAGGCGACTGGAAGAAATTTCTACCGTAGTTATAAGAGCGGAGTGTTCGGCTATCTTACAAAACAAGTTGCCACAAAAGCTCAAGGATCTGGGTAGTTTTACTATTCCATGCTTAATTGGTGAACTGCCTGTGGAGAGAGCTTTGGCAGACCTTGGGGCAAGCATAAACTTGATGCCCTATTCCTTGTTTAAGCAATTAAACTTGGGAGAGCCAAAGCCCACTAAGATAAGTCTGCAGCTGGCAGATTGCTCGGTCAAATTCCCTAGGGGATCATTGAGGATGTCCTGGTAAAGGTAGAAAATCTCATTTTTCCTGTTGATTTTGTAATTCTGGATATGAATGCAGATGTAGAGGTCCCGTTGATTTTAGGAAGACCTTTCCTATCTACTGCAAGAGCTGTGATTGATGTAGCGGATGGAAAGCTGGTTTTGAGAGTAGGAGCAGATGAGTTGGTGGTGAAAATTCCAGCAGCACTGAAACAATCGTTGAACGCCGATGATACTTGCTCTGCTGTTGATTGCATTAACAGGTCAGTAATAAGTGTGATGCAAGAACTGTTATGTGAAGATCCGTTGGAATTCAGTTTAACTGTGAATGATGATGAAGTGAGTGAGAATGTGGTGATACAAACTGTGAAAGCTCAGCTGCAAGCCTGTGAGGAAGTAGTTTGTCGTAGAGGATTTGAAAAAATAGGGCCCAATGAAGAAGGGAGGTTAAAACCGTCTGTTGAAGAGCCTCCTGAACTTGAGTTGAAGCAACTTCCTGAGTACCTAGAGTATGCTTTTCTGGAAGCTAACTCGAAACTCCCCGTCATCATTTCTGCTAGTTTGACAAGGGAGCAAAGGGACGATTTACTAGGGGTCTTGAGGGAGCATAAGCGAGCCCTTGCTTGGAAGATATCGGATATTCAAGGTATTAGCCCCTCATTTTGTACCCATAAAATCTTGCTAGAAGATGATTTTAAATCGGTGGTACAACCTCAGAGAAGGTTGAACCCCAACATGAAGGAGGTTGTAAAGAAGGAGGTGATTAAGCTTTTAGATGCGGGGTTGATCTATCCCATTTCCGACAGTCCCTGGGTCAGTCCTGTGCAAGTTATACCAAAGAAAGGGGGAATGACTATGATCCCTAATGAGAAAAACGAACTCATACCTATGAGGACGGTAACTGGTTGGCGAGTGTGCATAGATTATAGAAGGCTGAATGATGCAACTCGCAAGGATCACTTCCCTCTCCCTTTTGTGGATCAGATGCTAGAGCGATTGGTAGGAATCTATATTACTGTTTTTCAGATGGAATGTCGAGATATTTCCAAATCCCAATTGCTCCCGAGGATCAGGAAAAGACCACTTTCACATGTCCATATGGTACTTTCGCTTATAGGCGCATGCCCTTCGGATTATGCAATGCACCGGCTACGTTTCAGCGATGTATGATGGCCATTTTTGAGGACTTAGTGGAAGGGATCATGGAGGTCTTTATGGATGATTTCTCTGTCTTTGGTGATTCTTTTAATGCTTGTCTAAGCAATTTGAAGAGGGTTTTGATTCGATGTAAGGAGACGAATCTTGTGTTGAACTGGGAGAAATGCCATTTCATGGTAAAGGAGGGCATAGTTCTGGGGCACAAAATTTCTCATAAAGGAATCGAAGTGGATAACGCAAAGGTGGACACAATTGCAAAACTTCCACCACCTTCTTCGGTAAGAGCCATTCGGAGTTTTCTCGGGCATGCCGGATTTTACGGGAGGTTCATTAAGGATTTCTCTAAAATAGCCCATCCATTAACACGGCTATTAGAGAAAGATGTGCCCTATGATTTTACCAATGAATGTCTTGAGGCGTTCAACACGCTTAAGGAAAGGTTGACCCAAGCACCTATCATGGTGGCTCCTGATTGAGGTCTTCCTTTCGAGTTGATGTGTGACGCAAGTGATTTTGCTGTGGGAGCAGTCTTAGGACAAAGGAGGGACAAGCACTTCCAACCGATCTATTATGCTAGTAAGACCCTCACAGGTGCTTAGGAGAACTACACCACGACCGAGAAGGAACTTTTAGTTGTGATTTTTGCGTTTGATAAGTTTCGGTCATATTTGATTTTGTCCAAGGTAATTGTTTACACTGACCATTCATCTCTTAGGTACCTTTTGTCCAAGACAGATGTGAAACCGCGCCTCATCCAGTGGATATTGCTTCTACAAGAGTTCGATCTGGAGATTAGGAACAAGAGGGGAGCTGAAAACTTAGCTGCTGATCATCTCTCTCACTTGGAAAACCTATATTTGGAGGAATTGAAAGAAGAAGAGATTGATGATGCTTTTCCGGAGGAAGGATTGTATCAGATTAACAAGGTAAGTATTAATTCTAAGCCTTGGTTTGCTGATTTTGCAAATTACCTTGTTTGCAGAATACTCCCGAGTGACAAAACTTATCAGCAAAAGAAGCGATTCTTTGCTAGGTTGAAGCACTATTTCTGGGAGGAACCCTTCTTGTTTCGTTTGTGTGCTGATAAGGTAATTAGGAGATGTGTATCTGAGCAAGAGGGGCAAGAAATTCTGAGACACTGTTACACCGGACCAACAGAGGGTCACTACAGTGTGAATCGAATAGCTCACAAAGTGTTGGAATCGGGATTCTATTGGCCAACATTATTCAAGGATTCCTTCAACTTTGTAAAAACATGTGACAGGTGCTAGCGAGTTGGAAGTATGTCAAAGCGCGATGAGATGCCCCAAAATTTCATCTTGGAGTGTGAGGTGTTCAATGTATGGGGGATTGATTTCATAGGACCATTTCCCAATTCCTTCGGGAATAAATACATATTGTTTGCGGTGGATTATGTGTCTAAATGCGTAGAAGCCCAATCTTTGCCCACCAATGATGCTAGAGTGGTGGTAAAATTTTTGAAGAAACTTTTCTCTAGGTTTGGAACACCACGGGCTTTAATTAGTGATAGGGGAACACATTTTTGTAATGTGCAATTGGAGAAGGTGTTGAAACGATATGGGGTTACCCATAGATTAGCAACCCCCTATCACCCACAAACAAGTGGTCAAGTAGAAGTTTCTAACCGTGAGCTAAAAAGGATTCTAGAGAAAACAGTGAAGCATCACCGAAGGGATTGGTCGGAAAAATTGGACGATGCGTTGTGGGCCTATAGGACAGCTTTCAAAACTCCTTTAGGTACCACCCCATACCGACTAGTGTTTGGGAAAGCTTGCCATTTGCCAATGGAGTTAAAACATAGAGCTTTCTGGTCTTTGCGTACTCTTAACATGGACTTAGAGGCCGCTGGTAAGAAGAGGAAGTTTCAGCTGAATGAACTCGATGAATGGTGTGCAATGGCTTATGATAACATGCGAATTTATAAGGAGAGGATGAAGAGGTATCATGACATGCGGATTCATCATCCGAAACAATTCCGTGAGGGAGATCATGTTCTCTTATTCAATTCGCGACTGAAGCTTTTCCCAAGGAAGTTGAGATCGAAGTGGTCCGAGCCGTTTAAGGTGATAAAAGTCTTTCCTCATGGAGCGGTGGAATTGGAACACCCAAGTGGACACACCTTCAAAGTAAATGGGTAACGGTTGAAGCTATATTTTGGGACTCACGGGGAAAAAGAGGGCTAAGAGGAGTTTAGACTCCATCCTCTTGTGAATTAATCAGATGCAATCTCATTTCGTCGAGAAAACGACGTTAACGAAAAGCGCTTGATGGGAGGCAACCCATGTAGTTTTTAGGTAAATTTTTCTTTCATCATAACCATCTATTCTATTTTTTTTTTCTTGTGGAATGACTTGACAGGGCGATACTTATGTTATGGATCTTGAAGATGACATGAGAAATATGTTCAACAAGTTTGGAAGGGCTAGAACACTCAACGGAGGTGAGTATTGTGCTTTAACGGAGATATACGGCCATATATTCTTATTTTACACGGCCATGTAAATGCAGATTTCATGCACAGAAGGTTACACAGCCTACATACACGGCCATATACCATAGGGCATGTATACTGGAAATTTTTGCACGGGTGTTTTACACGCCCGTGTATGTGACCGTATATAGAGTTTTAAAAAATTATAGAGGGATACACGCTTAGGAGGCACGGCTTAAGGTACGGGCGTGTAACATGGCCGCACGGCCGTGTAAATCTTAAACCACACGGCCGTTGGGGTTTAATTGGCGTGACCAGCAGGATCCTTTCGTCTCTCTTCATATTTTTTTCACTCCTTCATATTCATAATCATCTCTCTTCACTCCCACTAATTCTTCTAGTGATTTTTGCACCCATTCCTGCGGATTTATTAAGATGCCTCGGATAAAGACTGTTGCTCAGAAGAGGCGCCATGATGACGAGGCCAGTAGTAGTAGGGGGGCGATCCGCTATCCTGTAAACATAAGGGCCAAGCATCGACCGATCTACCATAACCACAAGAGCACAAAAATCGTTAGGCCAAATGTGGCTCTTGATTGGGATGTTATGGGGCGGTTTGGCATTCGTCATGAGGTTGAGGGTCTTCTGCATGACCCTGATTGGGTAAGATTGTTTTCTATCGAGGAAAAAATTTATTTGGACCTGACACTCACCTTTACTGCGACCTTCACCATCAAGGAGCCCATGAGTGCTGGGATAGATAATGAAGTTGAGTTCCTTGCGATGCATCAATACAAGAGATATTCAATGATGGATTTTATTGAAGCCATGGATATCTATGAATCTACATTTCTCCGCTCTTCCGCCTTCTGTTAACTACCATTGGGATTTCCCTACAGGTTTTGGGCAGGAGATTATTGGCCCCAATTGGGATCGGGCATCTACACTTCTTCTTCTACAAAAGGTTCCACCTTTAGGCGGCTATCCTTTCGGGTGCTTCATTACATCTTTGCTCGTTCCACTACGGGCCGTATTGATTCAGAAGGAGTGGTCAATGCCCGGGATGTGCTCCAGTTATGGAGTATGAAAACGGGGACTCCTATCAATGTCGGGGAGTTTGCTGCATTTTGTTTACTCCGATAAGCAGAAGCAGGGAATATGGGAATCTTGTGGGTGCCTGGATTACCCGGATTTTGAAAAATTTAGAGCTATTCCCTGTACGCGAACCCGGCAATTGCATTGGAATGACTATTCGGCTATCAGCTGCACCCATTATTAGGTGGGGTCATTAACCTCAACACAATGAGGAAGACTTCGATGAAGAAGAAAGAGTTGCCCCAAAGGAAAGGACTCAAGAAGATGAAGTCCAGAAAAATATAGGGGAATTAAAAACCCAAATTCAAGGATTGAAGGAGCAACAAGACAAAATTTAAAAAAAACAAAGCAGATTGAAAAGATTTATTCAAAATTGTTTTACTAAGTTGGGTGACAAGTTGGATATAGACTTTACATCTTGCAATTGTTCGAGTGATGAAGACGTTCGGGTCGATGCACATCAAGTTCCAGGTTCTTCCTCTCAACATGAAGAGGGCAATCATCGAGATGACTCGGACAATGAGGATGAAGATTGAAGAATGATTGTTGGATGTTAACTTTTTGAATCCCTTCTATAGGATTTTATGTTTTCTTTTTGTCAAGACTTTGCATTAAAACAGGGTTGGATGCTATTATTGTTCTTTCTTTATGCTTTTATTTTTTTTTTCTTCTTTTCTTTTCTTTGGTTTTTCATTTCAGAGATTCTATTCAATTGATGAAGTACATAACTTTAGTGGCATGACAAGATTGGGGAGAATAAATATTTGGAGTTCTTTTCAAGAACTCATGGTTGATGGGTGTCGAATCCAACAAAAATAAAACCTACTCCTAGACAATGATATGATTTGTGTATAGTAGTGAGTAGGGTCGTATCCATAGGGATTGGTTAAATATATTTCTATTCAAAGAGAAATAAAGAGGGAAAGAAAAAGGTGGGGGGGGGGGGGGGGGAGGGGGGGGTTGTTTGTGAATCAAATAATATTAAACAATATAATAAAGCCGAATATTGATAAAAGCCTAGCCAAAGGAATCAAGATAGTTTAATTCTAGGAATTGATCATCGATGCAAATGTTTTCTATTCTTATTTCTAGATAAACCGGTTATGGTTATTAACAAGCTCTAACAACCTATCTCTCCGTACTTCTTCGATAACCAAAACAAGCTCTTTAATTATTTCTCTTATCGATTAGACAACCCTAGACAAGCTCTTAGGATTTAATCTATCAATAGCATTAAAAACTAGAGAGACTACCAATTCATGCCAGTAGATTATAAGATAACCTATTTAAACAAGATCATACATCTCCATAACAAGAATTCAATCATCTATTTTATAATCAAACATGTTATCGTGTCACCGAGACTAGAACTATCAAACAATTACGGATTTGACGTGCTAGATGACAATATATTAACTTGCTAATTGAGTAGAAGAGCTCTAATTCATACCAATCAACAAAGATAATAATGACAAGACGTTCAGAAGATATATGAATATCCAAAAACAAAGAATAGATTAAATACAAATCAATTAGATCTCACAATTCGTGGAGAATCAAACTTCTATGACCCTTTGGCTAGAAAAGTTCTTAGCTACACATGTTCATCATAAAAAAGAAAATTAAGAATAAAAACATAACAAGCCTCTGTTCCCGGTTGCCTACTCTGCCTCCTCCTTTCTTCTTGTCTCCAAGATGATCCAAGATTCAAGATGCCCATAACCCTCTAGGGTTAGTTCTATTTATATTGTTAAAGGAATGGCAGGTGATCTTTTGCTAGCAAGATACGAAAATATCTTTCCTTTTTAAAGTAAATTTCAAGAAGTGAATAATCGTCCGCCCGGCATGCCCTACCACACGGCCGTAGGTCAAGCCGTGCCTTCCTCTGTGGGTAATTTACAAGTCTTCATCCATGATCAGTGTCTGCCACGGCTTATACCACGGTCAGATATCAAGCCGTGCCTTCCTCTGTGTATAAATCACATATCATCTTCCGTGTCCAATGTGTACCACGGCTTCCACCATGGCCAGATCCTAAGCCGTGTCATCCTCTGGTCGATGTTCCACAATTTCTCCTCGTTGTTTAGTATATGGCACGGCTTCATCAAGCTTCTACCACGGTTTGCACCACTGCTGCCACCACGTCTTCCACTACGGCCGTGTCACAAGCCGTGTCTCTCTCCTTCTCATGCAGTGTGTAGCACGGTTTACACCATGGCCGTGCCTCAACACGTGCCTCCTTCTAGACAGATACACGGCTGTGTACTTCAACCGTGCATTTTCCTGTTGATTCAAAACCAAGTACACGGCCGTGTGCTTCAACTACACGGCCATGTACTTTCCTCCGGCGGTGTAAATCCTTGTCTTTGATCCAAGTTGTAGATGACTTCTCTAATTTACTTGAATTAGCACCTTTGACTCCATTTAACCTGATTTATCCCCATAATAGAATTAAGTACCATTTCCTTATGATTTCTATAAAATCTATAATAAATTAACACACTTCATACTATAAAGATTGAGCATAAAATGGCTCTATCAAATTCCCCCACACTTAAACTCTTGCTTGTCCTCAAGCAATTGAATCAAATCAATTGAGAAATCCGTCATAGATTATACGAATTTTCTTTTCATCATTCTAAGCATCTATTCATTTGTAATTCATGACTTGTAATTTTAATGTCTACTACATCAACCAAACTGGTTTCATGTGATCAAATTACCATGGACAAAATTTAATAGCTAATCTAAACAAAACAAACTTTAATCCTCATGTTTAGCAAAAGAATTTTTATTCCAAAAGTAAATACTTAATCCACTAAGGAAAAACACCCAATTAAACTTCATTGGATATTATCAAGTATATAATCCTTGCAACATAAAGTAAAAGCATATAGTATCAACTCTTTCCATAGATTTTCTCCCTTTCTATTATAAGTCTTGTTTAATTCAATGAATGTTTACATTCATTGTTCTTTTGATTTAATCAAGCATCTATTTTGACGGGTTTTTTCCCGCTTCTTTTCATGAACTTTTGCCTTTTTTCACCCTTATCGTTATAGTGAGTTCATTGAGTCGGCACATCCCGAGCTCGTCACTCAAGTGATCGGGTTTTGAGATACCCCTATGGACTCTTCCTCACTCTAACATTCAAGTTTGAATACTCTTAACTCAATTATTTGAATTATTAGAGTAATGGCTATGCTTGATTTTTATTTTTATTTTTTTTTATCCAACAACTTCAAAGAGTATGCAGTTGCTCTTAGACTTAGGGACTCGACTTACTCTTAGACTTCCAATTCTAAAGCTAAATACAAGGTAAATTTGTTTCTTAAGGATTTCTCCACTTAATTTTAACTAAGTATTCTAATCACAACAGTAGGTGAGTAAAGCATTTGAACAAGTCAATTTCACATTTTGTAGATGCTTATGACAACATTTAGTACAATCTCCAGATTTCATGATAATTTTGAAAAATTTTGCTTAAAATTGCTTAAGGACAAACATTTAGAGTATAAGTTAGTTCTCTATCCTCTATATTTTATTATCCTCTCCCCCACACTTAGCTTGAACAATGTCCTCACTGTTCCTAATTCAGCACAATTAAAGAGGAATTAATAACTTAAGGAACATTAGAGAATAAGAGAAAGGAAATACTGGTACTTCCCTGGTATTTGGAGTTCTCCCATTAAGCACTAGAGAGTGTCATCTGATGATATGTATCCTTGCTGCGGCTAATCAGAAAAAAATCAAAACAATACTAGAATCAAAACAAAACTAAAATTGATTTTTTTTTTTTTTTTGACATGGGTTGCCTCCCATGAAGCGTCTTTCTTTAACGTCTTTGGCTAGACGTTCCTGTAATTAATCGCAATACTCGGGGTGAGTTAAACTGGTTTCTTCAATTTTACATACTTGAAATCCTTCATAAAAGGTTTCAAGCGATGACCATTGACTTTGAAGTTCTTACCGGTTTCAAGACTTGCGATCTCAACTGCACCATGTGAAAATATGTTAGTGATAACAAAAGGACCAATCCACCGTGATTGTAGTTTTCCATAGAACAACTTCAATCGAGAATGATAAAGTAGTACTTTTTGACCTACAGAAAAATTCTTTCGGGAAATCATTTGATCATGAAAATTCTTTGTTTTTTTCTTGTAGATTTTAGTACTCTCATAATCTTCTCTTCGAATTTCCTTAAGTTCTTGTAATTGAAGTTTTTTGTGCTCATCAACCTCATCCATTCGCATGTTACATTGTTTTACAGCCCAGTACGCCCTATGTTCCAGCTCCACAGGGAGGTGACATGGTTTGCCAAATATCAAACGGTAAGGAGACATGCTTATAGGGGTCTTGTAAGCTGTCCGGTAGGCCCATAATGCATCTTCAAGTCTTGTGCTCTAATCCCTCCTGCTTGGATTGACGGGTTTTTCCAGAATAGACTTGATTTCTCAATTTGAAACTTTTGCCAATCCATTGGTTTGAGGGTGGTATGCGGTGGAAGTGCGATGAGTGACCCTGTATTTTTTTAGTAGAGTTTCCACTACTCTATTATAAAAGTGTGTACCATGATCACTGATAAGAGCCTTTGGTGTCCCGAACCTAGCAAAAATATGAGATTTAACAAAATCCACAACAACTTTGGCATCATTAGTTCGGGTTACTTTGGCTTCCACCCATTTTGAAACATAATCTACAGCAAGAAGGATGTAAACATTACCGAAAGAAGGAGGAAAAGGACCCATAAAGTCAATACCCCATATATCAAATATTTTAAATGCAAGAATAGGGGTAAGTGGCATTTGGTCTCTACGTCCTAAGTTGCCAATTTTTTGACATCGTTCACAAGACTTACAAAACATAAAAGAATCACGAAACAATGTAGGCCAAAACAAACCACATCCTAATACCTTTTGAGCTGTCCTCTTAGGGCCAAAATGTCCACCACATGCATATGAGTGACAAAATTGCAAGACAGAAGGAATATCGTCTTGAGAAATACACCTTCTAATGATCTGATCAGCACAATGTTTCCACAAATATGGATCATCCCATACATAGTACTTAGCATCACTTTTAATTTTATCTTTTTGAGCCCTAGACAAATCACTTGGTAGTGTCTTAGTAACCAAATAGTTGACAATATCGGCATACCACGGAATTGACTTTTGAATAGAAAAGAGATACTCATTTGGGAAATCATCTTGTATTGGTGTTGACCCTTCACTGATAGGTATTCTACTGAGGTGGTCGGCAACTAAGTTTTCAGAGCCTTTCCTATCGCGTATTTCCATATCAAACTCTTGTAATAAGAGTATCCATCAAATAAGTCTTGGTTTCGCCTCCTTCTTTGCGAGCAGGTATTTGAGAGCTGCATGATCAGAGTAAACAATTACCTTAGTACCAAGTAAATATGATCTGAATTTTTCTAATGCAAAAACGACATCCAAGAGTTCTTTTTCCGTTGTGGAATGGTTGCATTGAGCATTATCCAATGTTCTGGAAGCGTAATAAATGACATGAGAAGCTCTTCCAACTCTTTGGCTAAGAACGGCTCCAACTGCATAATTGCTCGCATCACACATAATTTCAAAGGGAAGGTTCCAGTTAGGTGGTTGGATGATTGGAGCAGAAGTCAACTTATCCCTCAATGTGTCAAAAGCGTGCTTATAGGCCTCATCGAACTCAAATGTCACTTCTTTTTGCAGTAATCGACATAGGGGTTGAGTAATTTTGGAAAAATCCTTGATGAAGCGTCGATAGAATCCTGCACTCCCAAGAAAAGAGCGAATTTCCCATACACTTATGGGGTAAGGTAAAGATTTAATCAATTCTACCTTAGCTTTATCGACTTCAAGCCCCTTAGAGGATACAATATGACCTAAAATGAGACTATGTTCAACCATAAAGTGACATTTTTCATAATTCAACACTAGGTTCTTATCTATACATCTTTGAAGCACTTTTGTAAGGTTAGTTAAACATGAATCAAAAGAATTACCATAGACGGTGAAATCATCCATGAAAACCTCTATGATATTTTCCACATAATCTGAAATATACTAACCATACACCTTTGGAATGTGGCGGGGGCATTGCAGAGCCGAAAAGGCATCCTTTGATACGCAAAGGTACCGAATGGACAAGTGAAAGTAGTCTTCTCTTGATCTTTCGGTGCCACTGGAATTTGATGAAAACCTGAATAACCATCAAGACAACAATAGTGAGAATGGCTAGCCAAACATTCAAGCATCTGATCAAGAAAAGGAAGAGGGGAGTGGTCTTTTCTAGTTGACGCATTTAACTTCCTGTAATCAACACAAACCCTCTAACCATTCTGAACCCGAGTAGGAATTAACTCACCATCAGAGTTTTCAATCACAGTCAAGCCTGTTTTCTTTGGAACAACTTGAATTGGACTTACCCATTTGCTATCGGAAATTGGATAGATTATACCTGCATCAAGAAGTTTCAAGATCTCTTTCTTAACTACCTCCATCATAGGCGGGTTCAAACGACGCTGAACTTCCCTTAAAGGTTTGCAATTATCTTCCATTAAAATCTTGTGCATGCATGTGGAGGGGCTTAGTCCTTTGATATCGGCTATGGACCATCCAATGGCTTCTTTATACTCTCTTAAAACCCGAATCAACTTTTCTTCTTCTAAAGTACTTAGTTTATTAGAGACTATCACAGCAAGAGTCTCATTTTCTCCTAAGAAGATGTACTTTAGATGTTCGGGTAAAGGTTTTAATTCCAACTTTGGTGCCTGCACAATAGAGGGAAGAAGTATTGTGTCAGAAGGGGGTAAATTAATGTAGAACACATCATACCTGGTAGGTTTTAATGACTCCAACTCCCAAATCATGTCCTGCAAATCAGAGGATATTACAAGCTTCTCCTTAAGAGTTTTCAATGTATTAATAGTAAGACTCCTATTAAGTACAATTTTCAACTCATCATCGTCTATCAAATCAAATGTAGCCTGCGTTAATGGGTCAATAACATCCACAACAAAAACAGGGGAGATATCACTAGGATATTTCATGGCATCATAAATGTTAAATTTAATCACTTCACCATCAAATTCCATAGTGAGGTTACCGTCATGTACATCAATTTTCGTTCTGGATGTCTTAAGAAATGGTCTCCCTAATAATATCATTGAGGAATTATGAGAATCATCATTCTCCATGTCAAGCACATAAAAATCTGCAAGGAAAACCAACCCATTAACTTGTACTAAAACATCTTCTAGGACTCCCTCAGGATAGACATTGGACCTATCAGCAAGTTGAACAATAACACCTGTTTCCTTCAAGGGACCAACATTCAAGCTTTGATAAACAGATAAAGGCATAACATTGATTGAAGCTCCTAAATCACACATAGCTTTAGCGATTCCAAGATTACCTATTTTGCAAGGAATAGTAAACATACCTGGATCCTTACATTTAGGAGGAAGCTTCTTTTGAAGAATAGCTGAAACATTCTTACCCACACTAATCTTTTCATTACCTTTTAGCTTTCTTTTGTTAGTGCACAATTCTTTAAGAAATTTAGCATAACGAGGTACTTGCTTAATTGCATCCAGCAAAGGAATATTTACCTCAACTTTGCAAAAAGTTTCAAGAATCTCCTTTTCTTCAGCTTCATTCTTGGTTTTCGCTAATCTAGAGGGGAAAGGAGGTGTTGTTGTCATGACTTTTGGTGGTTCAACAAGGGATCCTTTGATCTGGTTGTTCTGCTGACTTGGAGTTGCAGTCTCTTTCTCAATCTCTTTCTCAAGATTGGTTCGGTGTCCTTTCTCATTTGATCCTTGCAATTTCGTTCCACTTCTCAAGGTAATTGCATTAGCGCTTTGCTTTGGATTTGTAATAGTTTGAGAAGGTAACTTACCTTGCGTTTCTAACCTGTTTATAGAAGAAGCAAGTTGGCTTACCTGATTTTCCAAGTTGTGGATGCTCTGCTTTGTCTCATCTTGAAATTGTTTTGTATTAACGGCAAGTGATTTAACAATTTCCTCAAGAGACATACCTGAAGTGGAAGGAGCTTGTGATACTTGGTTTGATGGCTTAGGTTGAAATTGTTGAAAGTTTTGTGGTTTATTGCCATATCTGAAGTTAGGATGATCCCTCCATCTAGGATTATAAGTATTCGAGTAGGGATCATATTTCCTTTGTGGCTGTCCCGGGAATCCTCCTACAGCATTAGCGTGTTCATGATTGTCATCTTGCAATGTGGGGCACATGTCAGTAGGGTGATTAGGAACAGCACAAATTCCACAAGCCTTCACCTACTGGGTATTTCCAAGAGCTAGCTGCTGCACAAGGGAGGTTAGGTTAGAAATTTGATGTTCAAGGTTAGAAACACTTACCTCATTTACCTTCCTTGAAGATGTATCATGCCTATACCCAAATTGTTGTGAATTAGCAGCCATAATGGAGATCAATTCCCTAGCTTGACCAGAGGTTTTGTTTACTATGGCGCCTCCACTTGCAGCATCCATCATCTTCCTCTCCATCGGAAGCAATCCTTCATAGAAGTATTAAATGAGAAGTTGTTTAGATATACCGTGTTGTGGATAGCTTGCACACAGTTGCTTGAACCTCTCCCAATACTCATGAAGAGTCTCGGTGTCCCTTTGTTTGATACCACAAATTTCTCTTCTTATACCAGCGGCTCTGGATGCGGGGAAGAATTTGTCCAAGAAGAGTCTCACCATATCTGTCCAAGTGGTTATAGAACCTGGAGGCAAATAAAACAACCAATCTTTAGCTTTAGTACTTAAAGAAAATGGAAAAGCACGTAACTTGATTTGATCGTCGGTTATTCCTTGCGGCCTCATACTAGAACACACTATATGAAACTCTTTCAAATGTTTGTGGGGATCTTCATTCTCAAGACCATGAAAGGTAGGTAGCAGATGTATCAACCCAGATTTCAACTCGAATTCAACAGCTAGTTCGGGATAGTGAATACAAAGGGGTTGTTGATTCACATCCGGTGCAACCAATTCCCTTAATGTTCTCTCAAGATTTGCAATATCGTCTTCTTTTTCAGAATCAAGGGATGAATTCGACAAATTCGATGCCAAGTTCAGTCCAGGGGGTGATCTAGCTTCTCTTCGCAGCCTCTTAAGAGTCTTCTCAATCTCCGGATTATAGGCGAGTGCACCTGTATGAGAAGAGCGAGTCATACAAGAATAGAAATAAATTTGACACCAATCCCTAGTAGCAGCGCAAAAATTTGATGGGTGTCGAATCCAACAAAAATAAAACCTACTCCTAGACAATGATATGATTTGCGTATAGTAGTGAGTAGGGTCGTATCCACAGGGATTGGTTAAATATAATTCTATTCAAAGAGAAATAAAGAGGGAAAGAAAAAAAGGGGGGGGGGGGGGGGGGGGGGGGGTTTGTTTGTGAATCAAATAATATTAAACAATATAATAAAGCCGAATATTGATAAAAGCCTAGCCAAAGGAATCAAGATAGTTTAATTCTAGGAATTGATCATCGATGCAAATGTTTTCTATTCTTATTTCTAGATAAACTGCTTATGGTTATTAACAAGCTCTAATAACCTATCTCTCCGTACTTCTTCGATAACCAAAACAAGCTCTTTGATTATTTCTCTTATCGATTAGACAACCCTAGACAAGCTCTTAGGATTTAATCTATCAATAGCATTAAAAACTAGAGAGACTACCAATTCATGCCAGTAGATTATAAAATAACCTATTTAAACAAGATCATACATCTCCATAACAAGAATTCGATTATCTATTTTATAATCAAACATGTTATCGTGTCACCGAGACTAGAACTATCAAACAATTACGGATTTGACGTGCTAGATGACAATATATTAACTTGCTAATTGAGTAGAAGAGCTCTAATTCATACCAATCAACAAAGATAATAATGACAAGACGTTCAGAAGATATATGAATATCCAAAAACAAAGAATAGATTAAATACAAATCAATTAGATCACACAATTCTAGAGAATCAAACTTCTATGACCCTTTGGCTAGAAAAGTTCTTAGCTACACATGTTCATCATAAAAACGAAAATTAAGAATAAAAACATAACAAGCCTTTGTTCCCGGTTGCCTGCTCTGCCTCCTCCTTTCTTCTTGTCTCCAAGATGATCCAAGATTCAAGATGCCCATAACCCTCTAGGGTTAGTTCTATTTATATTGTTAAAGGAATGGCAGGTGATCTTTTGCTAGCAAGATACGAAAATATCTTTCCTTTTTCAAGTAAATTTCGAGAAGGGAATAATCGTCCGCCTGGCACGCCCTACCATACGGCCGTGGGTCAAACCGTGCCTTCCTCTGTGGGTAATTTACATGTCTTCATCTGTGATCAGTGTCTGCCACAGCTTATACCACGGTCAGATATCAAGCCGTGCCTTCCTCTGTGTATAAATCACATATCATCTTCCGTGCCCAGTGTGTACCACGGCTTCCACCACGGATAGATCCCAAGCCGTGTCATCCTCTGGTCGATGTTCCACAATTTCTCCTCATTGTTTAGTATATGGCACGGCTTCATCAAGCTTCCACCACGGTTTGCACCACGGCTGCCACTACGTCTTCCACCACGGCCGTGTCACAAGCCATGTCTCTCTCCTTCTCATGTAGTGTGTAGCACGGTTTGCACCATGGCCGTGCCTCAACACGTGCCTCCTTCTAGACAGATACACGGTCGTGTACTTCAACTGTGCATTTTCCTGTTGATTCAAAACCAAGTACACGGCCGTGTGCTTCATCTACACGCCCATGTACTTTCCTCCGGTGGTGTAAATCCTTGTCTTTGATCCAAGTTGTAGATGACTTCTCTAATTTACTTGAATTAGCACCTTTGACTCCATTTAACTTGATTTATCACCATAATAGAATTAAGTACCATTTCCTTATGATTTCTATAAAATCTATAATAAATTAACACACTTCATACTATAAAGATTGAGTATAAAATGGCTCTATCAATGGTCCTATGCGCATGATTGATATTGATTTGAGTTCTTCTACGAAGGTGGATGCCAAATTCGTGATTCTAATGCCGATCCAGGGGAGTCTCGTTTCTCCTTCTCTTTTATTTCCATTTTCTTCCCTTTTTATGTAGTTCAATGTAGACATTGGGGACAATGTCTAAATCTAAGTGTAGGGGAGGAAACTGAGATATGAAGCATGAAATATAAGTGTTAATAAATCAAAAGTATAAATTTTCCCCACTTAAGATGTATGTAATGAATTACTAACAATCAAGAATTATTGCTGAGATTTTGCTATATTACTTACTGTGTTGAAAATTCTTGGGAATTTTGCAAATGTTTACTCTCTTATCTTGTTTTATAAATACTCTGCTGGAATTGCAAGTTAAAATCCAAGTGAAGAGAATTACTTGTTGTTTAAGCAGTTATTTCGAGAATTGAGAGTGAATTAAGATCTCTAGTAGGTTTAGTATGCTCTTTCTTTTGCCATTAATGTGAGTTATGCAATTCTGAGTAAAGGAGTAGAGGATACTTGTAACTTGGTGATTCCTTTTTGCAATTATTGGAACTAAGAACTTTAGGAGTAATTATCTTTGTTAATAATAATAATAATAATAATAATAATAAAGTTTAGAAGTGGGCCTCATTGACTCGAGTAATTAAGCCTGAGGGGTACCCTCTTGAGGGAATAATATCTATTGACTTGGGTAATGAACTCAGGATCAATGGTTGAAAACTCAGGATCAAAGTGAGCTTTTTGAAAGCTCACTTTTTGATTTGTATTCAATTTTTTTTTTCAAGTTCAAGTACTGAACTTTTGCCTTTCTACCCTTATAGTTATGGTGAGTTCATTAAGTTGACACATCCCTGGCTCATCATCCAAGGGACTAGGTTTTGAAGGGACCCCTACGAACTCTTCCTCACACTAACATTCAAGATTGGATACACTTAACGCATTTGCCTAATTTATTGGAGTAAAAGTTATGCTTGCTTTTATTTTATTATTCTATTAATACTAATGTGAATAAAGACTCTTTTTATAAAGGATCACTAAGTAAAAAGTTTCTTCTACCTCTTTCACTAGGTGTTAAAATATTTTCAAAGAAACTCAAGAGAGGATATACACACTAAATCCACTAAGAAGTAAACCTGCTTGTTTTTCTACTTAAGGACTCAATTTACTCTCAAATTTTAAAATTAAAAGCTAAATAATAGGTAAGTTCGTTCCTTAAATATTGCACTACATAATTTCAACAAAGTAGTGTAGTAACAAAAGTAGTTGAGTAAGACACAAAATCAAGTTAAATTCACTCTTTTTTTTGTATAATCTTTAGATTGATTGGAAAATTTTGAATCTTTTTTTTGGCCTAAAAGTTTCCAAATAACACTTAAGGACAAAATATGAGTTCAAAGTACAGGTAATAAGGGTTGAAATGTCATAAATATGTAGTTAATTCACCAATTCAGGCATTAGCAATTCTTACTCAGCTTTCCTATTATCCCTTTCCCACACTTAAAATGAACAGTATCCTCACTGTTTCTAGTTTAGCATCATTACAAGAGAATAAAAGATAATGAATTTAAAAGCAAAAGGAAACCTGGTACTTCCCTAGTGTTTTGAAAAGGACTGGTGCTATTGGGGTTCTAACCAGTATAGCAATAGAGAGAGTTAGCAAAATCATCTACCTTGGCTGCATAAGAACATAGAAAAACAAAGAAAAAGCAAAAACAAAACCTAACCATAGCATTAATGAGAAAAAAAATCAAGAGTTTACCCAATAAGTGGGTGCTCAAAAAGTACATATTAGTAGTAATCAAATGAAAATAGGAAAAATAAAAGAAAAGAGAGTCAACAAAGACTAGCTCTCTTGCTCTGAGCTGATGTAGCCTTCATCTTCATCTTTTGATCTCCCCTCTTAGTGTTAAGCATGGGCTGCTTCCCATGAAGCGCTTAGTTTATAGTCACTAGCCCAACTTTTGCGATGTTTTAAAGCAGATTCTTTAGATCCACGATAATAGCAACATCATCAATGTTTCCTTCTTCATAGTAATGCTTGAGAAGATAACCGTTTACTTTAAAAGTACGGTTATCTTTTGCCTTCAACTCAATTACACCATAAGGAAAAACATTAGCAATAATAAATGGTCCAGACCAACGAGATTTCAACTTACCTAGAAATACTTCAATCGAGAGTTGTAATGGAACTTCCTACCTAAGCAAAACTCTCGCCTTAAGATGTTCTTATCGTGCCACCGCTTTTCCCGCTCCTTATATATCCTAGCTTTTTCATATGTTTCTTCTCTCATCTTAGCCATCTAATTTAGCTGGAGCAACCTCTTTTCACCTGCAGCTTGGAAATCAAAGATAAAGTGTTTGATGGCCTAATGTGCCTTATCCTCATGCTCTATTGGTAGGTGACATGATTTATAATAAATAATCTTGTATGGGGACATGCCTATAAGGGTTTTGAAAGTTTTTCTATAAGCCCACAATGCATCAAGTTTTAAAGACCAATATTTCCTAGATGCATTGATAATTTTCTCTAAGATACACTTTATTTCCTTATTGGAAACCTCAACCTGTCCACAAGTTTGTGGATGATAAGGGTTGGTAATTTTATGAGTAACTCCTTATTTTAATAATAATTTTTCAAACTTCCTATTGCAAAAAATGCGTTCCCCCATCACTTATGATAGTTTTAGGTACCCCAAATCTTGAAAATATGTTCTTTTTCAAAAATCTAATTACAACTTTGTTGTCATTAGTCTATAAAGCAACTGCTTCTACCCATTTTGAAACATAATCAATAGCCACAAGAATGTATTTGTTTGAAAAAGATGAGGGAAAAAGACCCATAAAGTCTATTCCCCACACATCAGAAAGCTTAATTACAAGAATGTTATTCTGTGGTAATTCATGTCTCCTAGAAATATTGCTAGTCCTTTGACATTGAGCACAAGTTATAATGTAATTCCGGCAATTATTAAATAGTTTAGGCCAATAAAATCCACAAGTTAAAATCTTAGTTGTAGTTCTTTCCACACCAAAGTGGCCTCCTACTTCCCCAGAATGACAATGTTGTATTATGCTAAGCTATTCAGTCTTAGATACACAACATCTAATTATTTGGTTAGTGCAACATTTAAACAGATATCGTTCATCCCAAAAATAATATTACACATCATGTAAAAAATTATTTTTCTATTGATATGACAAACCATATGGTGTGATTTTGCTGACTAGGTAATTGACTATATCGACATACTAAGGTAATCCCTAGAGATCTACTACATGCAACCATTCATCATGGAACTTTTCATTAGTGGGTAGATCTAAACAATCAGAATCCAATTGGGATAAATGATCAGCCACTACATTTTTAGTTCCCTTTTTATCTTTAATTTCTATGTCAAATTCTTGTAGTAGTAAAATCCAGTGAATTAACCTAGGTTTAGCATCAGCTTTAGCAAATAAACACTTAAGAGCAGCATGGTCTATGTATACTATGATCTTAGAACCTATTAAATAAGGCCGAAACTTATCATATGCAAATATAATTGCTAAAAGCTCTTTTTCAGTTGTGGCATAGTTTCTCTAAGCCTCATTCAAAGTTCTACTAGCATAGTATATTACATGAAATAACTTACCTTTCCTTTGCCCAAGTACTACTCCTACAGCATAGTCACCGGCATCACATATAAGCTTAAAAGGAAGCTTCCAATTAGGTGTAACAATCATTGGTACAGAAGTGAGATTCTCCTTCAATAAATTGAATGCTTGCAAACAACTATCATAAAAAACAAAAGCAGAATCTTTTCAAGTAGATTACAAAGAGGTCTAGAGATTTTAGAAAAATCCTTACTAAACCTCCTGTAGAAGCCAGCATGTCTTAGGAAGCTCTTAACTCCTTTTACTGAAGTGGGAGGTGGTAACTTCTCTATTATCTCCACTTTTTCCTTATTAACCTCACTCCCTTTCCTTGAAACCATGTGACCTAAGACTATTCCCACTCTTACCATAAAATCGCATTTCTCCCAATTCAAAAGCATATTAGTCTCTTTACATCTTTTAAGCACATGGCTTAAATTTATCAGACATGATTCAAATGACCTCCCAAAAACAGAAGTCATCCATAAATATTTCAATGAAATTTTCTAACATGTCAGAGAATATAGACATCATAGACCTCTGGAAAGTAGCAGGTGCATTACAGAGACCAAAGGGCATTCTCTTAAAAGAAAAAGTGCCATAGCGACAAGTAAATGTGGTTTTCTCCTAGTGTTCAAGTGCTATATGAATCTGATTATATTTGGAATAACCATCTAGAAAACAATAGTAATCATGCCCTACGAGTTTTTCTAGCATCTGATATGTGAAAGGAAGAGAGAAATGGTCTTCATGGGTAGCATCGTTTAATTTCTTATAATCTATACAAACTCTCCACCCAGTTACAGTACAAGTAGGGATTAATTCATTAGCCTCATTCATTACTACAGTCAAATCACCCTTTTTAGGCACTACTTGAATAGGATTAACCTATTTACAATCAAAGATAGGGTAGATAATAACTGCATTCAGTAGTTTAAGTACTTCCTTCTTTACTACCCCCTTGAGAGTTAGGTTAAGTCTTCTTTGTGGTTGTATTGTAGGTTTGCATTCAGCTTCTAAATGTGTCTTGTGAGTGCAAATCAGAGGATCAATACCTTTGATATCTGCAATGGTCCACCCTATTGCCTCCTTATGTTCTCTTAGCATGCCTAGGAGCTATTCCTCCCAAGCATCTGTCAAAGAAGAAGAAATGATTATTGGCAAAATATCATCCACTCCAAGATAAAAATATTTTAAATAGTTAGGCAAAGGTTTAAGTTCTAGCATTAGAGGTTGTGCTAAAGATGGCATTGGTTTTGTTTCATTGTTACCCAGCTCCTCATAGTATCGAGCCTTGATTATCGACACTTATTCCACATATTCTTTCTTAAGCTCATCATCATCACTCCAATCATCTAAATCTCTCAAAATTGATTCCATTGTATCCATACCTTCATCATCATCACTCCAATCATCCAAATCTCTCAAAATTGATTCCATTGTATCCATACCTATTATCTCCTTGATAGACTCATAGGTAAGCTCATCAATTATATCAATGGTATAGCAAGATTTACAATCATCAAATTTCCTTGTGGCATCATAAACATTAAAAGTTATCTAGTCATCCATAACTCTTAAAGTAAGCTTACCCTACTCTACATCTATTAATGCTTTACCTGTTGCAAGGAACAGTCTGCCTAAGATCATGGGCACCTCTCTTTCCTCTTCCATTTCCAAGACTATGAAGTCAACTAGAAATATAAATTTATCTAGCTTCACGAAAACATTCTCAACTATTCCTCTTGGATATTTGATGCTCATGTCAGCAAATTGCAAGGTGACATGAGTTTCCTTACACTCTATAAGTTCAAGTTTCCTAAAAGTAGATAAAGGCATAAAATTTATACTTGCACCATAATCAATAAGGACTTTTTCAAAATGAAGATTTCCTATAGTACAAGGAGCAATGAAACTCCCTTGATCTCTTTGTTTCATCGGTAGGTTAGACATGTCCTTTTGTAGGATCATAGAACACTCTTCGATAAGCATCATTAGCTCACTCCCATCAATTTTTCTCTTTTTGGTAAGCAAATCCTTAATGAATCTAGCATATGAAGCCATTTGTTAGAGTGCTTCTGCAAATGGAATGTTAATTTGCAGTTTCTTAAAAACCTCCAGGAACTTACTAAATTGGGTATCTAGCTGTTGTTGTTTCAGTCTTCGTGGAAAGGGGATAGGAGGAACATATGGTTTTACCTTTAAGGATTTCTACTTTAGTTCCTCCACCTCTGGTTTCATTTTGTTCTTCTTTGAACTCTCCTTTTGGTTTTGAACTTTCCTATCAACTATTTCTAGTTCCTTACCACTTCTCAGCATTATAGCATTGACACCTTTAGGATTTTCCTCAGTGTTTCTTAGTAGAGGCCTTGATGGTCTATTACTCAATTGTTGAGAAATTTGACTAATCTAATTCTTTAAATTTCAAATAGTGGCTTGTTGATTCTATAACATGGTGTCAATCTTTTACATATAGCTCAACATGAGCTCTTCCATTCTAGGTTGATTTTGCTAAGGTAAAGCATTATTTGCATGTCCTAGTCCTTGCTTCTGGAATCCACGTAGTAGTTTAAGAGCATTATTCTCATTCCTCCATGAGAAATTTGGATGATTATGCCACCCCAGATTGTAAGTGTTTGAACAAGGACCTTGATTCCCCTACTAAAAATTGTTGACATAGTTCACTTGCTCTCCATTAGATGAATTTGATGAATTTCTAACTAGGCACTCAAGAGTTGAATGTGGTCCTGAACATAACTCACAAAATGCAACTTGATTAGTATTAACAAATTGTGCTGAAATGAGTTTACTTACCTTGGTAGTAAGAGATGCAATTTGAGTTGACATTGTGTCCATGTCACTAACTGATGCTGCTCTTAATTTACCTCTCTCATTTTGCCAATTATATGCACAGGAAGCCATTTCTTCTATCAAAGCACTAGCTTCATCATAGTTCTTACCCATTAATGTCCCTTCAGATGCAACATGTACTAAAGATCTCAATGCCTCATCTAAGCTAACATAGAAAATCTCAATCAAGAGATTATCTAGCAATCTATGGTGTAGGCATTTTCCGATTGCCTCTTTGAATCTCTCTTATGCCTCATATAGTGATTCACCACTAAACTAGGTGAAATTGGTGATGTTGTTTCTTAACTTCACAGTCCTAGATGGTGGGAAAAAACTTAGATGAGAGATCAGCCTAAGCGGTGATAGACTCTTGTGGTAGTGAATTGAACCAAGCTCTAACTTTATCCCTTAATAAGAAAGGAAAAAGTTGTAATCTGATGCCATTAGGCATGGCATTATTAATCTTCACTCTGTTACAATATTGTAGAAATTCTACAATATGCTCATCAGGACTCTCATTTAGATATCCTCCAAACTGATTTGCTTGAACCATTTGAATGAGCGTTGGCTTTAATTCAAAATTATTGGCCTAAATAATAGGTACCCTAATTGCAAAACCTATAACAGTAGATATTGTATAGTCCTGAAGTGCATTAGAAGCGCTCTAAATCTAATAGTTGTTGTTATTGTCCGCCATCTCAACTACCTATACTTCTTCCCTTCTTCTTCTCTCTCTCCTCAATTGGTGTAAAGTACGTTCTATCTCAAGATTTAATGGTAGAAATTCATCACTTCTACTCTTGTGCATAAATTACCTATAAAGAGAATAAAAGACAACACATACACACACTGTAAAATGCACCTAAATTAATAATAAAACTAAAGGTGGTCTAATATTAAGTTAATCCCCGGTAACGGTACCAAAAACTTGATCTGCTTCAATATATATTTTTATAAAAGTGAATTATACTAGCAAATGTACTAGGTCAGATCAAGTAATATTTCACTAAGTAGAGTGTCGATCTACGAGGATTAATTAATTACCAGACCTATATCAGATTCTATTGTTATTTAGGTAATATAATTGAGAAAAGTAACTAATCAATTACTAATAAATCTAATTAACCTAGATTAGCACTAAGAACAAGAGAAGAATTATTTTAAAAATATATCAATTGAGAGTGGGAAATAAAATCCACCCTAGATTCACAAAACCTTAAAATTAATTTATTAGCTCTCGCTAAACAAATTAACTTAAATTTCTCCTAATTCTATTATTCAACTATAAATCTTTCAATTCTATAGTTGACTAATATCTTAACTTAATTTCTCCCAATTCCTTAGTAAGAATTTAAGTAGAAATATTGCACTAATCTCCAAGAAAATTTCTAATTAGATAAAAATAATATTGCTTCAATAATTATTATTCAATCCTAATTAAGAAATCCAATTGAACCTTAATTTCCCTTCCAAGTCCTTAAATTTTCTATAAACCTAATTCAAGCAAGAAATAAAGATATGTAGTATAGGATTTACAATATGGATTTTCTACACACCTAATAATCTTATAAGATAACTACAATCTTCATCTTAATAATTCTAAGGTTTCATCAGCTTCCCATTACGAAAATTTAAAATATCATGGAATTAAAAACACAATCACAAATCCAAGGAGTCATTGTAATAGAATTCATAACTGGGATTGAAAGAAAAGCATTGAATTGCATAAAAATTAAGAACATAGAAATCACCAATTGAAGATAAGAAGAATACCTAAATATAAACTCAACAACTCCTTCAAAGAGCAATCTTTCCCTTGATGATTCTAATGAAATCAATTAAGCAAAAATCTTGTTTTTGAGACACAATTCTCTCTAAAAACTCTCTCTAGGTCATCAAGTATCGAAAGAAAAAGATATGATGCCCCTTCAATCCCTCACATCTGGAGTATTTATCAAAACTAAGGAATATTTTTTTGTTGGCTTTCAAAGTCAGCGTCAAAGCTGAGGGCTTTTCCCTTCAAGGCCAGAATCTTTTCTTCTTCAAGGCTAATGGCTTAAGCCGATGGCTTTTACTCTCTAGGCCAACAACTTTTCTTCTCTTGGCTAGCAACTTTCCTTTTCTCAAGTTGGTGATCAAGATCAGCTTAAATTATGTTATTGAAAGCCAGTCTTCAAAGCCGGTGGTGTAAAGTAATGAGTGGCTTATCTCCTTTGTTCAACATTTGATGAGATCCATGATGAGAGTCAAGCCGAAAGAAGAAATGTGGATCCTCTTGAAGTGCCGCCTGGACCGATCACAAGAAATCAAGCGAAACGATTTAAGGAAGCACTTAACGGATTGATAAAGGTTGTCCATGAAGCCGGAAAGGATTGGAGCAATCATGAAGTTGGAACGGATTGGAACAACCATGGGAAAACCCTTGCTTTTGTACAAGTCACACCGGACACGGGTTGAAGAGGGCGTGTATGTTTAAGGCACGGCCGTGTAGGAATTCCAAGATTGCACAGAATCATACACGGCTAGATATACGGCTAAAAGGCACGGCCGTGTATGGAGTCAAGAAAATCCACAGAAAGATACACGACCAGAAGTACACGGTCATGTATGTGACCGGAATGTGCACAGAAAAGTACACGGCCAAAGTACACGGTCGTGTACACGGCCGTGTATCCCCTACCGGCCAGCTTGTTTTATTTTCATGTTTTTACGCAACTTATCTAAGCTACGTCGTTTTGGACTTGTTTTTTACGAATTGTAACCTTAGTATAAAAGCTCTTCGGGTTTAGAACAACATAGAATTTACATCTTTGAACATTAAACACTTTTGAGAGGCACCTCTCTTGGTTCTTCAAGAACTAAATCGAACTTATCGGATTAATTTCCGTGGCGTTCATCCCGACTTATCAATCGGTCTTTCATCCTGATTGCGGCGTCTTCATTTTATACCAAGGTTCTTGTCTCGCTTATAGACAACGGGTCGCGGTTTCCACTTTAGGTGTTTGGGTGTCTTAGGCAACGAATTCCGAACGTATTGGTATTGGGTTTCGTCACGGGTTGGCGTGGTTCGTATCAGTTTAGTATCAGAGCTTAGGTTTGTCAAAACACCAGTTCGGTTTGAGGAAGGTAATATCAAAACCCTAACTCCAATCATTCATATCCATTGTTAGCATTCAATTTCATAATATTAATTGTCTTTTGATAGTGTAGTATCTACTAGTCGATTGTTAAAAAAAAAAAGAGTAAAAATCACGACAAAAAAAAAGAAGAGAAAAGAAAAGAAAGACAAGAGAAACGTGATCAAAAGCAAAAACAGAGACAAAAAAAATTCGGATAGAAAAAAAAAATTTACTAACCGTAGATTTGTTTTGAGTTCTACGGAAAGGAATTAGTGTAGTTTAGGTTAGTTCCAAGAGAATTGAGAAGAGGAATTGGCGAGTTGATATCATCGTTATTTGTGAGAATACACAAGTGACTGTGTGATATCATCATTTGAGCGAAACACGTAAGGGAGTGTATCGTGAGGTTTAATTTTATATATATTTGTGTTAGTACTAATCTTTTCTGCAGGAACTATGTCGAGACAACATTCTCCTGAAGGTGAGAAGGGAAGGTTTGATGCTAGGTTAGTAATTGAGGCGTTGAGGGGAGAGATGAAGAGGATGTTCCAAGAGGGAATGGAACAAATTCATGAGACGGTAGAGCAAAGACTAGAGCAATCCACAAATGTATTCCAAGGGCGTAAGAAGGAGAGTCGTTCTAGGAGAGTACCGAGGGGTGGAGATGAAATGTCAGATGATGACTTTGATGAGCCTTCTGTCGGGAGTTATAGAGGTTATAGTGGTCGGAATAGAGGAACTAGGGATTGGGAAGATAGAGGAGATAGGAATAGAGAGGACGATCAATTGAGTAGCATAAAGATGAAGATTCCTCCTTTCCAAGGGAAGAATGATCCCGAGGCATATTTAGAGTGGGAGAAGAAGGTAGAGATGGTGTTTGATTGTCATAACTATAGTGGGAGAAAGAAAGTAAAACTTGCTGCCATTGAGTTTTTGGATTATTCTATAGTGTGGTAGGATCAATTAATGTTGAATAGATGAAGGAATGGCGAGCCACCTATTGAGTCTTGGGAAGAGAAGAAAAGAGTGATGAAGAAGCGATTTGTACCTGCGTATTACTATCGCGAATTGCACAACAAGTTGCAAACTCTGAGGCAGGGAAGCCGAAGTGTAGATGAGTATTTCAAGGAGATGGAAGTCACTATGATTAGGGCGAATGTAGAGGAGGATAGAGAGGCTACAATGGCTAGGTTTCTTGCTGGGTTGAATAGAGAAATCCAAAATGTGGTTGAATTGCAGCATTATATAGAATTGGAGGATATGGTTCACATGGCTATAAAGATTGAGAACCAGCACAAGAGGAAAGGTAGTAGTAATGCACGGTTTCCATAGGGTAATGGTTCATCCACTTGGAAGACCAACCAATGGAAGAAAGAAGAAAAGCCTTTACCCACTAAACCAAAAGGGGAGCTGAGGCAAGCGGGTTCTACTCCTGGTAATCAAGGTAACCCTGAATCTTCTACTTCTAGAAATCGTGACATTAGATGCTTTAAATGCTAAGGTAGAGGCCATATTGCTAGTCAATGTCCAAATAGGTGTGTAATGATTTTGCATGATGATGGAGAGTATGAGACTGCGGGGGATAGTGAAGAAGATGATATGCCTCCATAAGAGGATGCTAGTGATGATGAGGAGCCTGCAATGGGAAGGCTAGTGGCAGTAGTGAAGCGAGCTTTGAATGTGCAGGTGAAGGAAGAAGAGGAGGTGCAAAGAGAGAATATATTTCATACTAGATGTTATCTAGGAGATCACATTTGTAGTTTGATTATTGATGGGGGAAGTTGCACCAATGTAGTGAGCAATTTTATTGTTGAAAGGCTGGGGCTCAAAACTGTTAGACACCCTAGTCCATATAAATTGCAGTGGTGGAATGATAGTGGTGAGACTAAGGTGAGTAACCAAGCCTTGATTCGTTTTCGCATTGGTAAATATGAGGATGAGGTGTTATGCGATGTAGTGCCAATGCAAGCATGTCATGTGTTGTTGGGGAGGCCATGGCAATTTGATAGGAAGGTTGTTCATGATGGCTTTTCTAACAATTATACGCTTGTTCACCAAGGGAAAAGTTTTAACCTTAAACCTTTAACTACTAAACAAGTGTATGAGGATCAGTTGCAGCTACAACAGTCGTTTGCAAAACATAAGGTAAGTGAAAAGTAGAGAGAGAGTGAGAGAGCAAAAGACAATGAGAAAGGAAAGGAATATAAAAGTCAAGATCAAAAGGAAAAAGAGAGGAAGGCTGGAAAGAGTGTGAGAGGCCAAGTTGAAGGGGAATCAACTTTGGTGGTGAGTGAAAAGGAGAGGGCAGCCTTGCAAAAGTATAGTTATGTGGCAAGAGCGAGTGTAGTGAGGAGAGCGTTAGTGATGAAGCAACCTATGTTGTTGCTGGTTTTTAAAGAAACATGTTTGACTACTAACGAACTATCTAACTCTTTGCCTAGTGTAGTTGTGTCTATTGTGCAGGATTTTGAAAATGTCTTTCCGAAGGAACTCCAAAGGCAGGTAGATGAGTTAATGGAGAAGGGATACATGAGAGAAGGCATGAGTCCATGTGCAGTGCCTGTGATTTTGGTGCCTAAGAAGGATGGGACATGGAGAATGTGTGTTGACTGCCGCGCCATCAACAACTTTACTGTAAAGTATCGTCATCCTATTCCTTGTTTAGATGACTTCTTAGATTGGTTATATGAGTATAGTGTCATTCTTCGTGACCCATGGATAAACATTTCCATAGATTTTGTGTTAGGATTATCTAGGCCTAGGCATGGTCGAGATTCTAATTCTGTGGTTGTGGATAGGATTTTTAAAACGGTTCATTTCATTCCTTGTCATAAAACTGATGATGCTATACACATTGTTGATTTGTTCTTTAGAAAGGTAGTGCGTCCGCATGGTATACTTAGAAGCATTGTTAGTGATCGAGATGAGAAATTTTTGAGTCATTTTTGGAGAGTATTGTCAGAAAAGTTAGGAACTAAACGGATGTTTTCAACTATCTGTCACCCACAAATTGATGGGCAAATTGATGTGGTTAACAGGACTTTAATTCAATTGTTAAAGGCAATCATAGAAAAGAACATTAGGACTTGGAAGGATTGTCTACCATTTGTGGAGTTTGCATATAACAGGGCTTTATATAGCACTACTCATTGTTCACCATTTGAGATTGTGTATGGTTTTAAACCATTGGTTCCTGTTTATTTATTGCCATTGCCACTTAACAAGTCTGTGAGTTTTATGCTGATTCTAAGGCAGATTTCGTGAGAAAGCTACATGCACAAGTAAAGATTAGGATTGTAAAATAAAATGCCAGGGTCGCTTCAAGGGTGAACAAGGACAGGAGACCCAAGATTTTTCAACCTGGAGATTGGGTTTGGGTGCATTTTCGTAAGGAGAGTTTTCCATTGCAGAGGAGATCCAAGTTGAACCCTAGGGGAGATGGTCCATTTCCGATGCTTGAGAAAATCAATGATAATGCCTACAAGAAAAATTTACCAGGTGAGTATCCAGTAAGTGTCATATTTTATGTTACTGATCTGAGTCCATTTGATGCAGGCAATGATTTGAGGACAAATCCTTTTCAAGAGGAGGGGAATGATGAGATCCATGATGAGAGCCAAGCCGGAAGAAGAAATATGGATCCTCTTGAAGTGCCACTTGGACCGATCACAAGAAATTAAGCGAAACGATTCAAGGAAGCACTTAACGGGTTGATAAAGGTTGTCCATGAAGTCGGAAAGGATTGGAGCAATCATGAAGTTGGAACAGATTGGAACAACCATGGGAAGACCCTTGCTTTTATACAAGTCACACCAAACACGGGTTGAAGAGGGCGTGTATGTTCAAGGCACAGCCGTGTAGGAATTCCAAGATTGCACAGAATCATACACGGCTAGATACACGGCTAAAAGGCACGGCCGTGTATGGAGTCAAGCAAATCCACAAAAAGATACACGACCAAAAGTACACGGTCGTGTATGTGACCGGAATGTGCACAGAAAAGTATACGGCCAAAGTACACGGTCGTGTACACGGCCGTGTATCCCCTGCCGGCCAGCTTGTTCTGTTTTCGTGTTTTTACGCAACTTATCCAAGCTACATCGTTTTGGACTTGTTTTTCACTAATTGTAACCCTAGTATAAAAGCTCCTAGGGTTTAGAACATCATAGAATTTACATCTTTGAACATTAAACACTTTTGAGAGGCACCTCTCTTGGTTCTTCAAGAACTAAATCAAACTTATCGGATTAATTTCTGTGGCGTTCATCCCGACTTATCAATTGGTCTTTCATCCCGATTGTGGCATCTTCATTTTATACCATGGTTCTTGTCTCGCTTATAGACAACGGGTCGCGGTTTCACTTTAGGTGTTTGGGCGTCTTAGGCAATGAATTTCGAACGTATTGGTATTAGGTTTCGTCACAGGTTGGCGTGGTTCGTATCAACGTTCCTTTAAGTGCTTAAAACTCCTCTAAATTACTAATGTTTGCACTCTAAGCTCTTAAAGACCTAAAATAGCACAATAAACATAATTAAGTATCATTTCCTTAGAATTTCCATAATATCAGTAAGAATTTAACATAATTCACATAATAAAACATGAGTAGAATATGCCCTTATCATGAGATCTAAATGCGAGACAAGGATAGAAGTGCCAAATAGCACACAGTCATAGATGACAACTCTGAACTTTGGAGTGAAGGTCAATAACGGTTGTTGCTTCATGGTTATAGATGATGGATGCGAATGCTAAAGGAAGTGGAAGTCTGGTTGATGACGAGACAATGAGGGATGAGCAGCCCTAGAGAGAGTAAGAGACAAAAGGGTTTTTGTTTTTTTTTGAATTTTTTTCCTATTCTTCAGAGTTCAAACTACCTAGAGACAGAGAGAATGAGAGATGACATATTAGTGTCAAGTGTAGTGAATGATTCGATTTTGATCAAGCCTAGTCCAGGTTCTTTCCCTTTTTTTTTTATTTTCTAACTTCCCAAGCCATCTAGGTCTCTAGCTCCCAGTCTCAATTGTGCTTGCATTGTAGGATACGACTTAACTCTTGATTTCTAACTTATGTGCTAGTGCACACAGTGCACTCAATATGTTTTATATATATATATAAAATTATTTATTAAATATGTAGTAATATTTATTAACTAAATTGTAAAAAAAATAATAATGGGCTAAGGTTCCCGACGGGTTTAACATTTATCCCATTACCCATCCTAAACCCTATAGTTTTTTTTTTTTTAAAAAAAAAACCCATAACTCGTCCCAAACCCTATAAGGTACTACCCTATAAGGTTTTTAGTGTGTCGGGAGAGTTGAGAACCCAATAATGTGATGGGAATCAACCTTATGGTTCCAATAGTGGTGAAACCAAATTGGATACATGAGACCAAATATCCACATGTTATCATATTTATCTAATAATACTTCATCTTTCATTTTAGTGGGTACATTTCTCGGTTTTTACAAGATGGCAAATAAAATGCACTAAGGATCAAATTGTAGGACATTCTTGGACTTACATCCACTAGTCTACAATATGTTATATTGAAGTGATGAATCGGCCATTTGAAGACTTATTTGTACTTGTAATTTATGTTTGAGAGCCAATCATTTAAGTGGCTTATTTGTAATTTGTTTTTTGTTATTTTTACTCTAATTGGAGCAAATATAAATACTTGCTAAGTAAGGTTTAGAGGGAGCTTTTGAAACTTGAGAAAAATACACCTTTTGCCATGAGGAGAGTCCTTGCATGCAAAACTTACTCTTATCAATTTCACTTGTGAAATTGTGGCGAGAACTAGCTTGAGGAGATTGTGAGTAATATCAATCCTTCTTTAGTTACTACCAATTGTTTTCCATTGTGTCATATCTAGATATAAATTGGTTGTGTTACTTGTTGTCTTTCACGTGAATTAGGGTTCTTATTTTTCAGATTTGATTTAAGTCAATTTGAGTGGAATTCGATTCATTTGTATTGTTATCTTTTACTTATCTATACAATTGCATTGTTCCTCATCACAATTTGGCATCATTGCCAATTGAATCAAACACTTGTGTTGGTGTGTTTATAATTAGAATTGTAGGGCACATCATAATTTTTGGTAATAGAGCAAGGGTTTTGAGAAGGTATTTGCATGAATTTCAATTAGGAAATTAAGGTTCATGAATTTTCATTTCTTAATTGAAGTTATTTGAAGTGGAGTTGAATTAATTAATTGTGATTGTATTGTGATATACCTTATTATTGCGGAAGTGGAAGTGGAATTTCGAAATTGATCATGCTATCTTCATCCTGCCATGAGTTGCTTGTTGTGAGTAGAAGAAAGAGAAGTCTTTGAATTTGAATTTCAACATTTGAGTAGTGTTGATTGTTGCAATACTTTTTCCTTTGCAAGAATTCGGAATTGGAGTACATTTTTTTTCAGATATGCTATCTTTACCGTGGACAATTAGGAAACAATTTGAATTCAAAAACAAACTTTAAGTTTAAGAGTTATTGTGTATTGTTGATTTTAATACACTTTGACTATTTTTTAATTGTTTCTTACCATTTGGAGAAGCATTCATTAATTGTTCCAATTGAAGTGTTGTTGCCATAAAGTGTATGTGTGTTGGTCCCAAATATGTTAATCAAGAGGGGGGTGAATTGATTAATAACTTAAAATTTCAAAATTTAACAATTTTATCAAAAATCTCTTGATAAAAGAATGTGAATAATAACGAATGAAAACAATAACATGCAACAATTAAAAGAGTAGAGAAGAGAAATTGCTCAGAGATTTATAGAGGTTCCGCCTCGAGCGTCAGTCCTCTCTTCCAAGTTCAAGCCGGGGTCCCGGTTGTCTTTACCGGTTGTGTTTCACAATATCAAAGGATAAGAGAGTATATAAAACAAGCCTTTTCAAGGCAAAGTCTCACTGCTAAGTCTCTCTAGCTTCTTCCCTAAGCGAATCACTCAAACTACAGTGATGAAACTACTCTCAATTCCTCACACAAGAAGTGAAACAACGAAAATATTAAGTCTTCTTTTCAATAAAAGTAAGAATGTTTTTTTTCTCGCACAACAAAAGCTGATTGTTTTTAAAAACTCTGATGTGTTCACTTGCTGTTCTCTTTTCGTCTTCTTCTTCCTTTGGATATATATCAGCTTCCTTGTTGAGAAACTCTCGGATGATAACGGTTGTGTTTCTTTTTGAAATTCAGAAAGATTTGTTCAACAAAAAATATCTACTGATGCTTCGGAGTCTCCTAGATTTTCAGAGGTAATCTTCCGATAGATATAAGTATCAAAGAAAACGTTTTTGCCTTAATCTCCTCCGGATAAAACTGATTTAAAGTAATCTCTTTTAAAGATAAAAACCGTTTTTGACGTAATCTTGTTTTAAAGATAAGATCTAATTTTGACGTGATCCTTAAAAATAAAAAGTTAAGTTTGACGTGATCCTTTTTTTTTTTAAATCATCCCCATGATATAAAATCCAACTTAAGTGAAACACATCAAGTATATTACCCAAATATACTTGACATATGAAGCTGGGTCTTGATTCCTTTAAAAACATTTTTTACTAAGCTTAAAAAAAACTTTGTGATAGAAAAAAAATTTTCGTGATAGACATGAAGGTTCTGAAAAAGCTTTTGACAAAAAAAAAACTATCTTCTATCCTTTTCTTCACCAAGGTTCTGAAAGTGCTTCTGATCGATTAATAAGAAAAATATCGATATATTTCAAAACTTCTTAAACACCTTCTGACTAAGCATAAACATTCAAAATATGTTAAACCTCTTTTGTTATCATCAAAACTAAATTAGAACCAAATTAGAGAACTTAACATTCTCCCCCTTTTTGATGATAACAAAACATTTGTACATAAAACGAACGGATATAATCACACAAAAATCTAACAAGCACATATATGTCAGGCAACCATATCAAGCAAGCAATAACATATATATCAGGCAACCATATCAAGCAAACAATTATGTGCTTCCTACTACTCTATGCTTTCTTTTTCATATATTGATTATTCTTTGTTTTTATATTTTCTCCCCCTTTTTGTTAATCATCAAAAAAATAAAAAATAAACTCCCCCTAAATTGATGCATAAAGAAAATAAAAGGTCTTTGAATCATGAGTCTTAAAAAAAATAAGTCTGTAAGAAACAAGATCAGTGAAGAGAAAAACTAAGATTTTTGGGATCGAGTGACCCGTGAAGTTGAAGTTGTGGTGGAGGGTTTGGAAGAACGTTTGTCAGGTGAAGTTTCTAGATCAATAACATGGGCTTCCTTACGAACATAGTCTGGAAAATATTTTGACAGGAACAACTTGATCTCCGCATGAAGGTTGGTGACGACTTGTGATGTTTTGTCAGTCTTTGAATCTAAAAGTTTGAACGATGTCATGATTGATTCTCTAATCCTTTCTACCTAAGAAACAAAGTTATCAAAAGCATAGACGTTGTTGGATAAATCCTTTTTGGTTGCTGCACTAAATTCATCATACAAGAGTTTGTAATGATGAAATTCAATGAGTATCTTCTCTGAATTTTTCTTGATGATCGAAATTGCTTCTGATTGTTCTTTAACTTTCAATTCCAAAGTTTTTGAAACCTTAACATTAGACGTTTGAGAAACTGAAAATTCTTCTTTGATAGTTTCTTTCACAACCGTTGAAAGCTCGTCTTTCATAGCTTCTTTCACAAGAGATTTCATTTGTTCCAAATTAACATTGAGCATAACTTCTTTAGTTCCACTTATTCCAGCTTGAGAATCAGTAGGTTGTGGCTTTGTTCTTGGTTCTGAACCATAATATGGAGCTTCTTCTTAAATAAGTAATGAAGAGGTTCCAAATGGAACAGTTCGTTTCTTATGTCATTCATGTATGTAATGAGAACCATTGTTTGCATACCATAAACAATCTTTAACATAAATTGACATATGATGAAGCACTTCTTTCCTAATTCATTTCAATTTGATAGGTTCTGTGGAACTAGGGGGCAAAACAATCCTCTTGAACTCAAAGATTTTCATCAGAACACTTCCAAAAGTAAGACTTTCCCTATTCCTCCAAATTTGATCAATTATCCGTGATGCCATGTCCACATTTTTCTTATAGATCATAGCATAGATAATCTGTGCATGATCTATCGACATAGAGGTTATGCTCCCTTTCCGTGGACAGACACATTCAATGATAATCTTATGTAGAATTCGTGGAAACAACTCAAAATCAATTACCATTGCCTCCTTGCCATAATCTATCTGTAGACCTCCATTCACGGCATCATACAACTCATTTCTAGATAGATTATGCATTTCCACATCATCATTGACATTTTGCATGTGTAAACACTTAAGAATATCTTCTCTAGAGATTCTGATTTCTTGATTACATACCATTGAGAACAAAACATTTCCTTCTAATAGATTTAAATTCCCATAGAACTCTTTTATACACTCTCCATAAACATGAACTTGAATAGAACATAGATTCATACAGCCAATAAGTTCTAACAACTCATTTCAGTAAAAACCATTATTTGTAAAGAAACTAAAGTCTACAAAACAACAAGAACAAACCTCGTTTTTCCTTTTGCCAAAAGACTTTCTCGCTGGAAGTTGAGAGCTTTGTAAACTTTTCTTTTTGGTGTCTTTCTTTGCCGTCTTCCCTGAAGAAGTAGTTTCTTGAAAAACCTTTTCTTTTCTGACAAGAAATTGGAAACGAATCCTTCCACACAAATCAAAACGTCAATAACAATCAAATGTTACAAATTTTTAGGGTTTTCTGGATTTTGGTACTAACGAATAATATCAAAGGATATGGATAAAATTACCAATCTATAGATGCCAAGATTGATAAAATTAAACTGATTCGCAATCAAATCATAGAACAATAGAGACCACGTTCTATAAATCAATCACTAGGGTTAAAGAATTCCAAGAATTCAATAACGATGTTCGCCACAAATTCTATAGGGACCAAGAATCTGATAAGAATAAGTAGAGTATAGGAAAAACAAATTCTCAAATATTCAAGAATCTCCAAAGAGGATTCACACACTCAAAAGTGTTTTTCTTACAACCAAAATAACATTCTCCGTCTCGTAAAACCTTAAGGACGCCTATTTATATCATCCTAAAAAAAAAAATTGTGCGAAGCCATTCAAGGCCGGCTCCAAAGCCAGCGACCTTGAACCTAACTCGGTCGGCCTTTATTCAAGGCCGGCTTTAGGCTGGCCGAACTTCGCCTTTGGTCCTCTCGACGCTTATGTCCTCTTTTTTTAGACCCCGTACTGCCACCTAGAGCTCAGATTGACTTTGTTTTCTCTAGTGCTCGCATCTTAGCTCTTGGAATCGTATCATTCCCTCCATGTTAAAAAAGATTCGACCTCGAATCTGTATCGTCCATCTTACTAGACCATATAAACAGACTCCTCTTTCCCTTGGGCTTCTTAAGGCAAATTAGCCTTGTTTGTTGAACAGTTCCCCATGGAACGCGAACCTGATTGTGTATATGAACAGTTCCCTATGGACTCAACTAATGAAGTACATAAGGTCTTGAATGTTGCTCCACCTGTAAACCCAACTTAGTAACCTAGCTTGCTAAAGCAACATTAGTGCAACTGCTTGTGTCAACCACAGTCAAACAAGTCTTCCCCTGCACCATGCCTTGGATATGAAATAAATTGGCTCTCTGATTAGGAACAGCTTCATCCTGCTTAACCATTACCAAGTCTCCCTGTACTAGATTCGCTATAGTGTCTTCATCTTCCTCTTCTACCTCAGTACTCTTCTGCTCTTCTTCCTCACTCTCCACTTTGTCCCCCTTTATGACCATAACCCTTTTATTAGGACATTGAGAAGCAATATGGCCAAGTCCTAAACACTTAAAACATTTGATATCCTTGCTCCTCTTTTGTTGTGTTTGGTCAACAACCTCACTAGCGACTACCTTTCCCTTTTCCTTCCTTTCCTTCTCCCTCTCACCATCATCTGACTTATGGTGTTGATATGATTTCTGATCCCGCCATTTTTTATCCTACCTGCATTGATGCCGCTCAACCCGACTAGCTAATTTGATCACATCCTCAAGAGTCTGATAATGCTGGAGTTCCACTACATTGGTAATGTCCATCTTCAACCCATCGATGAAATGAGCTATGGATTCATCTGATGATTCCCTAATATCACATCTTGCCACTAATGTCTCAAACTCCTTCACATGCTCTTCTTACCTTGCCTTAAGGATTGCAACTCCATCAGCATCTCTTGTTTATAGTAATCTGGCACAAATCTGCGTCTCATTAACCTTTTCATCAAAGCCCATGAACGCACTTTCTCCTCATCAGCCCTACGTCTCTCAGTTTGTAATTTATCCCACCACAAACTAGCATATTCAGAGAATGCTAGAGACGCCATTTTCACCTTCATGCGCTCATCCCACTCATAACAGTCAAACACCTTCTCAACCCATGGCACCTAGTCTAGGAATTCCTCTAGGTTACTACTACTAGTGAAAGGTAGAATTTTCAGCTTGATGTTTTCAATCCCCTTACGCGTGTCAACATTGTTTCCTCTCCTACTCCTTCCACTACTAGCATCAGATTCACTACTAGAGTGTCTCCTCCTAATTCCTGCACCACTATGGCTTCTTCTATCCCTAACCTCCAATCTCTCCATAATCAATCTAAGATTTTCTTAGATTTGATTGAACTCAGCCCTAGTCACAACCTCACCCCCATTATCAGCATCATTCCTGTTGTTGTTGTTTTGAACACTTCCTTTCGATGACATCTCTACCCTTCAATAGTCAGCAATAGAAATTCACCAACAACCTAATTCTCAACAACAGCCCCAAACACCAATTCACAGCAATTCAACACCCAACAACTGAATTCAGTAAAACCCCAATTCTCAATTACAGCCTAATCACCAATTCACGCCCAACAATCGAATTCACAGCAATACAATTCAAAATAAATTCCTAAATTTCCCAACCACAGTAGTATTGAATTAAGACTATAATTGAGTTAAGATTCAATAGCCTTACCGATTTAACCCACGCTCTAATCGAATCCTTCGCTCTGAATCCTTACGAATCTAACCTTTGCTCTGAATCCTTACAAATCCAACCTTTACTCTGATACCAAATGATGCAAAACTCGGTATGCTCCGATACCAAATGACACGGAATTGGAAACGAATCCTTCCACACAAATCAAAACGTCAATAACAATCAAATGTTACAAATTTTTAGGGTTTTCTGGATTTTGGTACTAACGAATAAAATCAAAGGATATGGATAAAATTACCAATCTATAGATGCCAGGATTGATAAAATTAAATTGATTCGCAATCAAATCATAGAACGATAGAGACCACGTTCTATAAATTAATCACTAGGGTTAAAGAATTCCAAGAATTCAATAACGATATTTGCCACAAATTCTATAGGGACCAAGAATCTAATAAGAACAAGTAGCATATAGGGAAAAAAAATTCTCAAATATTCAAGAATCTCCAAAGAGGATTCACACACTCAAAAGTGTTTTTCTTACAACCAAAATAACACTCTCCATTTCGTAAAACCCTAAGGACGCCTATTTATATCATCCTAAAAAAACATTGTGCGAAGCCATTCAAGGCCGGTGGCCTAAATACTTAGGTCGGCACCAAAGGCCAGTGGCCTTCATTTAGGCCGGCTCCAAGGCCGGTGGCCTTCAAGCTAACTCGGCCGGCCTTTATTCAAAGCCGGCTTAAGGCTGGCCGAACTTCGCCTTGGGTCCTCCCGATGCCTATGTCCTCTTTTTTTAGACCCCGTACTGCCACCTAAAGCTCGGATTGACTTTGTTTTCTTTGGTGCTTGTATCTTAGCTCTTGGAATCGTATCATTTTCCATTCGTAGAAAGACGTTTCCTTTTTTAAGAGGTTTTTGAAACAGTGAAGGATTTGGAACTGGATGTTGTTCCCTTTTTAGAGAGGTTTTCTTTCATTGTAGGTTCGAAAGATTCATCATGGATGATTAAAGGTTTACTTGAGGGTTTTGTTTTGAAATTTCTTTGTTTGATTCGTTTGGAGGTTTTGGGGGCCATGGTAAATGCAAAAGAGAGAGAGAAAGAGATGAATAGTTGTAATCGAAAGATAGGGTAAAAAAAATAAAACAAAGATTACAATACTGTCCTTTGAAAAGGATTGCAAATGAAATAAAAAGGTTTAAAAGATAAATCAGAAAAGAAATGAAATAAGAGGTTTGAAAGATTTTAAAAAGGATTGCAAATTCCTAATTCATTCCTTATAAATTCAAAATTTATCTTCTCAAGTGGTTTTGTAAAAATGTCTGCAAATTGATTTTCAATTGAAACAAATTCAACGTTTATATCTCCAGTAGTCACGTGATCTCTGATAAAATGATGTCTAATTTCTATGTGCTTTGATCTTGAATGATGTACTGGATTTTTTGTCAAATTAATTGCACTCGTATTATCACATTTAATTGGTATAGTTTTAAAATTTATTCCATAATCATTCAATTGTTGTTTAATCCTTAAAACTTGTGCACAACAGTTACTAATAGAAACATATCCAGCTTCAGCTGTGGATAAAGCAACAGAGTTTTGTTTCGTTGAAGACCAAGAAATTAATTTATTACCTAGAAATTGACAAGTACCAGATGTGCTTTTTCTGTCGATTTTATAACCGGCATAATCTGCATCAGAATATCCTATTAAATTAAAATTTTGATTTTTGGGATACCAAATGCCTAAATTTGAAGTATGAAAAAGGTACTTGAAAATTCGTTTTACTGCTGATAAATGAATTTCTATTGGTGCACATTGAAATCTAGCACATAAACACACACTAAACAAAATATCAGGTTTCGATGCTGTTAAGTACAATAAAGAACCTATAAGACTTCTGTAGAGTTTCTCACTTACCTTCTGTCCATTAGAGTTTGAGTTTAACCTTGTTGAAGTACTCATTGGTGTTGTAACCTTCTTGCAGTTTTCATATCCAAACTTCTTTAGTATCTGTTTTGTGTATTTTTCTTGATGGACAAAAATTCCTTCTCTTGTTTGTTTTATCTGAAGTCCCAAAAAGAATGTTAATTCTCCCATCATTGACATTTCGAATTCTACCTGCATAATCTCAGCAAATTCTTGACATAATAATTCTTTAGTAGATCCAAAAATAATATCATCCACATATATTTGCACAATCAATATATCATTATCAAGTGTTTTTAGAAATAAAGTGGTATCAACTTTTCCTCTATGAAAACCTTTAGAGATTAAAAACATACTTAACCTTTCATACCAAGCTCCTGGGGCTTGTTTTAAACCATATAAAGCTTTATTTAGTTTAAAAACATAATCAGATTTGAAAGGATATTCAAAACTAGGTGGTTGTTCTACATAAACTTCTTCTTTTATAAAACCATTTAACAAGGCACTTTTTACATCCGTTTGGAAAACTTTAAAATCCTTAAAAGATGCATAAGCAAGCATTAATCTTATTGCTTCTAGTCTTGCAACAGGTGCATATGTTTCATCAAAATCTATTCCTCCCTCTTGTGAATAACCTTTGGCAACTAATCTTGCTTTATTTCTTATAATTTTACCATCTTCATCTAACTTATTTTTAAATACCCATTTAGTTCCAATTATAGATTTCTCTGTAGGTCTAGGAACTAATTTCCATACATTGTTTCTTTGAAATTGTTGTAATTCTTCTTACATAGAGATAATCCAATTGTTATCATTTAAAGCTTTTTTTGTATTACTAGGTTCAATTTCAGATAACAACACAAAATGGTTTTCAAAATTTTGTAAACTAGCTCTCATTTTAACACTAGAATTAACATTACCGATTATTTGATTAGAAGGATGTGTAGTTTTGTATCTCCAAGCTCTAGAAGTTTCTGGTTCATTTATTATAACTCCTGAAGTACCTTCTGTATTTGCCTTTGAAACAGGTTCTGAATGACCAATTCCTTGAATGTTAACAGCAGGTGCTTCTGACTTTAGTTCTGTATCAGCTTCTATTTTAGAATCTTTTTCTTCATCTGAATCAATATCCTTTAGATCTTCATTAAATTTAACATTTATAGACTCTTCAATAGTTTTTGATGATTTATTAAAAACACGATAAGCACGACTATTTAGCAAATAACCTAAACATATAGCTTCTTTAGATCTTTCATCAAATTTACCAAGATTAAGAACATTCTTTTTCACAAAACATTTAGATCCAAAAATATGAAAGTATGAGACGTTAGGTTTCTTACCTCGAAACAACTCATAAGCAGTCTTTGATGTCATTGGTCGAATAAGAACTCTATTGATGATATAGTAAGTTGTAGAAACTGCTTCTACCTAAAAATACTCAGCAATACCATTTTCATTTAACATAGATCTAGTCATTTCTTGCAAAGTTCTATTCTTGTGTTTTACTACTCCATTTTGTTGAGGTGTATATGGAGCCGAAAAATTACGAGATATACCATGTTCTTCACAAAAATTAAAAAAATTTGTATTTTGAAATTCTGTTCCATGATCAGTTCAAAGACTAATTATGGATACTCCTTTTTCATTTTGTATTTGTTTTGCGAATTTTTGAAAAGAACCGAAGGTATCCTTTTTGTGTCGCAAGAATCTAATCCAAGTGTATCTTGAAAAATCATCAACAATAACAAGTCCATATTTACTTCCACCTAAGCTTAATATTCAAGTAGGTCTAAAAAGATCTAGATGTAATAATTTAAGTGGTCTATTAGTTGAAATTACATTTTTACTTTTATGAGAAATAGAAACTGTTTTATTCTTTAAACAACTATCACATTTTATTTCTTGTTTAATAGTTATTCTAGGCAATCCTTTAATAATATTTTTCTTAGATAATTTTTCTAAGTTATTAAAGTTAACATGTCCTAGTCTTTTATGCCAAGTAAAAGCATGATCATTTAAAGATAGTAAACAATAATCATTATCAATTTCAACTGGTTTTATAAGATAGATATTTCTTTTCCTAATGCCTTCAAATAATCTTTCACCATTTTTATTAAATGCATAGAACTTGTCTTATTCAAAAATCATTTTATATCCTTTATCACATAACTGACTAATAATAAGTAAATTATGTTTTAATCCTTGCACAAGATATACGTTTTCAATGAAGAAGGTAGGCATACTAATTGTTCCAATTGCAACTATTTTACCTCTACTATTATCTCCAAACTTTACATATCCTCTTTCTTCCCAAATTATGCTATTGAACAATGAAGCATCTCCAGTCATATGTCTAGAACATCCACTATCCAAATACCATGTTCCTCTTATTTTAGCTTCATGTTCCTGTACAAATAGAAAAGATTAAGTCCTTTTAGGAACCCAAACCAATTTGGGCCCTTTGAAAGATAAGCTCATTTGATTACTTTGATTTTCTTATTGGCTACTGAGCTTGTTTCTTTTATAATAACAGAATTTTTCTGTGTGGCCTAATTTATTACAAAAAAAAACATGCATAAGAATTGTCATTCCTATACTTGTTGTTTACCAGTCTCTTATAGTTCTGATTTGTATAACTTCTGTTATACCTTCTGGGATTGCATCTGTAGTACTCATTGTATGAATACTTCTTATCAGCGTAACTTCTGTAATAGTCTCTGGTATTTCTTTTCTTAACATAATTTGCATTCGATAGATACCTTTTGACATTAGATTCATTACTCATAACTTGTTTAGCCTTGACAAAACTATATTTTGGTTTAACTTAGAACTCGAACCTTGCTCATATCCTAATCCATATCTTTCATTTGAAATTCTTTGAGACGAGATTAACATGTTTAGCTTCTTATCACTCTCATCAAATTTCTTGAAAGTAGTTTTCAACGAGTTAGATAAATCTTCAATTCTTTCCTTCAGATTATTTGTTTCTTCTTTAAGCAGATGATTTTCTTTTCTTAATCTTCCAAGACTAACATGTATAGATTTGTTTTCTTGTTTTAGGGTATCATTTTCATCGGCAATTACTGAAATTGTTTGTTTTAATACTTCTTTTTCATCCTGAAGATCTTTTATTTCATTTTCATATTTAGCCAATTTTGTATCAACCCTTTTTAATGTCTTTAGTAATTTACTTATTTCTGCTAGCATGTCAATATCATTCACATCATCATCATCATTAGATTCAGAGTATACCTCAGAATTAGCCATTAAACAGAGATCTGCTTCATCCTCTTCTTCCGATTCTTCTGAACTTGATTCTGTGTCCTCTAAGTTATCCTATGCAGCTAGCATTGCACGACCTTTCTTCTTGTAATTTTCTATTTTCTTGATCAGTGTTGGACATTCATATTTGATATGTCCTAGGTTTTTGCATTCATAGCATTAAATTTCCCTTTTTTCTTTCTTCTTTTCTTTCTCCTTGTAGACTTTTCCTACATCATTATTCTTGTATTCAGTACTCTTTTTAAATTTACTAAATTTCTTACCTCTTTGTTTCTTGAACAGCTTGTTAAGTCTCCGTGTTAGAAGATTAATATCTTCTTCTTTCTCATCGTTGCTGTCTTCTGTTTCTGTTTCATTTTGCATTATTTCCATAACTTTAAATGCAATTCCTTTGGTGCTGCTTTTTGCTCCTTACATAGTTTTTATGTGAGATTCATATGCCATGAGCTTTTCTCTTAACTGATTGAGAGTTAGACTGTTGAAATCTTGAGCTTCTTCTATGGCTGTTTTCTTTGCATCCCAATAAGGTGGTAATATCCTTAATATTTTCCTTACAAGATCAGGATTTGGAAGTTTCTTTCTAAGTGATGTAAGCTCATTTGTAATTGTTGTAAACCTGTTAAAAACATCTTTCACAGTTTCATTAGATTTAAACTTAAATAATTAATACTGTTGAATTAAAGCATTTATCTTTGTTTCTTTGATGGTATGGGTTCCTTCATATGTCTCGAATAAAATAACCCAGATTTCCTTTGCATTTGCACAAGATGATAACAAGTAGAACTCTGATGGAGCAATGGTAGTTAGCAACATATTTTTTTCTTTATTGTTCTTCTCTATGATCTTCTTCTCTGAATCTATCAAAGTTGAATTTCTATTCAACGTGATCACATTGTCTCCCATTGAAATGACTTGCCATGAATCGTAATCACTAGCTTTAATATAGGTTTCCATGCGCATCTTCCAATATGAGAAGTTTGAGCCATCAAAGTAAGGTGCTCGGTTGATTGCAACATTGTTTTCCATCATTTTTAGATCACTCAAAATAAATGAGTCCTGCTCTGATACCAATTGTTGGTCCCAAATATATTAATCAAGAGGGGGGTGAATTGATTAATAACTTAAAATTTCAAAATTTAACAATTTTATAAAAAATCTCTTGATAAGAGAATGTGAATAATAACGAATGGAAATAATAACATGCAACAATTAAAAGAGTAGAGAAGAGAAAATGCTCAGAGATTTATAGAGGTTCCGCCTCGAGCGTCAGTCCTCTCTTCCAGCTTCAAGCCGGGGTTCCGATTGTCTTTACCGATTGTGTTTCACTTTATCAAAGGATAAGAGAGTATACAAAACAAGCCTCTTCAAGGCAAAGTCTCACTACTGAGTCTCTCCAGCTTCTTCACTAAGCTAATCACTCAAACTACAGTGATGAAACTACTCTCAATTCCTCACACAAGAAGTGAAACAACGAAAATATTAAGTCTTCTTTTCAATAAAAGTAAGAATTTTTTTTTCTTGCACAACAAAAGTTGATTGTTTTTAAAAGCTCTGATGTGTTCGCTTGCTGTTCTCTTTTCGTCTTCTTCTTCCTTTGGATATATATCAGCTTCTTTGTTGAGAAACTCTCAAATGATAACGGTTGTGTTTCTTTTTGAAATTCAAAAAGATTTGTTCAACAAAAAATATCTACTGATGCTTCGGAGTCTCCTAGATTTTCAAAGGTAATCTTCTAATAGATATAAGTATCAAGGAAAACATTTTTGCCTTAATCTCCTCCGGATAAAACGGATTTGAAGTAATCTCTTTTAAAGATAAAAACCGTTTTTGACATAATCTTGTTTTAAAGATAAGATCTAATTTTGATATGATCCTCAAAAATAAAAAGTTAAGTCTGACGTGATCCTTTTTTTTTTTTAAATCATCCCCATGATATAAAATCCAACTTAAGTGAAACACATCAAGTATATTACCCAAATATACTTGACACATGAAGCTGGGTCTTGATTCCTTTAAAAACATTTTTTACTAAGCTTAAAAAAAACTTTGTGATAGAAAAAAAATTTTGTGACAGACATGAAGGTTCTAAAAAAGCTTCTAACAAAAAAAACTGTCTTCTATCCTTTTTTTCACCAAGGTTCTGAAAATACTTCTGATCGATTAATAAGAAAAATATCGACTTCTATCCTTTATCACAAATTTTCTGAAAATGCTTCTGATCCATTAATAAGAAAAATATCGACTTCTATCCTTTTTCACAAAGGTTCTGAAAATGCTTCTGATCGATTAATAAGAAAAATATCGATATATTTCGAAACTTCTGAAACACCTTTTAACTAAACATAAACATTCAAAATATGTTAAACCTCTTTTGTTATCATCAAAACTAAATTAGAACCAAATTAGAGAACTTAACAATGTGTGTGTTGTGATTCCAGCTTGTACTGTAGTGGAGTAGTGTGTGGCGTGGTTGTGTAATTGATGTGTGGAAGTGTGTTGGTGTGAATCCATTGAAGTGGTTTGTAGCACCGTGGGTGTGTGTATGTGTGTTGTGGTAATTAAACCATGGAGGTGTTGGTGTGTGGTTGTGTGTATGCGTTGTGCCATGGTGAAGGGTGTGTATGTAGAAGAGTTTGTATTGTGGTTAAATTTTGAATTTCAAAAGAAATCATTAAATGTGGGAGTTATTATGTATTTATCCTTTAAACACACTTTGATTATTTAGAGTCATTAACTTACCATTTAGAGAAGTGTTCATTATTGCTTCTACTTGTATTGTTGCCATGATTGTAAGTGTGTTGTGGGTGTGTGAAGCTTAAGTAGAGTGTATTTTATGGCTTGTTATGATTGTTGTTGTGGCGTGAAAGTGTGGTTATTGTGAAGGGGTGATTGTGAGTTATACTACATTTGCCTTGAGTTGTCTTTGTATTTCAACAAATCAAGTCAACAACCATGTCAAATGATAGTGTGAATGGGGGAATTAGCAATAAGGCTAATAGCTAAGTTAGTGGCAATTAAGGTCATCGAATTGCAAGTGGAAGAACTTTGGAGGAACAGTCACGGGACCTCACCACCATTTTTGCTACATTAGCAACAAGGATAGATCAGATGATGATGCCATAACCACCAGTGCAAATCCTTAGGCACCACTACCTAGGGTAGTTCCTCAAAATGTTCATAGGAAGGGAGCAGTTAGAGGTAATATAGGAAGAAGAGTGGAAGGAGATTATCATGCTCTTAGGGAGGAAAGAGATGATAATTTTGGGATTAACCCATACCCAAACAAGGATTTCATACCACCTTAGGGATTGGAGTATGTGAAACTACATATGCCTTCATTTGATGGTAGGGGTTCAATAGATGATTACTTAGATTGGAAGGACAAAGTTGAGGGTTTGTTCAAGTGTTATGAAATTGATGATAACACTAGGGTTCATCTTATAGTTGTGGAATTCATAGGTTATGCTGCCTTATGGTGGAAAAATCCGGTGATTAGTAAACGAAAGGATGGAGACGCTGAAATACACACCTAGATGGACATGAAACGGGTTTTGAGGAAAAGGTTCATACCTAAACATTACATGCAGGAACTATTTATGTGTTTCCAAACACTAAGGCAGAGAGGCAAAACAGTAGATGACTATGTATAGAAGTTTGAGACGCTAATGATTAGATGTGGATCAATCGAGCCTCCTAAGCAAATCCTAGCACGATTTGTGTCTGGGTTGAAATATGAGATTACTTGTGTTGTTGAGTTGTAAAGGCATAATACACTTGATGAGGCTATACAGTTAGCTTTGAAAGTGGAGAGGTAGAGGCGATCCAATCCTTTTCGAGCCACTATTAACAAGTATAGTACTACTACTAAACCTATCGGAGCAGATGGTCAGATGGGTGGACAAAAGGGAGTAGGAGAACATGCTAAGGTTGTAGAAAAATATATCTCTAGCACTAATAAGGAGAAAAATGTTTCTAGGAAAGGTAAAGAGGTGGTTAGGTCTGATTTTAGGAAGATAGTACCAGGGTCGACCAGAGGGAAGATGCGCCAGATTAAATGCTTCAAATGCATGGGTTTTGGACATATAGCTGTGTAGTGTCCCAATAAAAGGGTGATGACTATTCTGGAGGGCAATGAAGAAGATGATCAGGAAGAAGTTGTTAAGTCGATAGATTTATCCTTAGCTTTGCAGGAATATTATGATGATTAGAACTTTGAGACACATGAGGATAAAAAGGGTGAAAATTATTTACCTATTAATGTATTACGTAGGTTTATGACCGTATCTCTAAATGTCAGGGATATATAGAGGGAAAACCTGTTCCTCACACCTTGTCGTATTCAAGGTAACCTATGTGTTCTTTTCATCGATGGTGGTAGTTGCACTAATGTCATATTTGTTGCATTAGTAAATAACTTACAACTAGCCACTAGCCTACATCCATACCCTTATAAATTGCATTAGTTGGACGACCGAGGTACTTTGCATATTACACAGAAGGCAAAGGTGCCATTCAGTATAGGAGATAAATACAATGATGAGATTATTTATGATGTGCTTCCTATGTGCACCTTTCATATATTGCTGGGTAGGCCTTGGTTAATTAACAGGAAGGTGCTACATGATGGGTTCAAAAATGCTTACATGTTTCAAAAAGGTAGTACACGAATTGTCTTGACTCCTATGTCTCCGTCTAAGGTGCACTCTTTCTAGGAATATATTAGAAATACCAATGGCTCTTCAAGACCACAAGCCAACAAGCAAACACAAACACTAGGTGTTATTCCAAGAGAAGAGCCCTTAGATTTGAGGGCAAATCTTTTAAAGGCCCGAGGAGATGATGGGAATCAACCCTATAGTTCCAAAAGTAGGGAAACCAAATTGGATACATGAGCCTAGATATCCACATGTTGTCATATTTATCTAATAATACTTTATCTTTGCATTTTAGTAGGTATATTTCTCAGTTTTTTCAAGATGGCAAATAAAATGCATTAGGGATCAAATTGTGGGACGTTCTTGGACTTACATCCACTAGTCCACAATATGTTCTATTTAAGTGAAGAACCGGCCATTTGAAGACTTATTTGTACTTGTAATTTTATGTTTGAGAACTAGTTATTTCAGTGGCTTGCTTATGTGGTGGAATTGCAATGCCTAAATACTCTTGATGACACAATTAGAATGGCTCAAAGGGTTGAACAATAAAGACTCCGTAATCTAACCTGAGTACCATTGTTTAGACTAGCACCTCTAACCTAACCTATGAATCATCGACCTAAAGAAGCAAGAGGCCGAGACAATAGTGACAAGAAGAAACATGACTAGCATCGTAAGGTTGTTATTGCCCTACCTAAGCTAAAGAAGGAGGTCAGATAAAGCTCGAGGTGGAAGACAAGCTAAATAAAATGCTTTAAGTGTAGGTTTTTGGTATATTGCTTCTTAGTGTCTAAACCAACAAGCCATAGTATTGAAAGGAGAAGGGCTACAGTATGAAGTGGACAGTGTTGACAAAGAGGATGTAGTGGAAGAGAAGTTAAAGGCCACTAGGGAAACCCTTAATGAGTATCATAATAATGAGAATGCTATAGTCTATACTGAGTAAAGACAGTACTTGAGCATGGTAATTCAAAGAGCCCTCAATACAACCCCATTTGATGAGGAGCAGAGAGAGAATTTATTCCACATATGATGCAAGGTGAAGAGACATCTATGTGTTATGATCACTGATGGCATAAGTTGTACCAATGTGGCTACATCAACACTAGTTAACCAGCTTAACTTTCCTACCACTAAGCATCCTTGACCCTATAAATTACATTGACCTAATGAGAAGGGTGCTTTACATGTTACATAGTAAGTGCATGTACTAATCACCATAGGAGACAAATACCATGATGAGGTCCTTTGTAGCGTGCTACTGATGTGTGCTTCCCATATTTTATTGAGATGATCTTAGATATTTGACCAACATGTACTCCATGACGGCTACTGTAATACTTATCACTTTTAGAAGGATGATTAGAGAGTTTTCTTACACCCCATCACCCCTAAGGAAGTATAGGAAGCCAAAGCATAGATCACACAAGCCTAAAAGCAAACTCTATACATGAGTTAAGGTGAATTAGAGTAAAGCTTAAGCTTAGGCGAGCCACTATAGTCACTTTTGATTAAATAGTTAACGGAGTCTACTGATATATATGAGATGCTAAAGGTAGTGAAGGGTCTATTATAGAAATTTCGAGACTTGTTTTTTAATGAGTTGCCAAGCAGTTTACCTCCCTTAAGAGGAATTGAACATAACATTGATTTATAACCTAAAGCATCTCTACTAAATTGATCCTTAAGGGATTTATTTGAGATGGTGTGAGCCCTAGTGATGTACTAACACTCTTGGTGCCATTGCATTGAGTACCTTTATGAGACTTACGAATCATGTGTTGTGGGATTTATTAAGGAAGTGTGTAGTGATTTACTTTGATGATATTTACTTTATTGTAAGGACTTAACTGGTCATATAGGTCATCTTAGAGATGATATTCCTAAGATTCATTATGCCATGAGATGAAGAGAAGGTTAAGGCTAAAGTCAGTTAGCCAACCCCACGGAGTATGGTTCAGGTTAGAAGTTTTCATGAGTTAGCATCATTATATATGATAGGAATTAAAATCCAACAAGACCTATCATTAGGGCAAGAACTAAAGGAATTCGAATTTTGGCGATGAGGGCCCATTTTGAGCAAATCGACCCCGAAATTATTTATAAATTAAGCTCTTTTCTATTATTCTTGTATTGTGTTTTCCAACAGGCACACTTATCATATCTTATAGGGCGATGGACAAACTCACTCAAACTCAGTTTGTGGGTTATCCATGGATCGACTTGAATCGGCGATGAGCTGGGCCGATGAATCCTATAGAAGACCGGCATCTTGAAGACCAATTTCTTTTATATATTTTTCATTTGCACGGACTATTTATGTTGTAATCATTTTGGAACACTTTTATTTTGATTGTAATTTTCATTTAGGACTAGCTACCTTAAAAGTGGTAAACTTGTAATTTTGACCATTTTCTAACCCTAGGAGTAGCAAGTATAAATACTTGCTTATAGTAGGGTTTGAGGGGGGCATATTTTTCAGAAATAACCTAGCACTTTCATGTATGGAATTAGGGTTCATCCTTAGTTCAAACCTCTTATCAATTTCAACCCAAGAATTGGAATTGTAGCGAGTGCGACAAAGGAGAATTGTGAGTCATATCGATTCGTCTTTGTTGTATGTTCATTTCTTCTCTAGTGAGTCATATCTAGGGTAGATTTGAATCTTTCTTGGAAATATTTTTTATTGTATTTCGTGGGCAACAATCTTGCAAGATTGATTGTTCTTTTAGTACTTGAATTATATATATATCATTTAGTGATTGGCGTGAATTTGGAATTGAAGGGGGGAGTGGAATTCACGGTTTTGTTGCTTCCTTTTGATCTGATTTTCACATCGATTTCAATCCTTTTTGTGGTTACTTGGTGAATATTACAAATAGGGATTGTAATTACATCAATTGATCTACATTTTCCATCTAAATCTCCAAAGGTGTTCATGTGAATTGTCACCTAAGTGGACCGGTTTGTGATTGAATTGAGACTTGTTTTATTTGAGTCATTTGATTGTGCTTCAAAGTGGTTTTGAGCACATCATCTTTTGGTATCAGAGCATCATCATATTTGGATCTAAGATTGATTACATCCTAATTGAAGAATTGGTTATAAACATGGGAAATTGACGCCATTGTTCATGAGATTAAGACTAGTTTGATTGACATTGTTTGTTTGTCTTTCAAATTGGTTTTTATATGTGCTTAATCTTGGTTTTAGGCACATCATCTTTTGGTATCAGTGCTTGAGGTTTAAGAGAAGGGATTTGTCAATTGAGATTCGGAATTTAGGAGTTTGTTGTGAAGCACCTTGATTCGAAAATTTGTTGGCATGAAATTGCATCTTGTTGTTGTGATTGTTGAGTTTTGTTCTCTTGTTGATTAGTGGATGTACAATTGGAGATTGGAACACTCTTGGAATCCTTGAGTTGATCATGATTGATTAAAGGGACATGAACTTTGTGATCATTTGAGGAAGTTGAAATTTGAAGTCTAGAAGAATAGTGTTCAATTGTTGAAGTGGATTAATGTTATTGCATTTTCGGAAGTGAAGAGTATTACTTGTGATTTTCATATTTGAATTTCTAGATTTGAGGTATGTGTTAAGGAAGCAATTTGAATTTCAAAACACACATTAAGTCATTGTTTAATTGTGTGTTCATTTGAATTTGAAAGTAGCTCCTTACCATTTGTGGAATATTGCAATTAATGATCTCATTTTGAATTTGAAATTATGCTGCCTTTTATTGTGAGTTGTGGTTTGAACCTTGTATAGAAGTGGAGAAATTCAAGTGTGGAAGAGTGTGTATGTGTGTGCTACAACGTGTATAAAAGGTATATGTGTGTGGAGTTGTGTTTTTTGTAAAATTAGTGAAGGGTATGTATGTGTGGCGTTATGTGTGTATGTTGATTAAAGGAATTGCAACGTGGTGTCTTTGAGCTTGCCATGAGGAAGAGTAGTGTTTCTTTGTGATCATTTGTGATCACTTGGAAAAAGTGGAAAATTAAAAAAAAAAAAAAAAGAAGAGCAAAAGGAGAGTTGATGATTGTAGTTTGAATTTTGAAAGCAAAGAAGAGTGAATGGAGTGTTGATGATTTTGGAATTGTGGTTATCTTTTACCATTTCCAGATTTGAAGTGTGTGGAAGGATAAGCATCCATTTGAAATTCAAATACCTTCTTTAAGTTTGAAAGCAATTCATTGAGTAGCATTGAATAAGTGTTATTTGAATTTGAATTGTTTTTTACCATTTATGGAGAAGGTTGCATTTAGTGGAGTGATTTCAAATTTGAATTCTGTTGCTACCATTGCTTGTAGTTTATGGTGTGAATGGGAGTTATGTAGTGGCAAGGACGTGTACACCTTGAAGTATTGTGTTGTGTATATTGAGAAGAAGGTGTTGCACCGTGAGTGTTGTTGTTGTTGTTTGAATTAAGTGCATTGTGTGTGTATTTTGTAAGTGGCGGTGTGAGTGTGTTGCACTTGAGGTGTTATAAAGTGGTGTGAATTTGTGGAGTTGTGTGGAGTAAGGTACTACCCATTGTGAAGTTAATTAGTGTGAAACCAAAGCAAGAAAAGGAAAGTTGAGTAGTGGAATTTGAATTCAAACAAAACAATTAAAGTGTGAAAGTAATTAAACTCATTACTTAACACTTGTGGTTGAATTTAATTCCTAACTACATAGAAATAATTATGTGCACTTCATTTATTTAACTTTACTTGAAGTACCGATAAACATTTCTTGTATTGGTTGAGTGTGAGCATCGTGGGTGTGTGAGGGTGTGTTGCCATGGTGTAGTGAAGTGTATTGAGGTTGTTGAAATTAGTAAGCAAAAATGTTAAGTGAGATGTATTTGTCTACTAACATATTGCATCGGGACTTGACTTTCTTTCAAACCATTGATGAGGGACAAAGAGAAAACTTGTTCCATACTTCTTGTAGGGTACAAGGAAACTTGTGCGTAATTATTATTGATGGTGGTAGTTGTACTAATGTTGTAGCTGCATCATTAGTATCGAAGTTGAAACTTGAAACTATCCCACATCCCAAACCCTATACATTACATTGGTTAAATGATTAGGATGGTTTTTATGTAACCCAAAGGGCTAAGGTACCCTTCAGTATAGGGGACAAGTACTATGATGAGCTTGAATGTGATATTCTTCCTCTTTGTGCATCCCATAAATTACTTGGTAGACCATGGTTGTATGATAGGATGATATTACATGATGGGTATAGAAATACTTATATGTTCAAAAAAGATGGTAAACGTATAGTATTGAACCCTATGTCACCATCAGAGGTCCAGGAGATGCAAAGACAGATAAAACAACCATCACAGAATCTTGAGGATCATAGCCACATGACCAAACCTTTAGAGGACCAAACTGTGCAAACGCAGGTATGCCAACCTTCAAAGGTTCTTGAGGGCTCTAGTGACTCGAACTAACCCATAGAGCATAAAATTTATCAGACACAGATGTGCCAACCTTCAGAGGATCTTGATGATCATAGTTAGACAAGCAGACCACTAGAGAGCCAGACTGTTCAGAGATAGTTATGTTCACCTTTAGAGGTTTCAGAGGGTAATGAGCAGTTGGGCCAACCATTAGAAGACCATGAGGATCAGCAACATACAGATGAGTTAGAAAAGGAGGAAACGGTTTTAGTGGAACAGGTTGACACAAGGGCGACATTATTGGATAATGGAGCATTATTTGTGTTGCAGATGAGATACATCCTAGAAATGGAGGAGAGAAAACAATCACCACCTGTGGTATTTTAGATTTTGGGATTCTGCAGTGATATTTCTTCATGTGGCTTGCTAGGAGAAAACAAAGTCTCTACTGCATTTGATCTACTAGATTTGAGGACAAATCTTTTTGAGGCCCGAGGAGATGATAGGAATCAAAATCCGATAAGACCTATCATTAGCGCAAGAACTAAAGGAATTCGAATTTTGGCGATGAGGGCCCATTTTGAGCAAATCGACCTCGGAATTATTTATAAATTAACCCCTTTTCTATTATTCTTGTATATTTTTTTTCCAACAGGCACACTTATCATATCTTATAGGGCGATGGACAAACTCACTCAAACTCAGTTTGTAGGTTATCCATGCACCGACCTGAACCGGCGATGAGCTGGGCCGATGAATCCTATAGAAGACCGGCATCTTGAAGACCAATTTCTTTTATATATTTTTCATTTGCATGGACTATTTATGTTGTAATCATTTTGGAACACTTTTATTTTGATTGTAATTTTCATTTAGGACTAGCCACCTTAAAAGTGGTAAACTTGTAATTTTGACCATTTTCTAACCCTAAGAGTAGCAAGTATAAATACTTGCTCATAGTAGCATTTGAGGGGGCCATATTTTGCAGAAATAACCTAGCACTTTCACGTGTGGAATTAGGGTTCATCCTTAGTTCAAACCTCTTATCAATTTCAACCCAAGAATTGGAATTGTGGCGAGTGTGACAAAGGAGAATTGTGGGTCATATCGATTCGTCTTTGTTATATGTTCATTTCTTCTCTAGTGAGTCATATCTAGGGTAGATTTGAATCTTTCTTGGACATATTTGTGATTGTATTTCGTGGACAACAATCTTGTAAGATTGATTGTTCTTTTAGTACTTGAATTATATATATATCATTTAGTGATTGACGTGAATTTGGAATTGAAGGGGGGAGTGGAATTCACGGTTTTGTTGCTTCCTTTTGATCTGATTTTCACATCGATTTCAATCCTTTTTTGTGGTTACTTGGTGAATATTACAAATAGGGATTATAATTACATCAATTGATCTACATTTTCCATTTAAATCTCCAAAGGTGTTTGTCGAGTCTAATTTTTTTGCATTCCCATTCCTAATCCGATCTAGACTAGACCATATGCTCATCTAATGTAGATCCTCGACTTGAGTTAGGAATTTTGTTTTATTTTTGGAGTCGCCACCCAACTGTTGTTGGGAAATATTGTATTAAGACTAAAGGAGCGGATTAGTCATAATTTGGACCACTAGTCATCGTTATTTCCCCTTCTCGTTTTTGAAAAGAGGAAAAGGGAAAACCAGAGTTTCTAAGTCCGGAGGCTAACCTATTAAAACCTTATGGTTACCACCTAATCTCCTAAAATTGTTCTTATTTAGAAATGTGTTTTATTATGTTTCTGTTACTTTATCATGTTTTTTATTACTCTAAGAAAATGATTTTTTTTTTATTTCATTTTTTATAGGTTGACCCAAATGGGTGCCTACGTACCTGCTAGTCAGGATCAAACAAGCCGTAGTTTGCTTTTCTGAAAACTTTAAGTTTGTTTGTGAATTTTAATTTTGAAATCTCTTTTGATTTATGTTTTTAACATTTTTAGGATTTTTTCTAAAAAATCTAAGCCTAAGTTTTAATCTGATTTTTGAAAATGATTTTTAGGGAAAACATCAATTTTTGGATTTATTTTGAGAAAATGGTTTTTCTAAGTGCCAAAACTCATTTTTTTTTATTTTTATTAATTTTTATGATTTCATGATTTTTATGATTTTTATGATTTTTTATGATTTTTATGGTTTTTCTAAGTTTTTGTGATTTTTGTGATGTTTGTGCTAAAAATTTTATCCTAGGTTATTATCTATCCTATTTTGAAATCTAAAATTTTATTATTATTTTCCTAATATTTTTATTACTTTTCTACATTTTTATTATTATTATTTCTTTTCTTTTTTTTTCCTTTATTTATTTTCTACATTATTAAATCTTAAAAACCTAATTTCTACATTTTCCTACTCATGGAAATAAAACATAAACCAATAAATAAATAAATAATTAACTAAATAACAAATAATAAATAACAAATAACAAATCAATTCGAAATAAATAAATAAACAAAATTAATTAATTAATTAATTAAAAAAATCCAGAAAATCCGACTTACTTGGATCCGGGTCGATGCGCGGGTCGGATCGGTCAGGTCGAATCAGGTTGAAGCAGGTCAAGTCGGATCGGTTGGATGCGACGGTGGAGGATGCTCGTTCACGGTGTTCCGGCGGTCTTTTGCAACGGGTGAGGTGTCGAATCCTAGCTTCTTGAGGGTGTTGAATCCAATGGTAGCGGTGGTTTGCTCCCAGATCGTCCCCTGGTGGTGGTTCAACTCCGGTCGGCAATCGCGATTTTGGGTCTCCTCTGATTTGCACTCTTTTCTCACTTTCTCTCAATTCTGATTCGTGTGTTGTCTTCCTCCCTTCGATTCCTATTTATAGGCACTTGAAACCGAGCTGGATAAGCTCGGATTTCCTCCGATCGAAGCTAATCGGATTTTCGGTTAAAAAACTAACTCTGATTTGTGTAAATCCTTCGATTTGTTGCGATTTGATTCCAATTAGATAATGTTTGTCTTATTTCTGTTGAAGATTTGTTGGATTTGTGCAAAAAATTGAATCGATACGGCCGAAATTCGAATTTTCTCTTCCTCCGGACCAGCTGGGTAGCCCACTTTCCTGATTTTTCTAATTTCGCAAATTGCATATATGTAATGCGATTTTTTTATTTTTTGTATTTTTTGAAATTTCAAAAATTTGTAAAAATTATTTATTATTTATTATTGCCATTTCTGAAATCATTTTTCAAAATTGATGTTTTTTCCTATCTATTTTTATTTTTTGAATATTTTTAATTATTTATGCTAAATTAGGGAAAAATTGGAAAAAATTGAAAATTAATTATTATTCATTCTTAGGGCAAAAATGGGGTGTTTACAGCTACCCCTCTTTGTAGTAAAGTTTGAAAAACTTAACTACAAAGATTAAAAGGAAGACGCCATTTTTGGCCTCTTGAATAGATAATACGGTCCTAATAATTTAGAGTCATGTTCCCTCCCCAAAAAGTGCTTTATGGGCTGACTAATTGGCGATAGGAAACACCTCAAGCATTGTGTGGAAGAAATGATGATAGGAAGCATCTTATCAGACTAGCAACCTTGGAAAGAAAATTTACTTAGGAAGCGCCCTTATGAGTTGGCTACCTATCAACAGAAGCGTCTTGTTAGACTAGCAACTGTTTAGAAGAATATTTCCGAAAAGTGCCCCAAGAACTGACTAATCGGGAGAATCTAGGGAAGTGCCCCTCATAGGCTGACTAACCTTAAGATAGATTTTTAAGAAAGTGCCCATCTTGGGCTGACTAACCTATGGTAGAGTGTCTCAAAAAGTGCCCTTATGACCTGACCTTGAGAACGGATTTTTAGGAAAGTGCCCATCTTGGGCTGACCAACCTATGATAAAATTGATTGAACTGTCTCAAAAAGTGCCCTTATGAGCTAACCTTGAGAACAGATTTTTAGGAAAGTGCCCATCTTGGGCTGACTAACCTATGATAGAGTTGTCTCAAAAAGTGCCCTTATGAGCTGACATTGAGAACAAATTTTTAGGAAAGTGCCCACCTTGGGTTGACTAACCTAAGATAAAATTGATAGAACTGTCTCAAAAAGTGCCCTTATGAGCTGACCTTGAGAACAGATGTTTAGGAAAGTGCCCATCTTGAGCTGACTAACCTATGATAGAGTTGTCTCAAAAAGTGCCCTTATGAGCTGACCTTGAGAACAACTTTTAGGAGAGTGCCCATATTGGGCTGACTAACCTAAGATAAAATTGATTGAACTGTCTCAAAAAGTGCCCTTATGAGCTGACCTTGAGAACAGATTTTTAGGAAAGTGCCCATCTTGGGCTGACTAACCTATGATAGAGTTGTCTCAAAAAGTGCCCTTATGAGCTGACCTAGATAACAACTTTTTAGGAAAGTGCCCATATTGGGCTGACTAACCTATGATAAAATTGATTGAACTGTCTCAAAAAGTGCCCTTATGAGCTGACCTTGAGAACAGATTTTTAGGAAAGTGCCCATCTTGGGCTGACTAACCTATGATAGAGTTGTCTCAAAAAGTGCCCTTATGAGCTGACCTTGAGAACAACTTTTTAGGAAAGTGCCCATATTAGGCTGACTAACCTATGATAAAATTGATTGAACTGTCTCAAAAAGTGCCCTTATGAGCTGACCTTGAGAACTGATTTTTAGGAAAGTGCCCATCTTGGGCTGACTAATCTAAGATAAAAATGATATCTCAAAAAGGTGCCTCCTATGGGCTAACCTTAAGAGATCTAGGGAAGTGCCCCCTTTTTGGGCTGACTACCCTATTAAGGGGAAGAAATTCCTAAGTGAGAATCTTATAACAGTCAAGAGTTCCTAAATGTAAGATGACTTAAGACTTTTGAACAAGTGATGACTAAAATTTTTCTGCAAATTTTTCAAGAAAAAATGCTCTTCTGAAACCTAAGGATTATGTGGCAAAGCATTAAAGTGTGCTTTTTTTTTTTTTTTTAGTGAGCATTACTAACGAGTAAAGAGTCTGACAAGGTTCCTAAAAATACAAATAAAGGGCAAGCATTCCCTACTGCTCAATAATTACTTACTCTTTTGCCTCATTTTTCTTAGAGGGTTTGGTTTAATCTTAGAAGCAAAGTGGTATCTTAGCTTAATCAATCATCTCTTAAGGGGTTTCTTGTAATTAAGACTCACATCTTCTTCTTGGGGGACATTAGTACATCAAATTTAGGCTAAAACAGTGCCAATGAGTAAATTCCCTCATTCCATTTATAAACATATATCTCGTTTTTAATTGGTTTAATCTGAGAGAACTTCCTTACAATCTCTCGGTTAGATGTCACTTTTGACTCCTATTCCAAAAATTATGGCCTTTCTTGTAAGTAATACGCTTTAATCAATCCGTTAGGCCTTTTTGATACTTGTAATGCAATTTAGGCTCTTTGGTTATTGGTTTTAGAAAAGTATGTTAAGGTTTATTTTGAAAGAATCATCATTTCAACTTGGGTTTGTAAGTCAAGAAACCTTGAGAAAAAGAACTGGAATAGTACTTGCCCTAGCAATTTTTGCTTAAGACAAGTTATTTTCAATGATTTGGAGAAGTTTTCAAAAAAGGGTAGTATATCTTTGAACTACTCTCGTATTTGGCCCTGGTATTTTCAAGTGTTGTTGGGCTTTTTATAGGTTTAGCTACATTCTTAGGCTTTTCTCATTTCTCTTCTTTTCCTTTTCTTTTCTTTCTTTTTCTTTCATTTTTTCTTTTTCTCTTTTTCCATCTTTTTTCTTTTTCTTTTAGGCCTAATGGTGATTATTTCCAGTGGGTTATGGGTATTTTTTTTCAGAATGTGGACTTCTCTTCATCTCAAATAAATTATCTATGGCTAAAATTTTGAATTGTTGCAACTTGGGCAAGCACTATTGATGTCTCTATCTTCCCAATTATTCCATCGTGGGGTGGTTGATAGTAGGGTTAAATTTTGAAACTCTTGTTTGTTAAAGGTTGATTGTGTTTAGGGTAGCAAAAATGAATGCCTAACATTATTTTGATTTAACGTATCAAATTCAAGATAGACCTCCTTTAAGGAATGAGTCCAAAACCTCACATTAATAACACTCAACTCTCAAGTGTTTAAGGGTTAGTGTTTGGGACGTGGTTTGCCTCTTGTCATCTTAAACGTTTTAAATAAAGATACCCTTAAAATTTGCCTATATTCACCACTTCTCATGGTGTCTTTATGTACTGTTGTCAATTTGAACAAGCGATTTGGTCTTAAGCGCCTAAGACTCAAGTATTTGGAGTAGTCTTCTTTATACCCTCATTGATAATTGACCATAGCTACTTTGAAAGTGTGCCCAAAAAATTAATTATCTCTGTGTCTGGTTTAGATAAATTTTGATGGAAAGGAAACGTCAAGTGCAGGTTTTAGGATTGGAGGGTGTTGGGACGTTTTACGTTTCGAGGCTAAATCAAGATATGAGGTCTTTTAAGTTGAGAGTAGGTTATAGAGGTCTTCGGTTTTATGTTTAGAGCAAGTGACTCTGAGCTTTAGGTTAAGCTGACCATTTAGAAGCAACTTTTAGGACCTTGAAAAGATCTCTTATCGTTAGTAACTCTTCAGTTTTCTTTATTTATTTATTGTTCTTATTTTTTAGTAAATATGTAAACAAGATGCTCGCACGGATGCTAAAATAAAAGGGTCGACAATTGATTGACGATGTAATATTGAAACTTTACTTTTATTGATATTGAAAATTTTGGAGTTCGATACTCAAAGAAAACAAAAGATTACAAATGATGATCTATTTCTTAGCTCTTTTGGTCTTCTGTTATGGAGGCTCAAACTTCCCATTGATGAAAGCTTCCAGTTCTTTGACTCTAGCTTTGGTCTTCTCTAATTGGGCTTCTAAGGCTTTGTTCCTATGGTCGGATTCCTTGAATCGTCCTTTCTAGATATCCTTCTTATAATCTACAGCTTCAAAGTATACCTCCATTCAGGCCTTGACCTGTTCTAGGTATACTTCTGTCTCTTGGTTGATCTTGTCTGGTCTTGGTTGGGTAACGTCTGGAACCCGGTATGCTCTTTCCCTTGTCTGGTATAGCTGGCGGATTACAAACTCTCTGGTGGCTCGGTGTTTTCCCACTTCGCCATCTAACTCCCCGAGGTCCACATTCGGGCTTTCAATTCTGGCTTCCCAAAGTGCTTTGACCTCTGCCAGTTTAGCAAACTTCTCGGCTACCAACAGGTTCGAATCTTGATACTTAAAGGTGATTGCTTCCAGCGAGGGTCGATAAACTATATCTTGGATAGTACCAAACAGGCGGACCACTGAGTTGGGGTGATATCCAATACATCCGCTGATTCCGATTAAAGGTACTGCTTGGAAGTTACTGCAGGTCAAGATGATTTTGTCACAGCAACTCCACCTGGCTGTCCACAGAATATCTTCGGCGCTGAAGCTTCTAAGCACTTCTAACCAACTGTGGCTGGTAAGGTCGTCGGGTAGCTTTACCTTTTCTATGCATGAATCTACCAGATCCACCTGCTGGGCTAAGGTTTTTCGGCCCATATTCAGCCCGAAGCACTTGAGGTGGCTTACGAACCATATTAGCAGAAGGTTGAGGCTTGAGCGAAGGATCCCATGGCCTTTCTTCTTGAGGAAATTCAAGCTCCGAATCTGTTCAGCCGGTAAAGCCGGGATGTAAGATCTTCCCTCCAGGAATTAGGCCACCAGCTCTGCAACCCGGTAGTGAACATAGAAAGTTCCGGTGGGGAACAGTATGGTGGCGAGGGCTATCAAAATGAAAGCGTTCACCCTTCTCTATCTGTAAGTCTTGGGGTCCCCACATAGGACGTCCTTTCTGTCCCCATTTTCCTCTTGGGCGATGAACCAGGCTTCCAAATCATCCATCCGTATGCAATATCCATTACAGTCTGCTAGGGCTTTGTTGACTGCTGTTTTACGGATGCCTAGTAATTTGCTGAAGGTACCGGCTGACCCGACCTCAAGGTTTGGCATATAGATTTGATCGGTTAGTGATGGAGCCTGTAGCATTTGGGTGTACTCCTCCAGGGTAGGGGTGATCTCATGCGGCCCGATAAAGAAAGCAGCGGGCTCGATTTCTCATAATTGGAGCATGGCCCGGACTAAAGGCAAATTCACCTCTATCTTTGTCAGTGAGAGGATGGGGCCGACCTTTTGCTGGATGAAGGCCTGCTCCTCTAGGTTGTACAAGGTAAACCAATGGTCTAGTACCAACTTTGGGTCCAAAGGTTTGTACACCCGAATTTCTTTGCGAAGGAGGTGGTCGACTGTACTGCTAGCCATCTATTTACAATAAGAAATTGCCAAATTACAAACAGGACTATAAAAGCATTACAGGGAAATAAATTCGAACTCCATGAACAAAACAACAAACCATTACATCGTCATCAATTGTCAACCCCTTATGATGTTATGTATGCAAGTAGGTTGGTTCTAATTGGTTCCCGAGCTCTATGGCCTCCCGCATTCTCGAAGAAATGGATCTCAGGCCATATCGAAGCATAGGGTGGGGTAGCCTAATCGGTCCCGAATGGTGAATCAACTCACTTCGCCCGAAACCTACACAATGGCTCCCCGTCTTAGGTTTCTAGGATGGTCCGAGTTCGACCGCATCTACTCACACACACATATGCATGCAAACCCCCATAGTAAAGAAACTAGAATCTAACTAATTCCTGAAAACTTAGTAACAGAATAATAATTGAAGCACATTTAAAGAGAACCATTCGAAGATTTAGGTGGCTTAGCCTACTGGCATGGATCCCTAGTGGACTCGCCATCCTGTCGAGTCTAATTTTTTTGCATTCCCATTCCTAATCCGATCTAGACTAGATCCAATGCTCATCTAATGTAGATCCTCGACTTGAGTTAGGAATTTCGTTTGATTTTTGGAGTCGCCACCCAACTGTTGGTGGGAAATATTGAATTAAGACTAAAGGAGCGGATTAGTCTTAATTTGGACCACTAGTCATCGTTATTTCCCCTTCTCGTTTTTGAAAAGAGGAAAAGAGAAAACCAGAGTTTCTAAGTTCGGAGGCTAACCTATTAAAATCTTACGGTTACCACCTAATCTCCTAAAATTGTTCTTATTTAGAAATATGTTTTATTGTGTTTCTGTTACTTTATCATGTTTTTTATTACTCTAAGAAAATGATTTTTTTATTTCATTTTTTATAAGTTGACCCAAATGGGTGCCTACGTACCTGCTAGTCAGGATCAAACAAGCCATAGTTCGCTTTTATGAAAACTTTAAGTTTTTTTGTGGATTTTAATTTTGAAATCTCTTTTGATTTATGTTTTTAACATTTTTGGGATTTTTTCTAAAAAATCTAAGCCTAAGCTTTAATCTGATTTTTGAAAATGATTTTTAGGGAAAACATCAATTTTTGGATTTATTTTGAGAAAATGGTTTTTCTAAGTGCCAAAACTCATTTTTTTTTTATTTTTATTAATTTTTATGATTTCATGATTTTTATGATTTTTATGGTTTTTCTAAGTTTTTGTGATTTTTGTGATTTTTGTGATGTTTGTGCTAAAAATTTTATCCTAAGTTATTATCTATCCTATTTTGAAATCTAAAATTTTATTATTATTTTCCTAATATTTTTATTACTTTTCTACATTATTATTATTATTATTTCTTTTCTTTTTTTTTCCTTTATTTATTTTCTACATTATTAAATCATAAAAACCTAATTTCTACATTTTCCTACTCATGGAAATAAAACATAAACCAATAAATAAATAAATAAATAACTAAATAACAAATAATAAATCAATTCGAAATAAATAAATAAATAAAATTAATTAATTAATTAATTAAAAAAATCCGGAAAAGTCGACTTACCTGGATCCGGGTCGGTGCGCGGGTCGGATCGGTCGGGTTGAAGCGGGTCGGGTCGGATCGGTTGGATGCGGTGGCGGAGGATGCTCGTTCACGGCGTTCCGGCGGTCTTTTGCAACGGGTGAGGTGTCGAATCCTTGCTTCTTGAGGGTGCTGAATCCAATGGTGGCGGTGGTTTGCTCCTAGATCGTCCCCTGGTGGTGGTTCAACTCCGATCGGCAATCGCGATTTTGAGTCTCCTCCGATTTGCACTCTTTTCTCACTTTCTCTCAATTCTGATTCGTGTGTTGGCTTCCTCCCTTCGATTCCTATTTATAGGCACTTGAAACCGAGCTGGATAAGCTCGGATTTCCTCCGATCGAAACTAATTGGATTTTCAGTTAAAAAAACCAACTCCGATTTGTGTAAATCCTTTGATTTGTTGCGATTTGATTCCAATTAGATAATGTTTTATCTTATTTCTGTTGAAGATTTGTTGGATTTGTGCAAAAAATCAAATTGAAACGGCCGAAATTCGAATTTTCTCTTCTGCCAGCGATCTCGAGCCCGAGGTAGAAGACGATCACGCGCCCGGCATGTGCGCTCCCTCCAGCCAATCAGATGCTGCCACGTGTCCTGGATAAGAGAAAAAAATTGCAAAACGCGAAAACTGCTCCTCCAGCGATTCGAACCCGCGACCGAGCCCCCTTGCGCGCGCCTTAGCCCGTGGTCCGGACCAGTTGGGCTAGCCCACTTTCTTGATTTCTCTAATTTCGCAAATTGCATATATGCAATGCGATTTTTTTATTTTTTTATTTTTTTTTGAAATTTCAAAAATTTGTAAAAATTATTTATTATTTATTATTGCCATTTCTGAAATCATTTTTCAAAATTGCTGTTTTTTCCTATTTATTTTTATTTTTTTGAATATTTTTAATTATTTATGCTAAATTAGGGAAAAATTGAAAATTGATTATTATTCATTCTTAGGGCAAAAATGGGGTGTTTACAGTGTTCACGTGAATTGTCACCTAAGTGGACCGGTTTGTGATTGAATTGAGACTTGTTTTATTTGAGTCATTTGATTGTGCTTCAAAGTGGTTTTGAGCACATCATCTTTTGGTATCAGAGCATCATCATATTTGGATCTAAGATTGATTACATCCTAATTGAAGAATTGGTTATAAACATGGGAAATTGATGCCATTGTTCATGAAATTAAGACTAGTTTGATTGACATTGTTTATTTGTCTTTCAAATTGGTTTTTGTATGTGCTTAATCTTGGTTTTAGGCACATCAATATAGATGTTTCATTTGGAACTTTAGCACCATTATAGCTCCATTGACAAAACTAACTAAGAAGGGAGAGGACTTCATGTACACTAAGCGAGTGTAGAAAGGCTTTGAAGAGATCGAAGAGAATTTGATGATCACCCCTATACTAGTGCTACTAGATTTCGAAAAAGTGTTCGAGTAGAAGTGTGGTACACCAAGTGTTGGAATAGGAGTTTTGTTAATGTAAGAACAATGACCTATCACCTACTTCAATGAAAAGCTTGGTGGTGCTATACTCAACTACTCAACATATGACAAGGAGTTCTATTCCTTAGGGTTAACACTCACTATTTAGTAACATTACCTATTGCTATGGTTGTTAAAATCACAATTTAAATGTATGATTCTATGAGTTTACAAGTTTATAAAGTTTTTCTTAATTAAAATAAATTCAAAATCATTTAATTGTAGACTATTGGTAGAATTATGAGTTTAGGTACACGATTTTACAAGTTTCAGATTCCATTGATTTCATATATTTTTATATGATTCCACTAATTCTATAAGTTCTAATTGTTGGTAGAATTACATGTTTGACAACTATGCGTTATTACCTTGAGAATTTATGATCTATACCAACCATGAGTCACTCAAGTACTTGAGAGGTCAACTAAAGCTATCCTAATGACAAGCTAAGAGGATTGCGTTCTTAGAGAACTTTTCATATGTAATCAAGTACAAATTTGGGAATTCAAACATAGTATTTGACACCTTGTTAACAAGGCATGTACTAATCACTACATTGTAGGTCAAGATCATAAGATTTGAGATAATGACCAAATAATATGAACAAGATGAAGATTTTAGGTCCATTATGGCAAAATGCAAGGCTAAGGTGGCCATTGAATGGCATTTTATGGATCTGGGTTATTTGTAAAAGAAGGGACAATTGTGTATACTAACCAATTCAATGAGGTAGGTATTGGTTAAAGAAGCTCATGTTGGAGGATTGGTTGGTCATTCCAAGGAGAAAAAGATGTCTAAGCTATTGAAAGAGCATTTCTTCTAGCTTAGGTTGATGAAACACATTCATAAGATGCTAGAGAGGTATGCTACCTACAAGAGGGTAAAGGGCAAGAAAGAACACCATAGGGAATATATTCCACTACCCATTACCAATCACCGATGTACTAACTTAAGTATGGATTTCATCTTAGGCCTACCTTGGATAGCTTAAAGACATGACTTTGTTATGGTGGTCATAAATCAATTCAGCAAAATGGCTTACTTTACCTTTATCATAAGAAAAATGATGCATTATATGTCACTAACCTTTTTGTGTAGGAGGTCATGTGGTTGCATGGAGTGCCCCATAGCATTTCTTCAACATTGGGACCTAAAGTTCCTAAGCTTCTTTTGGAGGACGCTATCTAAGAGAGTGGGAATAAAGTTGGTGTTCAACATATCTTATTATCCTTAAACTAATGGTTAAACTAAAGTCATTAACCAAGCCTTAGGCACAATCCTCTAAGCTATAGTTGGTAAGAATCTTGTTGATTGGGACTTTTGTTTACCTATTGTCGAATTCTCCTACAATAGGACAACATATAATTCTACCAGTAAGTCCCTATTTGAGGTCATCTATGGTTGCGACCTAACTCTTCCCATGGGCTTGATATTAGCCCCAACCTTAAAGGAGTATAGCTCCAGTGTTGTTGATTGAGCTAGAGAGATTAAGTAACTACATAGAGAGGTGTCTAAACAGCTCTCTAAAACAATGGCTAAGTGGTGAGAGCTCAAAAACTGAGGAAGAATGGCTATGAAGTTTAGTCTTAGAGACTTGGTTTGAATTCACCTCACTAAGGATAATTTTGCTAACCATAGAGCGAGTAAGCTATGATCCTATGTTGATGAACCCTTTAAGGTCCTTTAGAAGATCAACGACAATGCTTACGAGTTTAACTTACCGGATGGCTATGGAGTATCCTTAACCTTAAACATAAGTGACCGATCTCCATATGTCCCAAAGGAGGATCTCTTTAAGGAATTCCTAGATTTTAGGGAAAATCCTCAACATCCTTAAGGGGATGATAAGCATTTGAGCACTAAATCCATCACTCGAGCTAAGGTATATGGACTTCAAAACTTGACGTGGAGTATACTCACTAGCTAGCCAGCTAAGGAAGAGGCCACCTACCTTCATGGGTTTCACTTCCATTACTGATTGAGCTGTTAGTAGGTGTCCACCTTTGTCCAAGCCAAAGAGATGCCACCAAACCTATCTTTGGAATCCCAATTGAAAAGGCCTTAAAGCTTAGACAACCCAAATCAACTTACTATGCTACCTATAGACCCCTCTTGAAGTCAGCCAAGTCATCATCTAATCTATTCGTTGAATTTGTAACTTTGGTTAACTCGACGAAAGCTCTATTGCCCAATTTTATTTATTTCCCTTGCTAAGGACGTTGCTAGTATTACATCTCCACATGTCTTTGACATCCTACACTCACATGCATTCCTTGAATATTTCCTTTTTTTTTTACAATTTTATCCCTTTTTGTAATAATTTAAGAAGAATGTTTTGAATGTACTAATTAGGATTTTCCACTTTGAGTAATGTAGCCCTATGACTTACTATAAATAGTCTCCTACAATGTAAGCTAGAGAAATAGTTGAATTCCATTAGCATTTTTCCTCTATATTTGTAAGTTCTTAAGCTCCTAAATACCTTCACTCTTATCGATCCCTTTAGCAAGGATTGTGGCAAGTATCTCGAACTTCATTACTTGTATATCATATCAAGTAGTAAATCCCAATTGTGTGTCCTTGTTAGTGAATCATATCTAGTGAGCATCTCACGAATCCTTAGCTAAAACCATTCTAAACCTGTCTTCATTGCCAAGCCAAGATACCCTAGTGAAACTTTACTCCTAGGCATATCATTAATGGTGGATAGTTAAGCAATCCAAACATACAAAGCACTATACTTTAATGTTACTAACTTTTCTTATTGGAAATCTAGGATGGAGGAATTCATCAAAGCCATAGACTTCAAAACATGGGAATTTGTTGAAAATGGAGATATTAAAATCAAGGATCCCATTATGAGATACATTGATAAGAAGAGAGCTAGAAAGATTTTCAACACTAAGAATCTCTTGTTCTTTACTATTTCTCCATCAAATTTTATCTAATATCTTCATGTGATATAGCAAAGGAGATAAGGGATACAATTCAAGAAACTCACGAAGGAACAGACACTAGCAAGGAGACAAGAATCAATTCTTTAATGTAATAATACAAACTATTTCAAGTTTAACCAGCTAAAGAAATAAATGATAAATTTAGTCATTTTACTACTATAACTAATGAATTGAATTCTCTTGGCAAGAAAATGAATGATGAACAAATGTAAAATGTTGAGGATACTACCAAAAACTTGGACATTAAAGAAGATAGCTATAGAAGAGACTTGTGACATAACAAGCTTACACTTAGTCAATTAAAGAGTAAACCAGTGGCCTATAAGTCAAATGTGCTACAAGTCGGGGAGAATAAAAGTAAAAATAAATAAATTGCCTTTGGAGCAAGCGGAAGTGAAGAAGATTTTGATGATGAATCCATTAATGAGGAGAAAGATCTCAATTAATTGACTTGATGTCTTAAAAGGATTCTCAAAAGGCAAGGCAAGAGATCTTTTAACTACAAAAATTATAGTATTGATAAGTGTTAAATTGGATATATATATTAAATGAAATTTGACATGTTTCCCCTTGATTTTGGAATTTTTTTAAGAATTTAAATCTTAATTGAGTAATATTTTGATTTTATGGATTTAATGGACAGGGGAATGAAAAAGGAAGAAAACAAATCCAATTTTACTCAATTCGGAGTTTGATTGAAGAAGTTATGAGGAGTTGAAGTTAGACATGAGCCAAACATGATCACATTTAAATGTCGTGTTATGCTAAAGGTTCATAGAAAGCTACATGGGGATGACACATGACTGTGTTGGTAGGACATGTTGAAACTGTAGATTCATAGAAAGTTACACGAGACATTAACACGACCGTGTTGATAGTAGTGTCGTGGTTAAAGAAGTCACAAAAAGATATACAGAGGATCGGCATGACTATGTTAAAAGCCATGTCCACTAGAACATTAATTTTCATGCGATTTTAAGCTATAAAGTGGACACGACCTATAGCATGACCATGTTGGATAGCGTGTTAACCTAAAAATGCATAGCTTTAGACATGAATTATGTAAATAGAAGAGGACTTCACATAAGGAGAAGAGAGTCGTATTTGTCACTATTATTCTAGGGTTTTGAGAGGAAAAGACAACTATTTATTTTAACTTCAAGAATTAGGGTTTTATACTTATTTTATTTGATTTTCTTGATGATGCATATCATGATATCATTGTTGAATTCAAATCTAGACAAGTTACTTAATTTTCATCCCATCTAGACTTATGGAACCTAGGTTTATTATATGAATTGAGATTTTCTTGCAATATTCAATAAATTCTTGTGTTCATTAATTCATACATGTGTTATTCCTTTTTGGTTGGCTTAATATTGCTAGCGTATTAATCTAACTATTCGATATTGTATATCGAGATTGAGAAATCCGATATATAATTTACATGATTCTTCTAGAATTATTTATCCTAGTTACTAGAATTTGTTGTTCTTAACGAATCTTTCACTTATGCTGTTATGAAGAGATTCAAATAAGTACTTGAAAGATTAGGGGTTAGTAAGCTTGTGAAAGTTGTTAAACTAAGTTAGGAAATTCCTTGATTAATGAATTATAAGATGGAATTGAATGTATGTTGTTAGTATCATATAATAATGCCTAGGGGAAACAAAATCTAGATATTAGTTTTGCTAACTTGAAGTTAAACTTAATTTGAACTATTTATCTATCTTTCATCAAATTCATAATTCTTTAGGTAGTATTTCATTACAGTTTAATTTAATACAATTCCATAATTTACTAGTTAGATAATAGAGTGATTATTAGTATTAGTACTTGAATTCTCAATGGGACGATATTTGTATTTTTATACACTATATTACAAAATTTGATAGGTATACTTGCCTCACATCAAGTACTAATAGAAGTAAAAGTGATATAGGTAAAAATTACAAAGAAAAGAGGAATGTCATGTGCTATGAGTGTAAAAAGCTAGGTCATATCAAGTATGAATGTCTTACACTTGCCATGAAGCTTGAAAAGTATTAAAAAAAAGAAAAGGAAATGCAAGTCTTCCATAGCCACTTGGAGCGACATAGATGAGTCAGAAAAAGAAGTAAAGGAGTTGGAAGTGGATGAAGATAGAGCCAACTTATGTATGATGGCCAACTTAGAGGTATATTTTGATTTTGATAGTTGTGATACTAAATCTAGTGATATGTGCATTTAAATGCAACATGTAAATGCCTAAAATTTTATTTTATATTGATATATGTTATAAAATATAACTAAGGTCAAAAGAGGAATTTCATAAAATTAGAGGGACAAATGGGTCCTTTTTCGCACAGAGTATAAATACTTCGTTATGACCTAGGGCTCTTTTTTTTTTTCACCTCCTCATAGTAACAAACAAGAACACTTTAGAAACACTGTCTAGGGAAAAACCCTAAGGCGATTAAAAAGAATTTGTTGATGTGCTATCCAATTACGCGAGGTAAGGTTTTGCTATGAAATCATTAATTAGAACACCAAATTTAAGATTTACCTAGTTATCTCATCTTATTCATCTAGAATCTGAATCCAAGACAGGAAAAGTCAAACACGAAACCCATTCAATCAAGGACTTAATTGACAAAAACTTACAAGTAATCTAATCCATGCTAATTGTTTAGAAAATTCATGTTTTAGGATTTACTTAAGCATAGAATTAAAGGATGCTGAGATTAGATTGAAATTGAGAAGAGGAATTAGGGTTCGTGGAGAAACCGTAGGAAACACGGTCACGTACATGCCCGTGTACTTAACTGTGCTAGAATACAAGTGTGTATGAAAGGTACACAGCTAGATACATGGCTATGCTAAAGGGCATGTTGAGGAGAAATCATTACAGTTGGCTACACGCTCATGCTTATGGGCATATCGAAGTAGAAACGTATACAGAAGGGTACACGACCATCTACACTATTGTGTACTAGGGCGTATTGGAGTGGAAATGTATACAAAAGTGAACACGACCATCTATACAGCCATGTACTAAGGCGTGTTGAAGTGCACAGTCTCAAACGCAATTGTGTATGCAATGAAAAACATATATTTTGATTTTATTTAGATTAAACAAACTCCCATGCAACCTGGATAGCTAATAAGACCTTAGAAACTCTAATAGACTAAGAGAATTAAGAAATTAGGTTATCTTTATATTAGTACCAAGAGAAAATTGTTGTTGTATGTACAAATTCTAGCTTAGCTTAAGTTCAGGACTAGATGTGCTTAAGGCTAGGATTTAAGGTACGTGTAACTTATGTATTTCCTATGTTTGCTTAAGTTAGTTTATATATATTGAATTGATTAAGTTGAATGAATTGCTTAAGTGTTTAAGTGTATGCTATATGTGCTTAGCTCGGCCTAGGGGCCCATAGTGGCAAATCCTTAGGGAGCACCCTAATGATCCTTATGTGATATTGTCCTTAGTGGAGTCATGCTTGGAAATGATCTGGGTTAGTTTAGGGTTTAAGTGGTTAAGTGGTTCATGAGTGTGGATGATAGGAATAAAAATCCGACAAGACCTATCATTAGGGCAAGAACTAAAGGAATTCAAATCTTGACGTTGAGGGCCCATTTTGAGCAGATCGACCCCGGAATTATTTATATATTAACCTCTTTTCTATTATTCTTGTATTGTGTTTTCCAACAGGCACACTTATCATATTCTATAGGGCAATGGACAAACTCTCTCAGACTCAGCTTGTGGGTTATCCATGGACCGACCTGAACCGACGATGAGTTGGGCCAATAGATCCTATAGAAGACTAGCATCTTGAAGACCATTTCTTTTATATATTTATTCTTTTATGAAATATTTTTGGTTGTATTTTGGTTTTGGGACACTTTTATTTCCTTGTAATTTTCATTTAGGGTTAGCCACCATAAAAGTGGCAAACTTGTAATTTTGAGCACTTTTTAACCCTAGGAGTAGCAAGTATAAATACTTGCTTAAGAGAGGGTTTGAGGGGCTTATCATTTTGAAGATTATACACCTCCTTTCACGTGTGAATTAGGGTTCATACCTTGGTTCCAAACTCTTATCAATTTCAATCCCAAGAGTTGAAATTATGGCGTCATATTTAGGGTTGAATTGAGATATTTCTTGGTCAGATATACATCTTATTGTTCACGAATCCTTGTACTTATTTGAAGTATTTATCAATTATATTCGGTTCATCATTGAAGATTTCCCTTGGAAGTGTGTTCTTCACTATTTGAAAAGGGATTATTTTGTTACGGTTTTTTTCTTTGTCAAATTGTGGATTATTGCGTGGATTATATAAGATTAGGGTGTTGTTAGAAGGTATTATCAGTGTGGTATTCTAATTATATCATTGGACATTTGGATTTCATCATTTCTTCACTTGGTTCACGTGAAATTGCCCTTATTTTTTTATCCGATTTTGCCTTGACTTGAGATAGTTTTTCTTAAGTCTTTTGAATGTGCTTTCAAGTGTGTTTAGGCACATCAGTGGAGCCCATGGTGGCAATTCCCATCACCAAGTTTAAGTGGTTTAATGGACCATAGGTGTGTGTGTGTGGGGGGGGGGGGTGCGTAATGGCGGTTCTCATTACCAATTCATCTTCCAATTTGTTAAGTGTGTTAAGGGGTTATGAGTACCTGTTGTTGCTTGTGAGCTTAAATGATATCATGAAATGGTTATTGCTATTAAGTACTACATAATGCTTATGATACTTGTTTATGTTTGTTCATGTGTATGTGCTTGTGTTATACATACTAGGCATTGGCTCACTCTTCAGGGAATATTTTTTAAATGCATGTATTAAGGGTATTGATAATCTAGAAGGAAATCTGGGAGTGAATGAACCAGAAAGGGAGGAAGAAGGTGATTATCATTACTATTATAGCGAGTAGAACTTAGAAGGATTTTATTATTTGATTGTAATGAATAGAAGTTTCCAGAGAATATTTAACTAGAGTTTTTAGACTTTCGTTGCATCAAATATTGATTTTGGATTCATGAAATTGGTTTTGAAGTTTGATGGATGGATTGATTGTTTTTATATAAGAATTACAAGACGTAGAGGTATTTGATAAATGTTATAAAATATTAATTATTTATATAAATTAAAATAACCTTTTATTTAATTTTCTTACATTTTATATAAATAATGCACTTAACTAATATTGTTTTAATTTCTTGGTCTTTAAATTATAATTTATGAATTAATAGGAAAATTACTTGAAAGTTAAAGAAAAATATAATATTAACAAAATTGGAAGTGCAACAAGTGGAACAAATATGGAGGTGTCCAACCATCCATCAGCCATACAACAAAGCCAAGTAAACCATGTAAATCACCATGGAAGCAAGCCAAGCAAGCTCAACACATGCACGAAAATGCCCATGCTTGAAGGGTAACATACTTGAATATTGCATTTTTAAAAAAAATTACATAAATATTGTACCCATAAAACTTATTACAAAAATAGGTTGTGAAGTCGTGGATCCCGTATGCGAGTTTAGTGTTAAAAAAAATCAAGATGAAGGCGCAGACCATAAATAATTTTTTTTTCTAAACCGTACATTGCAAACCTAAAAAACTTGTAACATTGCAAACCTATAAAGTTTCTATAAACCTATGAAATTATTATAAAAGTATGTCTGCAAACTTATAAAATTATTGTAAAAGTATACTTGCAAACTTAAAAGTGATACAGTAAATTTACGTAGTAATACACAAGAAAAAATTTGCACTGACACTTTCAAATATAAGTATGAATCCTCAGTTTAGTTCATATGTTTACATTTCACATTTTAATATTTGAATTTCCTTTGAAAACAAAACTTCACTCTACAAATTTTTGTTTTCACAATTTGTGTTTTATATAGGTTTTAATCTATTCAAATATGTGTGTGGAAATATCTTCATCAAGATCGTAGTATGTTTTCTTAAGAAAATATTTAATTTTATTACTATTATTGAAGTAGTATACTGCATAAATTTTATGATATGTAAATATATATACTGCATAAATTTTATTAAAGTAGTAGTTATTGTTAATTAACTATTTATTAGTAATTAATTAATTATTAACATATAGTTAATTAATATTAGTAAATGAATTATGTATATATGTTATGATAATGTATTTTTGTAAACGTAGCTGTAAATTAAGTTATTGTTAATTAACAGTTAATTAGTAGTGATTAGTCGTTAAGATGTCGTTAATTAATTGCTAAGAAATTAATTAACAAAAAATTTTGTATTAGGTGGAAATGTAAAATATTTTTATGGTTTAGTAAAATTAGTCATAAAAGTAAATAGTTGGTAATTATCCGTTAGTTAAAGATGATTAGTCGTTAATTAATTAGTGAAAAATTTTGTATTTGTTGCAAAGTGAAAATATTTGTGTGGTTTTGCAAAATGAGTTATAAAATTAATTAGTTATTAATTATTCATAAATGAAAGGGGATTAGTCGTTAATATATCGTTAATTAATTACTAAGAAATTAATTAGTGAATTTTTTTTTATTGGATAGAAATGTAAAATATTTGTATAGTTGAGTAAAATCAGTCATAAAATTAATTAGTTATTAATTATCCATTAATGGAAAGGAATTAGTCGTTAATATATCGTTAATTAATTACTATGAAATTAATTAGTGAAAAAAAATTATTGGATGGAAATGTAAAATATTTGTATGGTTTAGTAAAATTAGTCATAAGTGTAAGTAACTAGTAATTATTTGTTAATTAAAGGTGATTAGTTGTTAATATGTGGTTAATTAATTATTGTAAAAGTTATCAGTGAAATATTATGTATTTATTTCTTTTATAGACTAAGTTATATAATTAATTAGCTATTAATTATTCATTAATCAAAGGGAATTAGTCGTTAATATATCGTTAATTAATTGCTATTGGTTGCAAATGCAAATTTTTTATACAGTTTTGCATAATAGATGGAGCATGGACCTTTTGATCCTTCAGTCTTGACACAATAGGCCAATCATCAATCACAGGCAGTTTGAGATGGAGAGGTAATGGACGTTTTACTAATCAATTACTTTACATTACATTAGAAATAGGAAAACATTTGACATGTTGCTGGCATAGAAGTAAGCAACCCTCGTTGTGCATTTACGTGAGTTGTCACTCCATCGTGACAAGTGTACGATCCCATTCGATGTGCGAATGAAGCCATACTTGCAACTAGCTAGATTCAAAGGTGTCAGTTGGCTACCATTCATACCCCTTGATTAGCACATGATTATAGCATTGGTAGAGCGATGCCGTCTAAAGACACATACATTCTACATGTCGATGGGGGAGTTTACCATCATGCTACACAATGTGGAGATCTAGCTGGGACTCCCTGTGGATGGATAGGCTATTATAGGGAGTAGCTGCGTGGATGGACAAGCAGTTATAGGGAGCAGCTGCTTAGATTGGGGAACATTATGTGAAGAACTGCTTGGGGCGAGACCCAAGTCCAGTGGCAGAGGCAGGCGCATTAGCATGATATGGCTTTGCGATATATTCTGGCTAATCCCACCGGATGCCAATGTGGAGCACATGCATCAAGCTACTTGTACATACATTCTACAACTGTTAGGGGGATTTATCTTCGTCAATAAATCTAGCTCCCTCATACACGTGATGTGGTTACCATTATTGGAACATTTCGACATTGTTGGGACATATAGCTAGGGAGTCACATGTCTGGCTTGGTTATATCGCTAGCTATGTGTTGTGTCCTCACCATCGACACATGAGATTGGAGGGGCAGTCATATTGCTAGGTGTGGGCCTGGGATAGATTTCCCTACATCACATCGATTAATCAAGACAGACTATCTATACTAGTCGAATGTCGACTAGTGGCATAATGGATTATGTGGAGGGATAAGCAGTTCCACCCTACCTACGTAGTTGGCGCATATTGGGATGTGCTAGACAAGCAGAATATGTTGCAGGTACCTCAATAATCATATTTATTTCCTTGCAATTAATCATATTTATGATTTAAAGTAAATCAAATTTCCTACTTTTAGGTAGAATAAGAGTCATACAGCGTGAATTTGATTAATATACTACCGTAATTCTACAAAGCTGGCATGCAAGTTTAGATGGCTTGGGTGCCACTCATTTTTTTTCCACATTCTTCAGTGGCGTTTCCTAGATCGAGTAGCCAGGCAGTTCGGTGGGTTCTAATATCTCGTAGTCGGTGAACACACAACCAGAACTACATGAAATCGACCTGTGTAGCCGGATTGATGTCGATTGGACCATCATGCATGAAGTGCATTTGAACATGTGGGAACAGTGAGTCAGTCAAGCCATTCCTATAGAGGGCCCTTGCTATGTACATGATAGCTACCTACAATGGTATAAGTCGATAAGTAGGAGATACATTGGCCACACAAGGGTAGTTTTTGGATTTTTGGTAAAAATGATTTACATATACTCTAATTAATGTCCAAATAATTACATGATCATGTTAACCTTAATTTACGTTTTCTTCATACTTGCAAGGTGCAAGGTGACACCTTACGATAGATTTTCCTATCACCGGTCACATACACAGCCGTGAGAATAACTACTCAGGGTCTTTAGTTTATGCTTCACCATAGGGGGGTTACACTGTACTCGCAATTGTAGCATCTAAACCCCTAGGAGGAAGCTGAACAGGTTCCAGCACGATGATGAATGTGGGGATAATGTCGACCTTGAAACCATGGTGAGCCAGAGGAAAATCCTTGATGTGCTTAAAACCAAGATTAAGCACATGCAAAACCAATTTGAAAGGCAAACAAACAATATCAATCAAACTAGCTTCCATTCACATGAACAATGGCGTTAATTCTCAAGATCTATAACCAATTCTACAACACAATGTGATCAATATTGAAATGAACCAAGTATGTGCAACTCTGATACCAAATATGATGTGCCTAAATTAGGGGTTAAGCACATGCAATTTGTGCAAATTATAAACCTCAAATGCATTAAACCAAATCTCGGTTCAAACTAGTAGAATTTGCGTGAACCCTAATGGAGATGCAATGAAATCTGAATGCTCAAAGTTGCAATTAACAATTCAACAATGATAATTTCCTCCAATATAACAATAATCACAAATAGTTCCACATGAATTATACACAAGAACAACAAGATCCAATTCCATGATCCACTTTCCTAACAAAATGATCCACGGTTCAAATGAAGCTAAATTGAAGGCTAAAACTTAAGGGCTAAAACCAATCAATTTTTAGCAACAAGAATTTGATTACAAATGCAATCAAATTCGGTCAATTAAACATCCAAATCAACCTTAGATACTACTCACTAGAGAAGAAAGGAAATTGCAAAAAAGTAAATTTAATATTACTCACAAATTAACCTTGGTGCCATTGCCATAACCTCAAATTGGGATTTGAAATTGATAAGAGCAATTGAATTAGGAATAAACCCTAACCCTCTCACGTAAATTTTGAAGTTCTATCCTGAAAAATTCTCCCCCAAAAACCCTACTTAAGCAAGTATTTATACTTGCTCCCTTTAGGGTTGAAAAGTTCACAAAATTACAACTATGCCACTTTTAGGGTGGTCGGTCCTAAAAACATAATTACAAGCAAATGAAAAGTGTCCCAAAAACTTACAACATAAATAGTCCAAAGAAAATAAAGTACATGTAAAAATAGTCTTCAACATGTTAATTCGTCAATAGGATTCGTTAGCCCAACTCATCACCAATTTAGGTCGGTCCATGGATAACCTATAAGCTAACTCTAAGTGAGTTTATCCATCGCCTTGTAAAGCATGATAAGTGTTCATGTTGGAATATATAATACATGAATAAGAGAAAAGAGGTTAGTAGAAAAATAATTCTTGGGTCGATTTGCTTAAAATGAGCCCTCATTGCTAGGATTTGAAATCCTTTGGTTCTTACCCTAATGATAAGTTTTGTCGAATTTTGATTCCTATCATTTCCTCGAGCCTAAAAAAGATTTGTCTTTAAATCTAACAGATCAAATGCAGTAGAGACTCTATTTCCTGCTAGTAAGCCACTTGAAAAAGTATCACTGTAGAATCCCAATATCTGAAATACCATAGGAGGTGATTATTTTCTCTCCTCCATTTCTAGGATGTATCTCATCTGCAACACAAATAATGACCCACTATCCACTGAGGTCTCCCCTATCTCAACCCGTTCCACTAAAATTGTTTTCTCCTTTTCTAACTCATCTGTATAGCATTGATCCTTATGGCCCTCTAATGGTTAACCCAACTGCACACTACCTTCTAAAACCTCTGAAGGTGGACACAACTGTCTTTGAACAGTCTAGCTCTCTGATGATGGGCTCATCTGACTTTGAACCTCAGAATCCTCCAATGGTTTACTCAACTGCTCATGAGCCTCTAGTACCTTTGAAGGTGAACACAACTGCCCCTGAACAGTTTGGTCCTCTGGTAGTTTGCTCATCTGACTATGATCATCAAGATCCTCTAAAGGTTGGCACATTTGTGTCTGACAAATTTTGTGCTCTAAGGGTTGGTTCAACTACTCATGGCCCTCTGATGGTCCACTAATTTGTTGTTGAACCCATTGAACCTCTAAAGGCAACATCGGATTTAGAATAATTCGTTTTCCCTCCTTCTAGAATACATAAGTATTCCTAAAGCCATCATGTAAGACTTTTGATGAGAGCCATGATGGGAGCCAAGCCAAAAGATGGAATGTGGATCCTCTTGAAGTGCCACCTGGACCGATCACAAGAACTGGAGTGAAACGATTAAAGGAAGCACTTAACGGGTTGATAAAGGATGTCCATGAAGTCGGAAAGGATTGGAGCAATCATGAAGTTGGAAAGGATTGGAACAACCATGGGAATGCCCTTGCTCTTGTACAAGTCATAACGGATACGAGTTGAAGAGGGCGTGTCTTTACAAGGCACGGCCGTGTAGGAGTCTGGAGGTTACACAGAATCATACACGGTCGTATATACGGTTCAAAGGCACGGCCGTGTATGTTGACAAGATTTCCATAGAAAGATACATGACTAGAAGTACACGGTCGTGTACATTGTCAAGATTTCCACAGAAAGATACACGACTAGAAGTACACGTCGTGTACATCTCCAACGCCAGCTCAAGGCTGCCGACCTTCATTCCCACGCTGCCGGCCTTTAAGTCATTGTTTTGTTATTTTTCCGCAACTTAATGAAGTTATGTCGTTTTGGGCCATTATTGTTATGAATTGTAAACCCTAATATAAAGCTCCTAGGGTTTAGAACAGATAGAATATAGAATATACAACATACAAGTTTGAAAACACTTTGAGAGAATTCCTCTCTTGGTTCTTTAAAGAACTAATCTATAACTTATCGGATTTTTATTCCGTAGTGTTCATCCCGACTTATCAATCGGTCTTTCATCCCGATTGTGGCGTCTACATATTATACCAAGGTTCTTGTCTCACTTATAGCCAACGGGTCGCGGTTTCTACTTGAGTGTGTTTGGCATCTTGCGTAGCAAATTCCGAACGTATTGGTATTAGGTTTCGTCACATGTTGGCGTGGTTCGTATCTGTTTGGTATAAGAGCAAACCGATTTCATATCAGTTTGGTATCAGAGCTTAGGTTTGTTAAGCCATCAGTTCGGTTTGAGGAAGGTAACATAAAAAAACCTAACTCCAATCGTTCATATCAATTGTTCGTATTCAATTTCATAGTGTTAATTGTCTATTGAAAGTGTAGTACCTACTATTCAATTTTGTTACAACAAAAAAAAAAGGAAGAATCACGACAAAACAAAAGGAACATGATCAGGAGCAACAAACAAAGGCGATAAAAAAAAAATCTGAAAGAAAAAGAGGAAAATTTTGAGCCCTAGAGTTGTATTCTCTAGTTGAATTCTACGGAAGGGAATTGGTGTAATTTGGGTTAGTTCCAAGAGAATTGAGAAGAGGAATTGGTGAGTTGATATCATCTTTGCTTATGAGAATACACGAGTGACTGTGTGAAATCATCCTTTGAGCGAAACACGTAAGGGAGTGTATCGTGAGGCTTAGTTATATATATTTGTGTTAGTACTAATCTTTTTCTACAGGAACTATGTCGATGCAACATTCTCCTGAAGGTGAAAGGGGAAGGTTTGATGCTAGGTTAGTGATTGAGGCATTGAGGGGTGAGATGAAGAGGATGTTTCAGGAAGGCATGGAACAAATTCATGAGACGGTGGAACAAAGACTAGAGCAATCTAAAAACGTCTTCCAAGGGCATAAGAGGGAGAGTTGTTCTAGGAGAGTACGAAGGGGTGGAGATGAAATGTCGGATGATGAGTTTGATAAACCTTCTGTCGGGAGTTATAGAGGTTATAGTGGTAGGAATAGAGGAATTAGGGATTGGGAAGATAGGGGAGATAGGAATAGAGAGGATAATCAACTGAGTAGTATAAAGATGAAGATTCCTCCTTTCCAAGGGAAGAATGATCCCGAGGCGTACTTAAAGTGGGAGAAGAAGGTAGAGATGGTGTTTGATTGTCACAACTATAGTGGGAGAAAGAAAGTGAAACTTGCTACCATTGAATTTTCGGATTATGCCATAGTGTGGTGGGATCAACTAATGTTGCATCGAAGAAGGAATGGTGAACCACCTATTGAGTCGTGGGAAGAGATGAAGAGGGTGATGAAGAAGCGGTTTGTGCCTGCGTATTACTATCGTGAGTTACACAACAAATTGCAAACTCTTAGGCAGGGAAGCCGAAGTGTGGATGAGTATTTCAAGGAGATGGAAGTTACTATGATTAGGGCGAATGTAGAGGAGGATAGAGAGGCTACCATGGCTAGGTTTCTTGCTGGATTGAATAGAGAAATTCAAAACGTCGTGGAATTGCAGCATTATGTAGAATTGGAAGATATGGTTCATATGGCTATAAAGGTTGAGAACCAACACAGGAGGAAAGGCAGTAGTACTACATGATTTCAACAGGGTGTTGGTTCATCCACCTGGAAGACTAACCAATGGACGAAGGAAGAAAAGCCTTTACCCACCAAACCAAAAGGAGAGCAGAGGCAAGCAAGTTCTACTCCTAGTAACCAAGGTAAACCTGACTCTTCTACTCCTAGAAATCATGACATTAGATGTTTTAAATGCCAAGGTAGAGGTCATATTGCTAGTCAATGTCCGAATAGGCGTGTTATGATTCTGCGTGATGATGGTGAGTATGAGATTGAGGGGGATTGTGAAGAGGATGATATGCCTCCATTAGAGGACGTTAGTGATGATGAGGAGCCTGCAGTAGGGAGGTTAGTGGCAGTAGTGAAGAGAGCTTTGAATATGCGGGTGAAGGAAGAAGAGGAGGTGCAACGAGAGAATATCTTTCATACTAAATGTTATCTAGGTGATCATATTTGCAGTTTGATCATTGATGGAGGAAGTTGCACTAATGTGGTGAGTAATTTTATTGTCGAGAGGCTTGGACTCAAGACTATTAAACACCCTAGTCCATATAAATTGCAGTGGTTGAATGATAGTGGCGAGACTAAGGTGAGTAAGCAAGCCTTGATTGCTTTTCGCATTGGTAGGTATGGGGATGAGGTGTTATGCGATGTAGTGCCAATGCAAGCGTGTCATGTGTTGTTGGGGAGGCCATGGCAATTTGATAGGAAGGTTGTTCATAATGGCTTTTCTAACAAGCATACGCTTGTTCACCAAGGGAAAAGCTTTAATCTTAAACCTTTAACACCTAAATAGGTGTATGAGGATCAGTTGCAGCTACAACAGTCTTTTTCAAAATATAAGGTGAGTGAAAAATAGAGGGAGAGTGAGAGAGCAAAAGATAGCGAGAAAGAAAAGGAACATAAAAGTCGATATCAAAAGGGAAAAGAGAGGAAGGCTGGAAAGAGTGTGAGAGACCAAGTTGAAGGGGGATCAACTTTGGTGGTGAGTGAAAAGGAGAGTGCAGCCTTGTAAAAGGAGAGTTGTTTGGCAAGAGCGAGTGTAGTGAGGAGAGCGTTAGTGATGAAGCAACCTATGTTGTTGTTGGTTTTTAAGGAAACTTGTTTGAATACTAACGAACTATTTAACTCTTTGCCTAGTGTGGTTGTGTCTATTGTGCAGGACTTTGAAGATGTCTTCCCTGAGGAGATTCCAAAGGGATTACCACCTATTCGTAGTATTGAGCACCAGATTGACCTAGTACCCGAAGCATCGATTCCAAACAAATCGACTTATAGGAGAAATCCAGTAGAGACAAAGGAACTCTAAAGGCAGGTCAATGAATTAATGGAGAAGGGGTACGTGAGAGAAAGCATGAGCCCATGTGCAGTGCCTAGGAAGGATGGGTCATGGAGAATGTGTGTTGACTGCCGCGCCATCAACAACATGTTAGATAAGTTACATGGGTCTAGTGTCTTTTCCAAAATTGATCTAAAAAGCGAATATCACCAAATTAGAATGAAAATAGATGATGCTTGCAATATTGCTAATTTGTTCTTTAGGGAAGTTGTGAGATTACATGGTATGCCTAGACCAATCGTATCGGATAGAGATGCTAAGTTCTTGAGTTACTTCTGGAAGACATTGTGGGCTAAGTTAGGAAATAAGTTATTGTTTTCTGCTAGTTGTCATCCACAGACTGATGGTCAAACTGAGGTAATAAATCGAACTTTATCTACTTTGTTGAGGGCTGTCATTAAAAAGAACATTAAAGGTTGGGAGGATTGTTTGCTGCATGTTGAATTTGCCTATAATCGCACAATGCATTCTGCTACTAAGTTTACTCCTTTTGAAATTGTGTATGGTTTTGATCCACTAACTCCTTTGGATTTATCACCTCTGTCTATTTCTGAGTATGTTAATCTAGATGGCAAGAAGAAAGCAGAATTTGTTAAATAGATCCATGAGAAGGCAAGGCTAAACATTGAGCGAAGAACAGAGCAGTATGTGAAACAAGCCAACAAGGGTCGTCGACAAGCTGTCTTTAAACCTGGAGACTAGGTTTGGGTTCACATGTGCAAAGAGCGGTTTCCTGTGCAGCGTCGATCTAAACTACTTCCTAAAGGCGATGGACCATTTCAAATTCTTGAGCGCATAAATGATAATGCATACAAGATAGATTTACCAGGTGAGTATCAAGTAAGTGCTACATTTAATGTTACTGATTTGAGTCCTTTTGATGCAGGCGATGATTTGAGGACAAATCCTTTTCAAGAGGAGAGGAATGATGAGAGCCATGATGGGAGCCAAGCCAGAAGATGGAATGTGGATCCTCTTGAAGTGCCACCTGGACTGATCACAAGAACTCGAGCGAAACGATTAAAGGAAGCACTTAACGGGTTGATAAAGGATGTCCATGAAGTCGGAAAGGATTGAAGCAATCCTGAAGTTGGAAAGGATTGGAACAACCATGGGAATGCCCTTGCTCTTGTACAAGTCATAACGGATACGAGTTGAAGAGGGCGTGTCTTTACAAGGCACGGCCGTGTAGGAGTCTGGAGGTTACACAGAATCATACACGGTCGTATATACGGTTCAAAGGCACGGCCGTGTATGTTGACAAGATTTCCATAGAAAGATACATGACTAGAAGTACACGGTCGTGTACATTGTCAAGATTTCCACAGAAAGATACACGACTAGAAGTACACGGTCGTGTACATCTCCAACGCCAGCTCAAGGCTACCGACCTTCATTCCCACGCTGCCGGCCTTTAAGTCATTGTTTTGTTATTTTTCCGCAACTTAATGAAGTTATGTCGTTTTGGGCCATTATTGTTATGAATTGTAAACCCTAATATAAAGCTCCTAGGGTTTAGAACAGATAGAATATAGAATATACAACATACAAGTTTGAAAACACTTTGAGAGAATTCCTCTCTTGGTTCTTTAAAGAACTAATCTATAACTTATCGGATTTTTATTCCGTGGCGTTCATCCTGACTTATCAATCTGTCTTTCATCTCGATTGTGATGTCTACATATTATACCAAGGTTCTTATCTCACTTATAGGCAACGGGTCGCGGTTTCTACTTGAGTGTGTTTGGCATCTTGGGTAACAAATTCTGAACGTATTGGTATTGGGTTTCGTCACACGTTGGCGTGGTTCGTATCAGTTTGGTATCAGAGTAAACTGATTTCGTATCAACTTTCCTATCCTATAACCAAAGCCTACCAAGCAATATATGGGATGTATACATAGGTAGAATATCACACTCGATTTCATCACAGTATTTATCCCCTACACTGAAAGGTACCCTAACTCTTTGGGTCACATGCAAATTCCCCTAATCCCTAAGCCAATGCAATTTATACGGTTCAGGATGTGGAGTAGTAGCAAGTTTTAGTTTCAATACTAACGATGCTGCTACCACATTGGTACAACTACCACCATTAACTATAAGGACACATAAATTTCCTTGTACCCTATAAGAGGTATGGAACAAGTTTTCCTTTTATTCATCATCCTTTATTAGTGAATGTAGTAAATGTCGGCACAATACATTAGTATAATGAAACATTTCACTAGACATGATTGTGTCCAAACTCAACAACACAATAATTATCTTCACACTTCTATGGTTCAAGTGCACAACCAAGCCACAAGTGAAGTACACTCAACTACTTTCAAGTAGATAGAATTAAATTCAACTATAAGTGCTTAAGTAATTAGTTCAATTACTTTCACACTTTAATGACTTGTTTGAATTTCAAATTCTACTACTCAACTTTCCTTTTTCATGCCTTGACTTCTCACCACTTAAATACACAATTGGCAGTAATTAAACACATACACAACACGCCATTCACCACCACATAACTTCCCCTTTGCTCACGGTTCAATAATGTTCACGCCACCAACAACAAGTAGCTTGACAACACATACAACAACCAACACCAAATGTTAACACCCTTTACTAAATTTACAAAAAAATACAACACTCCATACACACTACTTCACACAAAACACTTCACGGTGCAAATTACTCTTCACTCAACATACACAACTCCAAAAACTCAATACACTCCCTTTACACCGCAACTCACACACATACAACACGGCAACAATTCAAGTAGCACTCATTAATGCAACTTTCCACAAATGGTAATAATCAAATTTCAAATTCAAATGAAATATATTCAATACCACTCAATAACTACTTCAAGTTAATGGAATGTGTTTGAATTCAAAAGATTTCCTTTTTCCCACAAAAGTTCAAATCTGAAAATTATAAAAGACAATCACAATTCCAAAATCATCAACACTCCATTCACTCTTCTTTGCTTTCAAAATTCAAACTATAATCCTGAAATCATCAACTCTCCATTTGCTCTTTTTTGTTTTCAAATTTTTCCACTTTTTCCAAGTGATCACAAATGAGAACAAAGAAACACTACTCTTCCTCATGGCAAGCTTAAGGACACCACGTTGCAACTCCTTCAATCAACACACACAATACACCACATATACATACACACACACACATGCTCTTCTACTCATGGTGATCTCAACAATAAATGAGCTACAACAAGATTTCCAATTCCACTTCAACAAACAACAAATTCAACTCCTCAATAACACAATTAAGCAACTCAATCCTCCACACACATATAATTTCAGATCAAAAGAAATGAAGAATCCTAATTGAAAGTGAAGATCACAAAAATTCCCTTCTCTTAACCTACGCTTTGATACCAAAATTATGATGTTCTTAAAACCAAGATTAAACACATGTAAAACCAATTTGAAAGAAAAACAAACAATGTCAATCAAACCAGCTTCCAATCACATGAACAATGGCGTCAATTCTCAAGATCTATAACCAATTCCACAACACCACGTGATCAATATTGAAATGAACCAAGTACGTGCAGCTCTTATACCAAATATGATGTGCCTAAATTAGGGGTTAAGCACATGCAATTGGTGCAAATTATAAACCTTAAATGCACTAAACCAATATCGGTTCAAACTAGTAGAATTCACGTGAACCCTAATGGAGATGCAATGAAATCCGAATGCTCAAAGTTACAATTAACAATTCAATAATGATAATTTCCTCCAATATAACAATAATCACAAGTAGTTCCACATGAATTACACACAAGAACAACAAGATCCAATTCCATCATCCACTTTCCCAACAAAATGATCCATGGTTCAAATGAAGCTAAATTGAAGGCTAAAACTTAAGGGCTAAAACCAATCAATTGTAGCAACAAGAGTCTGATTACAAATGCAATCAAATTTGGTCAATTAAACATCCAAATTAACCTTAGATACTACTCACTATAGAAGAAAGGAAATTGCAACAAAATAAATTTGATATTATTCACAAATTAACCTTGATGCCACTCGCCACAACCTCAAATTGGGATTTGAAATTGATAAGAGCAATTGAATTATGAATAAACCCTAACCCTCTCACGTAAAATGTGAAGTTCTATTCTGAAAAATTCTCCCCCAAAAAACCCTATTTAAGCAAGTATTTATATTTTCTCCCTTTAAGGTTAAAAAGTTCACAAAATTACAACTATACCACTTTTAGTGTGGTCGATCCTAAAAACATAATTACAAGCAAATGAAAAGTGTCCTAAAAACTTACAACATAAATAGTCTAAAGAAAATAAATTACAAGTAAAAATAGTCTTCAACATGCTAATTCTTCAATAGGATTCGTCGGCTTAGCTCATCGCCGGTTTAGGTCGATCCATGGATAACCCACAAGTTGAGTCTGAGTGAGTTTGTCCATCGCCCTATAAAGTATGATAAGTGTTCCTGTTAGAACATACAATACATGAATAAGAGAAAAGAGGTTAGTAGACAAATAATTCTTAGGTCGATTTGCTCAAAATGGGCCCTTATTGCCAAGATTTGAAATCCTTTGGTTCTTGCCCTAATGATAGGTTTTGTTGGATTTTGATTCCTTTCAATCCCATGCAGGATGAATAGATACATGTTGATCTTGATGCGGTGCATCTTAGCTCAGGGCCTACATTTAACCAATATGAGATGGCAAATCAGCATTCTATTAGTGGTCTTATGGAGTAGGGTGAATCATTAGATCAGCCACATTAGTGGAGTCTCATGCAGCTGCAAGCATTTGATAGTTCTCCCCACCAGCATGCCATCCAAGAGTCTAAATCTCCTCCAAATCCGTGTGCAAGGCTATCCAACACCTTCGCTCAGCTAGCTAGGCATGTCACTAGAGGTAGGAGATAGGTTTTTAATTATTTGCATATGTATATGGTCTACTAAAAGGATGAAATTTATGTATTATTACAATTTGTAAAAAATTAGTACGCATTTTGTAAAATCCACATTCAATGTATACATGTACGATGTTATGTCTTTGAATATTTCTTAAAATTTAACAAATGTCTCAACAAATTGACATTCGAAACATCTTCGCAATAAATGAAAAAATTGCATTTATATATACAAAATATGAAGCATCCCCCTTCTGTCATGTCTTTAAATGAACTGGATGAAGTAGTCGAGGATTCACTTAAGCTACAAAAGAGAAAAAGCTAATGTTAGCATCACAAGTGCAATGTTGATCATAATAGAATATGTAGTGGTATTCATGAGTTACCATTATCGTGTCAATGTGGGCACGTTCTTCTATTATGCCCCCCACTTCGCAAATTCTACATGCGATTTGAATTGGATGCTCCCTAATGTCCATCTCCATGTAGTATCTTTTCTACCTTGGCTTTCCCTTCTTCCATAGGAGGTCTCCCCTTGAGCGGAGTCTCGGGGAGTGCACTAGCGCCCAATCTAACTTGTCCCCTATAGCATGAAGTGCATCGTATATATGTGGTCCTAATGTGTCCATCTATACCAATCGAGTATAGAATGCGTCATATCAAGCTTGAGCGAGGTAGCTACTACATATACGTGGGAGCATGGAATTCTATATATTTGCCACTTCTGGCAACTGCATATGTTGTGGGCAAAGTTTACAACATACGTTCCACCCCCTCCCTTTAACCTGCTAGCAACGTGACAACTACTAGTAAGGACTTCAAAAACTCTATCATGCTTGTTGTAGTCAATGACCCTATGGTTGGTAGCTCGTGAACTCCATTGGTTGATCATTTGGGCTACATATTTGGTGAAAATTCTACCCTTTGCTATATTCTTCAATGCCTTCATTCACTTTTGCACAAAGTACTTGATGCAATTGTAGAACGTTTTCTTCACTAAAGCAGTCATAGGTAACCCCTGAGCCCCCTTTAATACGAAGTTATAACTTTCAACAACATTAGAGGTCATATACCCAAATCGATAGCAACCATCATAAGCTAATGTCCACATATCCAATGGCACGTCATCAAACCAGTCTAACTCATCTGGAAAAATCATCCCTACTTGCTCCATCACATAATTCAACTTACAAGATTATGCTTGCAACCCAGCATATGTCACCAACTTCTTGCACTAGGTGTTTTTATGTGCTGAGTTGAAGTTGCCTACAACGTAGTGATGAAGATCACATTAAGAAGATTGGTCTAAGGATGATCAAGGAGAAGATAAGGAGTTGGGAACAAAGAGTATGGGCATATTTGAAGTGCGGATCACGAAGATGGAAGTCGAAGATGGAACCAAAGGCTGATAGCTTCACGATTGTTGAAGACCACTGGCTTAAGTGGCTAACTTTGAAGAAGGCCGCTGACCTATAGTGGCCGGCGTAGAAATGGAGTGAAGGTCGACTTTGAAAGCCGCTAGCCTAAGTAGCTGGCTTACTCCAATAAAGGCCGGTTCAACATGGAATTATAAGCCGCCAGCTTAAGTGCCGGCTTAGTAAAAATTATAGGTTGGCTTTAGTCAAATTTAGGCCATCAGCATAAAATGTTTTCCTTAGTTGCAAGTAGGGTTTTTATGATGTTTTGTTATGTTTTTGTTGTGAGACTATAAATAGTCATCACACATTCATTTGTAGGGATCTTTTAGCAAATTTTATTCATAATTTGAGAGAGATTTCTCTTTAGTTCTTCTAAGAACTAATTGAACTTATCAGATTTTGAATCTATGGTGTTCATTCCTTAACTTATCAATCAATCATTCCATAATCGATTGTGGCGTTATCGCATATACCAAGGCTTTTATCTCATTTATAGACATAGGGTCGCAGTGTCCATCGTTCTTGAGATTCATAGGATGTGAGGTTAGCAAATCGAATGTCGAGTTTTGTCACGGGTTGGCGAGGTTCTCATCATTTGGTATCAAAGCAATCGGGTTTGTTACGATCGCCTATCCTTTTTGTTATTTCAATTACCTGTTCTTAGATCTAGGGCTTAGATAAAAAAAAAAATTGTTCTTTAAATTTCGATTGTTGCAAGTAGATTAAATTTGATTGTTGTTAGTATTGAAAGGAATCATACACACTTCCTTTCTTTAGATTCGAAAAAAAAAAAAGAGAAAATTTGTAAAAAAAGAAGAAAGAGAAGAAGCAAAAGCAAGAAAAAGGAATTCATATATATAAAAAAAGAGTTATGTTACGAAATTGTGATTTAAAGTTTGTGGTGATCCTTAATTGAATTCTTTGCGTTTTGTGAATCATATCAAATCGTGATACAAAACTGCTGTTGGGAAAGTTGGGTGGAATTCTATAGGAAAAAATCTAATTGGATTGTTAGTTCCAAAAGAACCGAAAAGAGAAATTTGAGTAAGGATCGGTGAGAATAATAGAGCGATTTAAGTGAAACACGTAAGTGAGTGAATTTGAGAGATTACATTTTCTTGTGCAGCATTATGTTAAATAGAAATTCTCTTGAAAGTGTGATGGGGGGAATTAATATAAAATTGATCATGGAAACTCTAACTACGGAGATGAGGAGAATGTTTAGAGTAGAAATGGATCAATTTCATGAGCAGATGGAGCAGAATTTTGAGCAATCTCGGATTGCTTCTACTGAGCATAGGAGGGATAAAATGCCAAGAAGGGTAGTGCGCATGGAGAAAGATGAGTGGGGTAAAGAAGTTTCTACAATTGAATTTGATCATGATTCTTTTATGAGTAATAGGAGGAATGTAGGGAGAAGTAGAGGAGCTAGGCATAAAGAAGATAGCAACCTAGGGAACATAAAGATGAAAATCCATTCCTTCTAAGGGAAGAATGACCTTCAGGTGTATTTGTAGTGGGAGAAGAAGGTAGAGATGATTTTTGAGTGCCATAACTATTTTGAAGCTAAAAAGGTAAAACTTGCTGTCATTGAATTTTCTAATTATGTCATTGCTTGGTGGGATCAGCTTTCATTGAATAGGAGGAGGAATAGGGAACCACTAGTAGAGACATGGGAGGAGATGAAGAGAATCATGAGGAAGCGGTTTGTACCTACATACTACTATAAGGAATTGTACAACAAATTACAAGCCCTTAAACAAGGCAATAGTATTGTGGAGGAATATCATAAGGAGATGGAAGTTATCATAATTCAGGCTAACATTGAGGAGGACCGAAAGGCGACTATGGCCAAGTTCTTAGCTAGCTTGAATAGGGAGATTCAAAATGTGGTGGAGTTGCGGCATTATGTGGAACTGGAGGATATGGTTCATATGGCTATTAAGGTGGAGAAGCAACTCAAGCAAAAGGGTAATAGCACCACACATGCCTTGCCGAGTTCTAATTGGAGAGTTGAAAAATGGGAGAAGGAGGAGAAATAACCCCATTCTAAAACAATGCCAGAACAAAAATCCAACTTGGCATCTCATGGGATTAGAGGTAAATTTGATCATTCTACTTCTAGGAATTGTGATATTAAATGCTTCAAATGTGAGGGTAGAGGACATATAGCTAATCAATGTCCAAATAGAAAAGTTATGGTGATGAGGGATAATAGAGAGATTGAAACTGATAGTGATTCAGATCATGATTCTATGCCACCATTAGAGGATGATGATGGGGAGGAGTATGTTGTTTAGGGGGAGTTGTTGCTAGCTAGGAGGGATTTAAGCGTGTAGACAAAAGGAGAGGAAAATGTGCAACGGGAGAATATTTTTCATACTAGATGCCTAGTTTAAAACAAGCTGTGTAGTGTGATTATAGATGGTGGGAGTTGTACAAATACTGCTAGCACAACCATGGTGGAGAAATTAGGACTTTCCACTAATGAGCAACCTTAACCTTACAAATTGCAGTGGTTGAATGATAGTGGTGAAGTGAGGGTAGACAAGTAGATGCTAGTTACTTTTAGCATTAGAAGATATGAAGATGACATTTTATGTGATGTAGTTCTAATGCAAGCTACACACTTGTTGCTTGGACAAGCATAGCAGTTTAATAGGAGGGTTAAGCATGATGGCTTTACTAATAAGTATTCCTTTGAGCACAATCAAAGGACAATTACCCTTATGCCTTTGATCCCTAAGCAAGTTTATGAGGATCAGATGAAATTGTAACAAGAGAGTGGTTAAAAGAAAGAGAGTGAAAAAGAGACAATGAGTGAGAGTCTAAAAGAAAAGGAGGAAGAAGATGAGGATTGTGAGAAAATAAAGATAAAAGCTAAGAGAAAAGAAAATTTTTATGAAGATCAAGTGAGGTTGCAAAGAGAGTGAACAAAAGGGAGTTAGTAAAAAAAATTAAACCGAGCTTTGATAGAGCCATTTTATACTCAATCTTTATAGTATGAAGTGTGTTAATTTATTATAGATTTTATAGAAATCATAAGGAAATGGTACTTAATTCTATTATGGTGATAAATCAGGTTAAATGGAGTCAAAGGTGCTAATTCAAGTAAATTAGAGAAGTCATCCACAACTTGGATCATCTTAGAGACAAGAAGGAAGGAGGGAGGCAGAGCAAGGAAACCGAGAATAGAGGCTTATTATGTTTTTACTTTTAATTTTCGTTTTGATGATGAACATGAGTAGCTAAGCAGATTTTCTAGCCAAAGCGTCATTGAAGTTTAATTCTCCACGAATTGTGAGATCTAACTGAGTTGTCTTTAATCTATTCTTTGTTTTTGGATATTCATATATTTTCTGGAAGTTTTGTCAATATCATCTTTGTTGATTGGTATGAATTAGAGCTCTTCTACTTAATTAGCAAGTTAATATATTATCAACTAGCACGTCAAATCCGTAATTGTTTGATAGTTCTAGTCTCGGTGACACAATAACATGTTTGATTATAAAATAGATGATCGAATTCATGTTATGGAGATGTATGATCTTGTTTAAATAGGTTATCTTATAATCTACTGACATGAATTGGTGGTCTCTCTTGTTTTTAATGCTATTGATAGATTAAATCCTAAGAGCTTATTTAGGGTTGTCTAATCGATAAGAGAAGTAATCAAAGAGCTTGTTTTGATTATCGAAGAAGTAAGGAGAGATAGGTTATTAGAGCTTGTTAATAACCATAACCAATTTATCTAGAAATAAGAATAGAAAACATTTGCATTGATGATCAATTCCTCGAATTAAACTATCTTGATTCCTTTGGCTAGGGTTTTATCAATATTCGGCTTTATTATATTGTTTCAATATTATTTGATTCACAAACAAAACCCCCCATTTTTCTTTTCCTCTTTATTCTCTTTGAATAGAAATATATTTAACCAATCCCTGTGGATACGACCCTACTCACTACTATACGCAAATCATATCATTGTCTAGGAGTAGGTTTTTATTTTTGTTGGATTCGACACCCATCAAATTTTGGTGCCGCTGCCGGGGATTGGTGTCAAATTTATTTCTATTCTTGTATGACTCGCTCTTCTCATACGGGTGCAGTCACTTATAATCCAGAGATCGGGAAGACTCTTACGAGGTTGCGAAGAGAAGCTAGATCATCCCCTAGACTGAACTTAGCATCGGATTTGTCTGATTCATCCATTGATTCTGAAAAAGAAGACGATATGGCAAATCCTGAAAGAACATTGCGAGAATTGGCTGCACCGGATGTGAATCAACAACCCCTTTGTATTCACTATCCCGAACTAGCTGTTGAATTCGAGTTGAAATCTGGGTTGATACATCCACTACCCACCTTTCATGGTCTTGAGAATGAAGATCCTCACAAACATTTGAAAGAATTTCATATAGTGTGTTCTAGTATAAGGCCGCAAGGAATAACCGACGATCAAATCAAGTTACGTGCTTTTCCATTCTCTTTAAGTACTAAAGCTAAAGATTGATTGTTTTATTTGCCTCCAGGTTCTATAACCACTTGGACAGATATGTTGAGACTCTTCTTGGATAAATTTTTCCCCGCATCTAGAGCTGCTGGTATAAGAAGAGAAATTTGTGGTATCAAATAGAGGGACACCGAGACTCTTCATGAGTATTGGGAGAGGTTCAAGCAACTTTGTGCAAGCTGTCCACAACATGGGATATCTGAACAACTTCTCATCCAATACTTCTATGAAGGCCTGCTTCCAATGGAGAGGAAGATGATGGATGCTGCAAGCGGAGGCGCCATAGTAAACAAAACCCCTGGTTAAGCTAGGGAATTGATCTCCATTATAGCAGCTAATTCGCAACAATTTGGGTATAAGCATGATACATCTTCAAGGAAGGTAAATGAGGTAAGTGTTTCTAACCTTGAACATCAAATTTCTAACCTAACCTCCCTTGTGCAACAGATAGCTCTCAGAAATACACAGCAGGTGAAGGCTTGCGGAATTTTGTGCTGTCCCTAATCATCCTACCGACATGTGCCCCACATTGCAAGATGATAATCATGAACACGCCAATGCTGTAGAAGGATTCCCAGGACAGCCACAGAGGAAATATGATCCCTACTCGAATACTTACAATCCTGGATGGAGGGATCATCCTAACTTCCGGTATGGCAATAACCCACAACATTTCCAACAATTCCAACCTAAGCCATCAAACCAAATACCCCAAGCTCCTTCCACTTCAGGTATGTCTCTTAAGGAAATTGTTAAGTCTCTTGCTGTTAATACAAAACAATTTCAGGAGGAAACAAAGCAGAGCATTCAAAACTTGGAGAATCAGGTAAGCCAACTTGCTTCTGTTGTAAACAGGTTAGAAACTCAAGGTAAGTTACCTTCTCAAACTATTACAAATCCGAAGCAAAGCATTAATGCAATTACCTTGAGAAGTGGAACAGAATTATAGGGATCAAATAAGAAAGGACACCCATCTAATCTTGAGGAAGAGACTAAGAAAGAAATTTCAACTCCGAGCCAGCAGGATAACCAGATTAGAGGGTCTCTAGTAGAGCCATCAAAGGTCATGTTGACACCACCTCCTTTCCCTTCTAGATTAGCGAAATCCAAGCATGAAGCGGAAGAAAAAGAGACTCTAGAAACTTTTCGAAAAGTTGAGGTAAATATTCCTTTGCTTGATGCCATTAAGCAAATACCTCGCTATGCTAAATTTCTCATAGAATTGTACTAACAAAAGGAAGCTGAAAGGTAATGAAAAGATTAGTGTGAGTGAGAACGTTTCAGCTATTATTTAGAAGAAGCTTCCTCCTAAATGCAAGGATCTAGGTATGTTTACTATTCCTTGCAAAATAGGTAATCCTGGAATCACTAAAGCTATGTGTGATCTAGGAGCTTCGATCAATGTCATGCCTTTATCTATTTATCAATGTTTGAATGTTGGTCCCTTGAAGGAAACGGGTGTTATTGTTCAACTTGCTGACAGATCCAATGTTTATCTTGAGGGAATTCTAGAGGATGTTTTAGTTCAAGTTAATGGGTTGGTTTTTCCTGCTGATTTTTATGTGCTTGACATGGAAGATAATGATTCCCATAATTCATCACTGATATTATTAGGGCGACCATTCCTTAAGACATCCAAGACGAAAATTGATGTAAATGATGGTACCCTCACTATGGAATTTGATGGTGAAATGATTAAATTTAACAATTATGATGCCATGAAACATCCTAGCAATATCTCCCCTGTTTTTGTTGCGAATGTTATTGACCCATCACCACAGGCACCAAAGCTGGCATCAAAACCCTTACCCGAACATCTAGCCAGGAATGTCTAGCCAAAGACGTTAAAGAAAGGCGCTTCATGGGAGGCAACCCATGTCAAAAAAAAAATTTCAATTTTAGTTTTGTTTTGATTCTAGTGTTGTTTTGATTTTTTTCTGATTAGCTGCAGCAAGGATACATATCATCAGATGACACTCTCTAGTGCCTAAGGGGAGAATTCCAATTACTCTACACTTTATACCAGGGAAGTACCAGTATTCCTTTTCTCTTATTCTCTAATGTTCCTTGTGTTGATTCCTCTTTAATTAAACAGTGAGGACACTGTTCAAGCTAAGTGTGGGGGAGAGGATAACAAAATATAGAGAATAGAGAATTGACTCATACTTTGAATGTTTGTCCTTAAGCAATTTTAAGCCAAATTTTTTTCAAAATTATCATAAAATCTGGAGATTGTACTAAATGTTGTAATAAGCATCTACAAAATGTGAAATTGACTTGTTCAAATGCTTTACTCACCTACTGTTGTGATTAGAATACTTGGTTAAAATTAAGTAGTGAAATCTTTAAGAAACAAATTTACCTTGTATTTAGCTTTAGAATTGGAAGTCTAAGAGTAAGTCGAGTCCCTAAGTGAAAAATAAACAAGTTTACTTCTAGGTTATATTAGCAACTGTATACTCTTTGAAGTTATTGAGAAAAAAAAAATCAAGTATAGCCATTACTCTAATAATTCAAATAATTGAGTTAAGAGTATTCAAACTTGAATGTTAGAGTGAGGAAGAGTCCGTAGGGGTATCTCAAAACCCGGTCACTTGAGTGACGAGCTCGGGATGTGCCGACTCAATGAACTCACTATAACGATAAGGGCAAAAAAGGCAAAAGTTCATGAAAAGAAGCGGGCAAAAACCCGTCAAAATAGATGCTTGATTAAATCAAAATAACAATGAATGTAAACATTCATTGAATTAAACAAGACTTATAATAGAAAGGGAGAAAATCTATGGAAAGAGTTGATACTATATGCTTTTACTTTATGTTGCAAGGATTATATACTTGATAATATCCAATGAAGTTTAATTAGGTGTTTTTCCTTAGTGGATTAAGTATTCACTTTTGGAATAAAAATTCTTTTGCTAAACATGAGGATTAAAGTTTTTTTTGTTTAGATTAGCTATTAAATTTTGTCCATGGTAATTTGATCACATGAAACCATATTGGTTGAAGTAGTAGACATTAAAATTACAAGTCGTGAATTACAAATGAATAGACGCTTGGAATGATGAAAAGAATTTTTTGTATAATCTATGACGGATTTCTCAATTGATTTGCAATTGCTTGAGGACAAGCAAGAGTTTAAATATGGGGGAATTTGATAGAGCCATTTTATACTCAATCTCTATAGTATGAAGTGTGTTAATTTATTATAGATTTTATAGAAATCATAAGGAAATGGTACTTAATTCTATTATGGTGATAAATCAGGTTAAATGGAGTCAAGGGTGTTAATTCAAGTAAATTAGAGAAGTCATCCACAACTTGGATCATCTTGGAGACAAGAAGGAAGGAGGGAGGCAGAGCAAGGAAACCGAGAACAGAGGCTTATTATGTTTTTACTTTTAATTTTCGTTTTGATGATGAACATGAGTAGCTAAGCAGATTTTCTAGCCAAAGGGTCATTGAAGTTTAATTCTCCACGAATTGTGAGATCTAACTGAGTTGTCTTTAATCTATTCTTTGTTTTTGGATATTCATATATTTTCTGGAAGTTTTGTCAATATCATCTTTGTTGATTGGTATGAATTAGAGCTCTTCTACTCAATTAGCAAGTTAATATATTGTCAACCAGCACGTCAAATCCGTAATTGTTTGATAGTTCTAGTCTCGGTGACACAATAACATGTTTGATTATAAAATAGATGATCGAATTCATGTTATGGAGATGTATGATCTTGTTTAGATAGGTTATCTTATAATCTACTGGCATGAATTGGTGGTCTCTCTTGTTTTTAATGCTATTGATAGATTAAATCCTAAGAGCTTGTTTAGGGTTGTCTAATCGATAAGAGAAGTAATCAAAGAGCTTGTTTTGATTATCGAAGAAGTAAGGAGAGATAGGTTATTAGAGCTTGTTAATAACCATAACCAGTTTATCTAGAAATAAGAATAGAAAACATTTGCATCGATGATCAATTCCTCGAATTAAACTATCTTGATTCCTTTGTCTAGGCTTTTATCAATATTCGGCTTTATTATATTGTTTCAATATTATTTGATTCACAAACAAAACCCTCCATTTTTCTTTTCCTCTTTATTCTCTTTGGATAGAAATATATTTAACCAATCCCTGTGGATACGACCCTACTCACTACTATACGCAAATCATATCATTATCTAGGAGTAGGTTTTTATTTTTGTTGGATTCGACACCCATCAAGCTCTATTGCAGAAGAAAAGGAGAGAGAGTTTGAGTTAAAGGAAAGTGAAAAGAGAGGAAGAACATTGAGTGCTGAGAGAAAAATTAAGTGGAAAGAAAATTTTGATGAGAGACTTAGTGAGGTTAAGAATGTTCTGTTTGCAGGAATAAAGAGAACCGTTGAGGTACATGAAAAGGCCACACTCAATATTGAGCGACAAAAGAAGTAGAGTGCTAAACGAACCAGCAAATAGAATCATCAAGTTCTCTTTGAACCCGGAGAATGGGTTTGAGCGTGCATGAGTCACAGGTGATTCCTAACACAGGAGTGATCAAAGTGGCTTCCAAGAGGCAAGGGTCCATTTCGAGTCCTTAAGTGCATCAATGATGACATTTACATATTGGAATTACCAGGTACATATCCAACTAGTGCTAATTTTAATATTACTGATTTGAGTTGTTGTAATGCAGTGATAGTTTGAGGACAAATCCTTTTCAAGAGGAGGGGAACGATGACGATCACATTAGGAGGATTGGTCCAAGGATGATCAAGGACAAGATAAGGAGTTGGGAATAAAGAGTGCGGGCATATTCGAAGTGCAAATCACAAGGATAGAAGTTGGGGATGGAACCAAGGGCTGACAACTTTAAGATTGTTGAAGACCGTCGACCTTAGAGGCTTAGGGTGTCGGTGTAGAAATGGAGTGAAGGTTGGCTTTGAAAGCGGTCGGCCTAAGTGGCTAGCTTACTCCAATAAAGGTAGGTTCAACATAGAAATATAAGCTACTGGCTTAGGTGCCAGCTTAGTAGAAATTATAGGCCAACTTTAGTCAAATTTTGGTAGTCGGCATGTAATGTTTGCCTTAGTCTCAAGTAGGGTTTTCATGACATTTTGTTATGTTTTTGTTGTGAGGCTATAAATAGTCGTCACACATTCATTTGTAGGGAACTTTTGGCAAAGTCTATTCATAATTTGAGATAGATTCTTCTTTGGTTCTTCGAAGAACTAATTAAACTTATCGGATTTTGAATCCGTGGTGTTCATCCCTTAACTTATCAATTGATTGTTCCATAATCGATTGTGGCGTTATCACTTATACCAAGGTTCTTGTCTCATTTATAGACAAAGGGTCGTGGTGTCCATTGTTCTTGAGAGATCTATAGGTTGTGAGGTTAGCAAATTGAGTGTCAGGTTTCGTCACAAGTTGGTGGGGTTTACATCACGTGGTGGAGGTAGAATCGCCACACTGCAAATGGAGGCTACCATCCATTCACTGCTTTTCGGACTGCTGATTTGATGCCTGTGTGTCTGTTCGATATGAGGCAAATGGTTTCACGACCTTCATGCTCGCCGACAACATATTCCTTCAGTTTTCACAAAAACCAGCCCCATGTCTCAATAGTCTCCTAATTAACCAGAGTGAATGCTAGTGGAAGTATATGATTGTTGTCATCAATGCCATAAGCAACTAGCAACTTGTAGGTGTAATTCCCATATAAAAAGGTGGCATCAGTGGTAACAACAGGTTTAAGGAATCTCCACACTGCAATGCATAGCCCGAAGGCCCAAAATACCTACTTTAAAGTGGACACACCAGGGGTACTCGATCTACTCCATCCCCAATCTATTCGTGTTCCAAGATTCATATTTCCTATTACATTAAGAAGTTTTGGGAGTTCATCTTAAGACTTCTCTCAATTCCCATACACGAGCTTAATGGCACGTTTTTTTTTCCCTCATAAACCCGTCTCATGCTGATCCTGTAGCCAAATTCCTATTTGACAATAGAAGTCAGCTCGGCCACCTTCATATTAGGATTCTCCTTAACAAGATTTACAAATCGGCTGACAAAGAGATTGCAATCTAGCCATAGGTGATCCTAACTAATCAGTAGGTTATTGCATGAGTGTGGACCCTCAAATCTTGTCACCATGAACATGCCCTCTAACTTCTTCTTTCGGGCCTTAAGCCTCTATTTACAACCGTCGTCCCTTCTCAAACAATAAACAAATCATAGTAGTAGGTTAGACTCTACAACAATAAAGTTGCAATGGTTATTCACATGGTAAGACTTCACTATTTGAATGACATCTGCTTTCATCCTAAATCTCATGCCTTTATAAAAATTGTCACTGCTGCTCGAACCACTACAAATATTGGTTTGCTCTTACTTGAAATAAATGTAACCATTATCACCCCCATAATTATAATATAGAATAGGATCTTTAACTGGCATGGTAGGTGGTTCAGTGTACTCTACTCAATATATTGGTTGTCTCGAGTAGGTATGTACGATTGGAGACTCTTCTTTCGCTACTTCATCCCCCTCGTTCTCACTTTCCTCAATTTCCTCATCAAAACTCTCCTCGTTATCGCTGCTCTACTACTTAACACCTATTCTACCATCGATGTTAGTTGTGGCCTCCACTTCTACATGAACCATGTAAGGATCCTGTATCTCTAGTTACTGTAACACTAGAGTAACTACTCTATCTATTTTATCCTCATCGTTCACTTCCATGTGGGTTAGAATTGAGGATTGAAATGTTGACGGCTCTTGTTCCATTTCTACAATGTAATGTAACGACTGTGACTGATTGCTTGTATCAAATGTCTGCCTTACTGAAGGGCCCCTCGAATTATTAAAAATTATGATGAATAATTATTATATGCCACAATCTTCATATGATTCAACCGTTTTAATAAAAATTTCAAGATCTTCGTCGTCTTTGATTGCCATCAGCGCATAACATGTATTGCCCCCATGGAACATTGGATGCCTATGAATTATCTCAACCCCCACTTCGGTTGGATCAACTCTAATGCTACGACATATTTTGTATAAAAATTCATTGTACTTGACGTTTTATTTCAATTTTAATTTTAATTTCAATTTCAATTTTCGTCTGATTATTTCCAAAAAAAAAATTCTTTCAAATATTTGTTCGAAATTATTTTTTAATTATATTTTTCCACTAAATTTTCGTATAATACTACAACAACTAGTCCATATTCTACATATTTTACATTCTTTATAATACTTAATCCTCATTCTAATACAAAAATTACTATTACATGTTACGCATATAACATCTATACAAATAATATTTAATAAATTATAATTTAACAATACCGAATAAGCTTTTCTATAAAATATATAATTATATTAACATTTTTCAAAAATCTTATATCAAATACAAACACAGATAAAAAAACTTCAATACAAATAAAAAACTTCAACTTTTCTATAAAAAAAGAAAAAAAACATACAACAACTAAGATTAACTGTTCGGAAACACTTAGATCTGGGCAAATCTTTATTTCTCGTGCAAAATTACTCCTTCTTCCTCTTTCTTGCATGTGAACGAGAGAAAAATAAGATCTGAGTTAATGGGTATTTTCTATGTGTTGTGTGTTTATGTGTTTTTCATATTAATATTTTTAAGTTTTCATACTATTATCATGTGTTATAAATCAACGGTGAGAATAGATTGAGTAAAAAATTGGATGGTGAGGATGGGTAGTAGTTGTATCTATGCCTTTAGTACAATTTGTATCAGTCCGCACCTTCATCTTGATTTTTTTTAACACTAAACTCGCGTATGAGATCCATGATTTCGTAATCTATTTTTGTAATAAGTTTTACATTATATTATTTACGTAATTTAAAAAATAATAATATTTAAGTATATTACCCCATGCTTGAAGATGTATTGAAGGAAGTTTTGGATAGAAATGGACACGGCAGCCGACACGCCCGTGCAACGCTAAAGACCTGATCGTGCTGAAACGAACTAGAATGACCGTATGAAAAGCACAACACAGTAGCCGAAAAATCAGCAAGGGGAATTGTTCGCCGGAAAACACGGTAGGAAGCAACAGCCGGAAAATACGCCAGATTTGATCGCGCAAAGATTGAGAAGATTAGGGAAGATTCGTCCATTTTAGCTTACCGGAAAACACGAGGAAGATTTCGTCTATATTGCGCCAAGAATGCTGATGCCCGACGTATATATATATATATCCCGTGCTACATTCAGTAGATATATATAGATAGATAGAGAGAGAGAGAGAGATGAGAATCAGACAAGACAGATTCGAGAATCAGCGATGGAGATTGGACGACAATTAAATTAAGAAAATGACCAGTAGACGCCAGATCAGAATATTAAATAGATACGAAGAGGAGATTAGCGTAGATGACGATCAAAAAAATTAGATCAGAAACGAGAAGATTACATCCTTATCTCGTCCAAAATCATAACCATGTTGCATTATATCAGAACGAAGAGAGCAATCCAAGCAGTAGGATAGATTAGACTAGATAGATAGAATTAGAATTTAGATGAAAATAATAGATAGAATTAGAGAGTAGAATAGAATTAAAAGATTAGAGTAGATTAGGGAGTTTTATATTTTAATTTCAATGCTTTTTATTTATGCACTTTTTTTATATTTCTATTTTTAGATTTAATATGTTTATAACTTAATTTCTTTTATATTTAGGATATGATGAACCCTAGAATAAACATGCAATTATTATTATTATTATTTAATGATTTATTTATCATTCTTGTGATTCAATTAAGTATTTTTATTGTTTTCAATTTAATATTGCTAGCATATTAGTTGAAATTTGATTTATTATATAAAGATCGAGAGATTTTATATAAGAATAGATCTAGCATAATTGAAAGGAGTTAAATGCAATCTTAAAGATAGGACAATGTAATTCCTTCGGGTTAGGCTGAAACCTAGTAGTGGAATTCATACATCGAGTGTAATGCAATTTTAGGAGTTTTAATTAGGAAGATATTCCAATTGATCTACATAGAATTAGGAATTAATATGACTCAAGGGAGCTATTAGTTCAATTTAGGAATTCCCACGGTCTAAGAATAAAATAAGAATTTAAATAATAATAAGTTAATTACATTAGTAATTCTAGGGGGATTCAATACTTGAATACATTGCTATTGATTATTTCTTTCTTTAATTTATTCGTTATTTACTTTATTTACTCATTTATTTAATTTTGTTGATTAGATAATTAGAGAAAGGGTAATTACTAGTACTTGTAATCCCTATGGGATCGACACTCAATATCTTTATCCATTATACTATAAAATCGATAGGTGCACTTGCTTATAAGTCTAAAGTTAGATAGTAGGAAGACCATGATGAGAAATTTTCCGACACCACCTATACCTTCAGAATTGGATTTGGCTGATGGTCCAAATCGCTTATATTTTCACTTTATGTCCTATATTCTAATAACTATTTGAGAAATAATTTTACAGGTACAATAATAATTCTCCATGGGATGCCAATATGTCCTACACTAGTTGATGGACACGGGACATTTTCAGATTTACAATTAAAGACCCGCTGCGATTGTTTCCATTCCGAAGCATTGGCTCATGAAGACTTATGATATTTTTGTACTTTGTAATTGTTCTATGGACTATTTTATGTTATATTTTTTTTCTTTTGGGACACTTTCATTTTATTGTAATTTCTATTTAGGATCAGTCACCTTAAAAGTGGCAAACTTATAATTTTTGTCCATTTTCTAACCCTAGGAGTAGTAAGTATAAATACTTGCTTATTTGGAGAGGCCAAATTTTTCAGATTTGAACATCACTTTTCATGAGAGGGCTTAGGGTTTCCTAAATCCAATTTCTCTTATCAATTTCAATTTCCAAGAGTTGAAATTGTTGCGAGTGCAGCAAAGGGTAATTGTGAATAATATCAATTCCTTCTTTGTTGTGTTTCCATTTCATCACTAGTGAGTCATATCTAGGGTTGATTTGGATTTGTCTTGGTCAGATTTTTTATTGCATTTGTGATCAATTATCTTGTTATAAGATTGATTGTTTCAGTACTCTATATCTTCATCTTCATTTGTGACGTGAATTGGGAATTGTAGGAAGAAGTTGAAATCACGGTTTTGATCTATCATTCTTGATTTGATTCACATGGATTTCACTTATAATTGTTGTTATTTGATGAAGATTACATATATGGATTGTTAATTGCATCATTTAACCTTCGGATTTTCATCAAAATTCCATTAAGGTCACACAATTTCTTGATTCCATTAGACCGATTTTAATTGTAAGTTAGGGTTTATTTATTTAGTTTATTTGATTGTGCTTAGACCTTGGCTTTGAGCACATAATCTTTTAGTATCAGAGCACAAGTTAAGAGAAGGGATTTAGTGTTGGTTGATTTCTTATTCTTCATGTTCAATTAGGGTTCTTCATATTGTGATCCGAAATTGTGTGTTGAGAATTGAGGTAGCGTAATTGTCTTGATTGAGAAGTGAATTTGCTGCTTGTTGAAGTTGAATTGAAAGGCATGTTGTAGCTTCTTGTGGTTGATCATTCTCGTGGAAGGGAAGAGGAGTAGAAGTGTATTATTGATTCAAATTTCCGAATTTGAAAATTACCCCATCATACCGTGATTGATTTGTTGTTTGAAGAAGCTTATGGAGTGTGTTGTGTGATTTCTTATGCAATTCGGAAGTGGAAGTGTGCAATTTTCCAGATTTGTATTGCGTGGGATAATAGGGAATATATTTGAATTCAAACACATCTATTAAGTTGAGGAGTTAATGAGTGTTTGTTTGAATTTGAAAATCATTTCTTACCAATTGTGGAAGGGTTGCAATTAGTGAAGTGGTTTGATTTTCAAATTTGAATTGCTGCCTTTTGTGTAAAGTTACGGTTAGAAATTGTGTTGGAAGTGGAGTACTTTTTGTTGTTGCTGTAGAAGTGGAGTATTACACCGTGAGTGTAATATTGTTGTTTGAAATTAAGTGTGGTGTGTGTATTGTGCAAGTGGCGATGTGAGTCAATTTGGGAAAGTTGTTGCACTGTGATTTGAAAGGAGTGGGGAATATTATTGTTGTGGTGATTGAATTTGTTGTGCACCGTGTATAGAAAAGGTGTGTGTGTGTGGCATTACATTTGTGTGCTAAGTAAATGGTGTGTGTATGGCATTGTGTGCGTGTTGATTAAAAAGGGGATTGCAAGTTTTGCATGTGGTGGTGAATTATAGAAGTGTTGCACCGTGATGTGTTAATGTGTTGTGGAGAAGAGTGCTACACGTGGATTGTAATAGCATACATGTGTTTTGAGTGAAGTTAGGTGGAGTTGTTTGTTTTCCTTTTGTAGTGGCTATTGTGTGGCGTTAAAGGAAGTGTGGTTGTGAGGTGTGCTCCTTTGCTTCAAATTGTCTTGAGGTTCAATATACCGAGTCTACAACTATGTCGAATGATAGCGTGAATGGGGGAATTGGCGATGAAGCCAATAGTTAGGTTGGTGGAGGTTAGGGTCATAATGTTGCAGGTAGGAGGACTTTGGAAGAACAGCTCCAGGATCTTACTACCATAGTTGCTACTCTGGCAACTAGGATTGACAGAATGACATTACCACAACCACCGGTGGTAAACCATCAGGTACCACCTCAGGTAGCTCCACAGAATCCTTAGAGAGACAGAATATTGAGAGATGGAAATCTGAATAGAAAGATGGGTGAGGAACATCTTCCATACAGGGAAAAAAGGGATGACAATTTTGGGGCTAATCCATATCAGAATAGGGATTTCAAGCCGCCTTGGGGCTTGGAGTATGTGAAATTGCAAATGCCTTCTTATGATTGCAAGGGATCAACTGATGATTATTTAGATTAGGAGAACAAGGTTGAGGGTCTCGTTAAATGTTATGAAATCAATGATAATACCAAGGTCTGATTGGCTACTGTCGAGTTTATAGGGTACGTTGCATTATGGTGGAAGAATCTAATTATCAGCAGGCGTAGGGATGGAGAGGCTGAGATTCAGACATGGAGGAATATGAAAAGGGTATAGAGAAAAAGGTTCATTCCTAAGCACTACAAACAAGAACTGTTTATGCGACTGCAGACCTTGAGGTAGGGAGGCAAGATAGTGGATGATTATGTGTAAAAATTGGAAACCCTCATGATTAGATGTGAGTCCATTGAACCTCCAGAACAAATCGTAGAACGCTTTGTCTCAGGTTTGAAATATGAAATAGCGTGTGTTGTTGAGCTACAGCGCTATAGTACACTTGATGAGGCTATTCAGTTGGCCTTGAAAGTGGAGAGACAAAGGAGGTCCAACTTGTTTAAGGCTCCAAGCAGTAGGCCCAATACTATTACCAGACCCATAGCAATTGACAGTCGATCAAGGGGAACAAAGGCGATAGGTGAGGTAGTGAAAGCAGTGGACAAAACTACCTCAAATATTATTAGAGAAAATTTACCTATTGGGAAGGGTAAAGAGGTAATAACGCTAGATGTGAGGCAGACTATTCCTGGATCTACTAGTGGAAAGGCACGCCAGATCAAGTGCTTTAAATGTATGGGATTTGGGCATATGGCAGCACAGTGTCCAAATAAGAGGGTGATGACTGTTATGGAGGGCATTGGGGAAGATGTTGAGGATGACAACGAACAGACTAACCTACAGATTTACCAATGACATTGTAGGAGTATTATGATGACCAAACTGCAGAGACACATGAAGAGCGTACAAGTAAACAATATCTACCTATTAATATGTTACGCAGGGCTCTAACTATATCTCCTGATATTAGAGACATTCAGAGGGAGAACATATTTCACACCTCTTGCAGAATCAGAGGTAACCTTCGTGTACTCATCATTGATAGTGGTAGTTGCACGAATGTTATATCCGCTACACTGGTAGACAAATTACATCTGTCTACTATTCCACATCCTAGCCTTTATAACTTGCATTGGTTAGATAATCGAGGTAGTATGTATGTTACACTTAGGGCTAAGGTTCCTGTGAGTGTTGGGCAGAAATATCATGATGAGATCCTGTGTGATGTAGTCCCTATGCATGCATTCCATTTGTTGTTGGGTCGACTTTAGTTGTTTGATTGGCGGGTGTTACATGATGGATTTAAAAATACCTACATGTTCAGTATGGGTGAGTTTCGTATAGTTCTGTCGCCAATGACTCCATCTGAGGTTCATCAGTTTCAGGAACAGATCAAAACTACATCTACTATATTTGATAGCCAGATTAATAGGACAACAGAGACATTAGGGTTCAATTCCAAAATTGATCCTCTAGATTTGAGGGCAAATCTTTCAGAAGCCCGAGGAGATGATTAGAAATTTTCCGGCACCACCTATACCTTCAGAATTGGATTTGGCTGATGGTCCAAATCGCTTATATTTTCACTTTATGTCCTATATTCTAATAACTATTTGGGAAATAATTTTACAGGTACAATAATAATTCACCATGGGATGCCAATATGTCCTACACTAGTTGATGGACACGGGACATTTTCATATTTACAATTAAAGACCCGCTGCGATTGTTTCCATTCCGAAGCATTGGCTCATGAAGACTTATGATATTTTTGTACTTTGTAATTATTCTATGGACTATTTTATGTTATATTTTTTTCTTTTGGGACACTTTCATTTTATTGTAATTTCTATTTAGGATCGGTCACCTTAAAAGTGGCAAACTTGTAATTTTTGTCCATTTTCTAACCCTAGGAGTAGCAAGTATAAATACTTGCTTATTTAGAGAGGCCAAATTTTTCAGATTTGAACATCACTTTTCATGAGAGGGCTTAGGGTTTCCTAAATCCAATTTCTCTTATCAATTTCAATTTCCAAGAGTTGAAATTGTGGCGAGTGCAACAAAGGGTAATTGTGAATAATATCAATTCCTTCTTTGTTGTGTTTCCATTTCATCACTAGTGAGTCATATCTAGGGTTGATTTGGATTTGTCTTGGTTAGATTTTTTATTGCATTTGTGATCAATTATCTTGTTATAAGATTGATTGTTTTAGTACTTTATATCTTCTTCTTCATTTGTGACGTGAATTGGGAAATGTAGGAAGAAGTTGAAATCACGGTTTTGAGCTATCCTTCTTGATTTGATTCACGTGGATTTCACTTATAATTGTTGTTTTTTGGTGAAGATTACATGTATGGATTGTTAATTGCATCATTTGACCTTCGAATTTTCATCAAAATTCCATTAGGGTCACGCAATTTCTTGATTCCATTAGACCGGTTTTAATTGTGAATTGGGGTTTGTTTATTTAGTTTTTTTGATTGTGCTTAGACCTTGGTTTTGAGCACATCAGACCGATATCAGTATTAAAGCACGTTCAAAGCCTTAATGTGTTCTTATATGATAAGGACACATAGCGAGTCATAGCGTTACCCTTAGTTTTGAGGCATTACAACTTACATTGTATCAGAGCCTAGGTTTATGATCTTTAGGGACTTAAGTTGAATCTATAGAGAATAGGTTTATGATCCTTAGGACTTAAGTTTTGATCTATAGAGCATAGGTTGATGATCTTGAAGAACTTAGGTTTGTTGGTCCTTAGAAAATTAAGTATTGATCATTACACATAAGTTTCAAATAGTAGAGCATAAGATATGATCTTTAGAGAAAATTAAGTATTTGATTCGTAAGACGGTGAGACATAAAGAGAGTGGGAAAATATGGGACATTATTTATTTAGTATTTTATTTTATTATACTGCTATTTTATTTTCATTTATTCTAAGCGTTGAATTATATATATAAGTATACATTATACGTAGAGGTATGTGTGTATATACCTACATAACATGATTTTAACACATACTAATACTGACCATGGCTAACACTAGCTTAAGTATATCCAGTTATTTCTTCTTAAATAGAATGCCTTCAAGAAAAATCATCGAATCAAGAACTAGAAGGAGTGCTAGACGTGGCAACCTTAATGAAAGGAATAATTAGGGCCAACGGCTACAAAGGGAAAGTGTTCAGATGGTTGAAGAGACAGTCTAGTTGCTATAGACTATAAATCGGTTGGTGGGGCTATTGACACAACAATAGCAAGCCCTTAATCCCCCATAACGTAGAAATGTCAATGAACCCATCAACTTTGATAGGTTCATCAAGGTAGCCAAGGAATTCAACCCTAGAGTGGATGACTTAATTGAAGCTAAAGATTGGGTATAAGAAATGGAGAAGACCTTTACTATCTTTCAGATACCAGAAGATAGCAGGTCAATTATGCTGAAGGGAATTGTAGCAAAATGGTAGGCCTTAGTTCATAGACTTGTAAGGGAATGCATGAATTGGATTATGTTTAAGGAGCTGTTTTATCAAAGGTACTTCCCTAGTAGCTTTAGAGATAGGATGAAACACAAATACTACAACTGTAAACAAAGGGATCAAACAGTTGAAGAATATGAGGCAAAGCTAAACCGCCTCATCCAATTTCTTCTTGAGAATGTGCATAACGATGATAGGTCCCAAGCCAAGAGATTTCTAAGAGGCTTGGATTTAAACCTACAACTTGTAGTTAGGACCTTTCAACTAAATACCTATGCTAAGATGGTTCATAAGGCCAAATACTTTAAGTAGAACAAAAGGAGTATTGAAGAATAGATGTGCCACAAAGTAGCAATAGCGTTGGGGAAAAAGAGCTACCTCAAGTGAAATGGGGTAAGACAAGGGTAAAAGACATCATGTGCAGCAAAGCAGACCATAGAGTGTTGCAGCCTTTCCTTTACAAATCAGACAAGTGCCTTTAACCCTTCTTATAATAGGCCTAAATGTTAAATGTACTAGATGCTACAAGCCTCATGAGCAGAGAGAGTGCAGATGGCTAGATGGGGCATGTTTCTCTTGTGGGAAGACAAAACATATTAGTAGACACTGCACTAAGAGGTCAGTTCCCTTGATTTTCTATCATGTGTGCCATCAGAGGGAACATAAAGCAATAAACTATCCTTAAGGACAAGTAAGAAATTAGGCAAGCCTAGTTTAACAAGCAGCTAGACCTTTAGTGAGGGGATAGAGTGGTAGACCACAAGCAAGGGGTCTTAAACAAAGAGTTCCTACTAAGATGTTTGCTATTTATTAGCAATAGCACCCGGACATCCCTAATGTAGACAACATTATAGGTATACTTTCAGCACACTCCTGCAATGCATATGTACCATTTGATACCAATGCATCTGTATCTTATGTGTCTGAGAATTTTGTATATGAATGTGCATTGGATATTGAAAACAGGAATGACTGTATGGCTGTTAGTACTCTTTTGGGAGTAGGAAGAAGAAAAAGTAAAATATGTAGGGGAGTGAGAATAGAGATACAAAGTAAGATGATGCCAACAAATCTCCTAATATTGGAGAATATAGAGTTTAACATTATTCTAGGTGCCAACTGGTTGTCAAGATATCATGTCAGCATTAGCTGTCACAAAATGGTGGTATAGTTCAATATACTTGGGGAAGAATACGTTGAATATAAACTAGAAGTGCAGAGACCCACTAGATTACCTACTTATGAGATGTGGGGAAGAAATATACTGGTAACTATATCCATTTAAGCTATTAAGGAAACCGAGATGGAAATAGTACTTGTAGTGAGGGAGTTTCTAGAAGTGTTTCCAAAAGACCTTCCTGGTTTACCCCCAACTAAAGAGATAGAATTTAATATTGATTTAGTACAGCACAGAGTACCAATACCAAAAACAGTCTACAAGATGGCAACAGTGGAATTGGAAGAACTAAGGAAATAGTTACAAGATCTACAGGATAAGGGTTTCATCAAACTTAATGTCTCTCCTTGGGGTACACTAGTCCTATTTGTCAAGACGAAAGATTGAAGCATGAGACTTTGTATAGACTATAGAGAGTTGAACAAGGTCATTGTCAAGAACAAATATCCTCCCCTAGGATAGATGACTTATTTGACCAATTGTAGGGAGCTCAAGTGTTCTTAAAAGTAAATTTGAGATCAGGCTACCATCAATTAAGGATTAAAGAAGAAGACATTCAAAAGACAACATTCAGGACCAGATATGGGCATTACGAGTTTTTGGTGATGCCCTTTGGACTAACGAATGCACTATTAACATTGGTGGACTTAATAAATAGACATAGATGATATCCCAATATACTCTAAAAGTACTAAAGAGCATGAAGAGCACTTGAGGCTAATATTAGGCAAGTTACAAGAAGAAAAGTTGTATGTTAATTTTAGTAAATATGAATTTTGGCTAGAATAAGTAGTTTTCTTAGGTCATGTGGGATATCTATAGATCCAAAAAAGGTGGGAGTGGATTGGCAAAGATCAAAGATAGTTATAGAGATAAGAAGCTTCCTAGGTCTAGCAAGCTACTATTGGAGATTTGTAGAGGGATTTTCCAAGATAGCAACTCCTCTCATTAGATTGACACCGAAGAATGTAAGATTTGAGTGGGATGACAGATGTGAAGCCAATTTTCAAATGCTTAAAGAGAAACTTGTGTCAAAGCCAATTTTGACATTGCCCAAGAGTGGAGAAGAATTTACAATGTATAGTGATTCCTCGGTTCAAAGATTGGGGTGTGGGTTTGATATGCCAAACCAATTGCAATCAACACAATTCTAATTATGAAATAATTGGACAATTATTCCCAATTAGCAAGGATCCCTTTTTCGCGTAAAACCTTAATTTTCTAAGAACAAAATAACAAATGAATTCCAAATTCATACCAGATATTACTCACTAGTAGAATGAGGAAACAACTTGCAATTACTGATTTTACACACAAAAATCTAAGCATAGACTCGCTATAATCCCACATGAATTGATAAGAGTGTATGGAAAAGAGAGGAAACCCTCAATTCACATGTTTGCCTTGACCGAAATAATATGAAGTGTCTTTTGTTATTCCCTTTACAAGTATTTATAATAGTCCCTAAATATGAAAAACAAACATAAGAAAATAAAGAAAATAGCATAGTACATGGCCGGCTCTCTATGGTTCATTTCGAATCAACAAATGGATCGTGAACCCTTCTCTAAACCATGTGCTTATTAGTTTAGTCTCCAACCTATAATACTGACAAATGTACCTAATCAAATATAAAATAATCATATAAGATGAATGAAGGCACTATGTGAGTGTCTTCGGGTTCCATTTGGTTAAAAAGGACTCTCAATGTAGGGCTCTGTAGTCCTTTAGCTCTTGCTCGGGTAATGGGTCCTATTGTCAAAATGGTTTGATTCCCATCATCTCCTCGGGCCTATGGAAAATTGCCCTCAAATATAATGGGTCTTCATGAGCATCTTCTGATAAGTGAGGCGATAGATCTGCAACATTGAATGTAGCAGAGATGCCGTATTCTCCTGGTAACTCCACCTCGTAAGCATTGTTGTTAATACACTTTAAAATTTTGATTGGTCTATTTACTCTAGGTGAAAGTTTATGTGATTTCTTATGAGCAAACCTTTCTTTACTAAGATAAATCTAAACTAGATCACTTGGATTATAAACCTTAGTTTTCTTGTTTCTGTTGCCCTAAAGTTTCTGCTGCTCTTGAGTTTTCTTAAGATACTCAAAAGCCTTTTAATGAAGCTTCTGAATCTCTTTTATACGCTTTACTCCAATCAAACTTTCTTCCTTTGTTGCTGGATTAATTATTAAATCCAATGGAAGGGTAAGATTATAGCCATACACGACTTCAAAGGGAGACTTGTCGATTGAACTATGAGTTGACCTATTTTAAGTGAACTCAACAATAGGAAGACACAAGTACCAATCGGTAAAATTCTTACAAACCATCGCTCTTAGTGAGGCACCAAGAGTATGATTGACAACTTCTGTCTGGTCGTCCATCTGGGGATGACACGATGCACTATACATGAGTTTAATACCAAGTCGTTTCTAAAGTGTCTTCCAAAAGAAACTAAGAAACTTAGTGTCTCTATTAGACGCTATGATGTGGGGAACACCATGTAATTGTACAATTTCCTACACAAAAGGTTAGCAATAAAAAGTGCATCATTTGTTTTGTGGCGAAGCAAGAAGTTTGACATTTTGCTGAAGCGATTGAAGCCCACCATGATGGAGTCTTTACCTCTCCGTGTCTTGGGAAGACCCAAGATAAAATCCATACTGATATCAATCCAAGGCTGTGTAGGTAAAGGTAAAGGCATATATTTACCCCAAGCTCCCTTCTTTCCTTTCGCCCTCTTACAAACACCACATCTCTCTAACACCTTATAGACATCCTTTAGCATACCTCTCCAGTAGAAATGTTCATTTTAACAACTCTAAAGTTCTCTTTTCACCAAAATGCTTAGATAACCCTCCAGCAAGAGCTTCCTCCACCAATAACTCCCTAATAAAACCACATGGTATACATAATTCTCCTGCTCTATACAGAAAACCATCTACTATATAATACCTATCTACTAAATTCCCTCCAGAACATCGCTTAACAATCAATTTTAGGCATTCATCATGACCATATTGTTTCTTTATTAATTCAAACCCAAGCAACTTTGATTATAGAGAAGTGATAAGTATATACCTGCATGATAAGGCATTAGCTACAATATTTGTGCTACCCTTCTTATACTTAATCACATAAGCAAAGCTCTCTAGGAATTCCACTCATTTGGCTTGGCCTTTTAATAAATGTTGTTAACCTTTGAAGTGTTTCAATGACTCATGATCTATATAAATAAAAAACTTCTTAGGAAGAAGGTGGTGCTGTTACATCATCAATGCCCTCACTAAGGAATAGAACTCCTTTTGATATACTGAATAGTTCAAAGGTGCACCATTCAGCTTCTCACTGAAATATGCAATGGGCCTCTTTTCTTGCATCAGCATAGCAACAATTCCTACCTTAGAGACACCACACTCTAGTTTAAAAATTTTGTCAAAATCTGGTAATGCTAACATTGGAGCACTAGTTAGCTTTGCTTTCACTTCCTCAAAACTTTTCTAAGTCTAATCTCCCCAAACAAAAGGAACATTCTTTTTTGTCAACTTAATCAATGGATCGACAATGTTACTAAAATTCTTGACAAAGCGCCTATAGAAAGAAGCCAACCTATGTAAACTCTTTACCTCAATTGCTAATTGTGGTGTCAGCCAATCCATGATAGCCTTTACTTTTTCTTCATCTACCTTTACACCAAAACCAGTCACAATAAAACCAAGAAATGTTACCTCAGATTGACAAAAAGAACACTTCTTGAGATTTCCATAAAGCTACTATTTCCTCAATATTGAGAAGACTGCTTGCAAATGTTCAACATGGCTTTTCATGTTTCTACTGTAAATCAAAATGTCATCAAAATAAACAACAAATTTCCTTAGAAATTCTTTCATGACATGATTCATCAGCGTCATAAAAGTACTAGGGGCGTTGGTCAACCCAAATGGCAGGACCATCCACTTATACAAGTCACGTTGTGTTTTAAAAGTGGTCTTCCACTCATCTCTACCCCTCATACAAATTTGGTGATATCCACTTTTAAGATCCACCTTGGAGAATACCTATGCACCATGCAGTTCATCCAACATATCATTAAGTCTAGAAATGGGATACTTGTATTTGATGGTAATTTTGTTTATGGCCCTACTGTCAATGCACATTCTCCACGTGCCATCCTTCTTAGGAACAAGAAGTGCAGGAATAGCACAAGGACTAGTACTCTCCTTGACAAAACCCTTTTCTACCAGTTCATCCACCTATCTCTTCAATTCTTTAGCTTCTTTAGGATTCATGCAATACGCAGGCTGATTTAGCAAGATTGACCCAGGCTAAAAATCAATGGCATGTTCAATGCCCTTCATGGGTGGTAATCCCTCAGGTAACTCATCTAGGAATATATCCATGTACTTGTTTAGTACCTGGTCCACTACGGGGGGTAACTATTCCCATCCATCCACTTCCAGTACATATCTCATTTGTAACATATACATTGTCCTCTCTTCCTCTATTGCCTCCTCCAGTTCATGCTACCCTACTAATAAGGTCTTCTTTCTAACAGCCTTATTATTTTGCCTTTGTGCCTCTTGTACTTCACTAGATGACATGGGGTTCAATACAATGCGCCTACCCTACTTCTAGAACACATAGGTGTTCCTAAAACCATCATGCAACACCCTCCCATCATACAACCAAGGTCTGACAAGTAGTATGTGTGATGTACACACAGGAAGAATATCACAAATAATCTCATCATGTGATAGAGCCATTTTATACTCAATCTTTATAGTATAAATCGTGTTAAATTATTATTGATTTTATAGAAATCATAAGGAAATGGTACCTTAATTCTATCATCGTGATAAATCAGGTTAAATGGAGTCAAGGATGCTAATTCAAGTATTTTAGAGAAGTCATCTACAACTTGGATGAAGACAAGAAATTACACCACCGGAGGAAGCACGTTTTGAGGCACGGCCAAGGTTCAAACCGTGTTACACACTGGACAAGAAGGCGAAAATGAGGACTTTGAACAGAGAGAGACACGGCTTAAGGAACGGCCGTGGTGGAACCCGTGGGATAAACCGTGCTTGAAGCCGTGGTGGAAGATAGATGTGCCAAGGAGAAGAAAGTGTGGAACATCAACCAGATGAAGACACGGCTTGAAATCTAGCCGTGGGTGTAACCGTGCTACACACTAGACACGGATGAAGACTTGAAGATTATGCACAGACGAAGGCACGGCTTGAAATCTGGCCGTGTGTGTAACCGTGGTTCACACTGGGCGCGGTTGAAGACTTGAAGAATATGCACAGAGGATGGCACAACTTAACCCACGGCCATGTGGTGGGGCGTGCCAGGCAGACGTATCTTCACTTCTCGAAATCTACTTGAAAAAGGAAAGATATTTTCGTATCTTGCTAGCAAAAGATCACATGCTATCCATCTAATAGTATAAATAGAGCCAACCCTAGAGGGTTAGGACAACTTTTGATCTTGGAATCTTGGATCTTGAAGAAGGAAACGCGGAGGCAGAGCAAGCAACCGGGTTCATTATGTTTCTATCTTTTATTTTCGTTTTATTTATGAACATGTGTAGCTAAGCTACTTTTCTAGCCAAAGGGTCATAGATGTTTAATTCTCCACGAATTATGAGGTCTAATTGACTTGTATTTATTCTATTCTTTGCTTTCGGGTATTCATATATCTTCTAATCGTTTTGTCATTATTATCTTTGTTGATTGGTATGAATAGAGCTCTTCTACTCAATTAGCAAGTTAATATATTATCAACTAGCACGTCAAATCCGTAATTGTTTGATTGTTCTAGTCTTAGTGACGCAATAACATGTTTGGTTATAAAAGAGATGATCGAATTCATGTTATGGAGGTGTGTGATCATGTTTAAATAGGTTATCTTATAATCTACTGGCATGAATTGGTAGTCTCTCTAGATCTTAATGCTATTGATAGATTAAATCCTAAGCGCTTGTCTAAGGGTTGTTTAATCAATAAGAGAAATAATTCAAAGCGCTTGTCCGAGGTTATCGAGGAAGTAAGGAGAGATAGGTTGTTAGAGCTTGTTAATAACTATAACCAATTTATCTAGAACAAGAATAGAGAACATTTGCATCGATGATCAATTCCTAGAATTAAACCATCTTGATTCCTTTGGCTAGGCTTTTACCAATATCTGATTTTCTTACCTTGTTTTACTTTATTTGATTCACAAACAAAACCCCCCCATTTTCCTTTTTCTTATTGTTCTCTTTGAATTGAAATATCTTTACCAATCCCTGTGGATTCGACCCTACTCACCACTATATGCAAATCATATAATTGTCTAGGAGTAGGTTTTATTTTTGTTGGATTCGACACCCATCAAATTTTGGCGTCGTTGCCGGGGATTGGTGTCAAATTTATTTCTATTCTTGTATGACTCGTTCTTCTCAAACAGGTGAACTCACTTATAATCCGGATATTGAGAAGACCCTAAAGAGGTTGCGACAAGAAGCTAGATCATCCACTAGACTAAACTTAGCATCAGACTTGTCTATTTCATCCCTCGATTCAGAAAGAGAAGACGATATGGCAAATCCCGAGAGAACCTTAAGGGAGTTAGCTGCACCGGATGTGAATCAACAACCACTTTGCATACACTATCCCGAACTAGCTATGGAATTCGAGTTGAAATCTGGGTTGATACATCTGCTACCCACCTTTCATGGTCTTGAGAATGAAGATCCTCATAAGCATTTAAAAGAGTTTCATATAGTGTGTTCTAGCATGAGGCCGCAAGGAATAACTGATGATCAAATCAAGCTGCGTGCTTTTCTATTTTCTTTAAGTACTAAAGCTAAAGATTGGTTGTTTTATTTGCCTCCAGGTTCTATAACCACATGGACGGACATGGTCAGACTCTTCTTGGACAAATTCTTCCCCGCATCCAGAGCCGCTGGTATAAGAAGAGAAATTTGTAGTATCAAACAGAGGGACACCGAGACTCTTCATGAGTATTGGGAGAGGTTCAAGCAACTATGCGCAAGCTGCCCACAACATGGGATATCCGAACAACTCCTTATCCAATACTTCTACGAAGGCCTACTCCCGATGGAAAGAAAGATGATGGATGCTGCAAGTGGAGGCGCCATAGTAAACAAAACCCCTGGTCAAGCTAGGGAATTGATCTCCATTATGGCTGCCAATTCGCAACAATTTGGGTATAGGCATGATACATCTTCAAGGAAGGTAAACGAGGTAAATGTGTCTAACCTTGAACATCAAATTTCTAACCTTACCTCTCTTGTGCAGCAGTTAGCTCTTGGAAAAACGCAGCAGGTGAAGGCTTGTGGAATTTGCGCTGCTCCTAATCATTCGACCGACATGTGCCGCACATTGCAAGATGACAACCACGAACACGTCAATGCAGTAGGCGGATTCCCAGGACAGCCACAAAGGAAGTATGACCCCTATTCGAATACTTACAATCCTGGATGGAGGGATCATCCTAACTTCCGATATGGCAATAACCCTCAACATGTCCAACAATTCCAGCCAAAGCCATCACACCACGTACCCCAAGCTCCTTCCACTTCAGGTATGCCCCTTGAGGATATTGTTAAGTCTCTAGCTGTGAATACCAAACAATTTCAGGAGGAAACAAAGCAAAGCATTCAAAACTTAGAGCATCAGGTAAGCCAACTTGCTTCAGCTATCAATAGGTTAGAAACTCAAGGTAAGTTACCTTCTCAAACTATTACAAACCCGAAGCAAAGCGTTAATGCAATTACCTTGAGAAGTGGAACAGAATTGCAGGGATCAAATAAGAAAGGAAATTCGTCTAATCTTAAGGAAGAGACCAAGAAAGAGACTTCGAATCCGAGCCAGCAGGGCGACCAGATTAGCAAGTCTCTAGATGAGCCATCAAAGGTCACATCGATACCACCTCCTTTCCCCTCCAGATTGACGAAATCCAAGAAGGAAGTAGAAGAAAAAGAGATTCTGGAAACTTTCCGCAAAGTCGAGGTAAATATTCCTTTGCTTGATGCAATTAAGCAAATACCGCGCTATGCTAGATTGCTCAAGGACTTGTGCACTAACAAAAGGAAGCTGAAAGGCAATGAAAAGATTAGTGTAAGTGAAAATGTTTTAGCCATTATTCAGAAGAAGCTTCCTCCTAAATGTAAGGATCCAGTTATGTTTACCATTCCCTGCAAAATAGGTAATCTTGGAATCACTAAAGCCATGTGTGATCTAGGAGCTTCTATCAATGTCATGCCTTTATCTGTTTATCAACGTTTAAATGTTGGTCCTTTAAAGGAAACGGGTATTATTGTTCAACTTGCTGACAGGTCCAATGTTTATCCTGAGGGAGTTCTAGAGGATGTTTTAGTTCAAGTCAATGGGTTGGTTTTTCCTGCTGATTTTTATGTGCTTGACATGGACGATAGTGATTCTCATACTTCATCACTGATATTATTAGGGCGACCATTCCTTAAGACTTCTAAAACGAAAATCGATGTAAATGATGGCACCCTCACTATGGAATTTGATGGTGAAGTGATTAAATTTCATATTTATGATGCCATGAAACACCCTAACGATATCTCCCCTGTTTTTGTTGCGGATGTTATTAACCCATCTCCTGTTTTTGTTGCGGATATTGTTAACCCATCACCTCAGGCACCAAGGCTAGAATCTAAATCCTTATCCGAATATTTAGCCAGGAACGTCTAGCCAAAGACGTTAAAGAAAGGCGCTTCATGGGAGGCAACCTATGTAAAAAATAAAAATAAAAAAAAAATTGTTTTGCATTAGTTTTGGTTTGTTTTAGTTTTGTTTTGTTTTAGTTTAGTTTGATTTGATTTTAGTGTAGTTTTGAACTCTTTAGATCGGCTGCAGCAAGGATACATATCATTAGATGACACTTTCCAGAGCTTAAAGGGAGAACTCCAATACCAGGGAAGTACCAATATTTCCTCTCTCTTATTCTCTAATGTCCTTTGTGTTGTTAATTCCTCTTCAATTGTGCTGAATTAGGAACAGTGAGGACACTGTTCAAGCTAAGTGTGGGGGAGAGGATAATAAAATATAGAGAATAGAGAACTAACTTATACTCTGAATGTTTGTCCTTAAATAATTTTAAGCCAAATTTTTTCAAAATTATCATGAAATCTAGAGATTGTACTAAATGTTGTAATAAGCATCTACAAAATGTGAAATTGACTTGTTCAAATGTTTTACTCACCCACTGCTGTGATTAGAATACATGGTTAAAATTAAGTAGTGAAATCTTTAAGAAACAAATTTACCTTGTATTTAGCTTTAGAATTGGAAGTCTAAGAGTAAGTCGAGTCCTTAAGTGAAAAATAAACAAGTTTACTTCTAGGTTATATTAGCTACTGTATACTCTTTGAAGTTGTTTGTAAAGCAATCATAACACTTAGTGGAAAAAAAAAGAAAGAAAGAAAGAAAGAAAGAAAGAATCAAGCATAGCCATTACTCCAATGATTCAACTAATTGAGTTAAGAGTATTCAAACTTGAATGTTAGAGTGAGGAAGAGTCCGTAGGGGTATCTTAAAACCCGGTCACTTGAGTGATGAGCTCGGGATGTTGCCGACTCAATAAACTCACTATAACGATAAGGGCGAAAAAGGCGAAAGTTCATGAAAAGAAGCGGGCAAAAACCCGTCAAAACAGATGCTTGAATAAATCAAAAGAACATGAATGTAAACATTCATTGAATAAAACAAAGATGTATAAAAGGGAGAATATCTAGCAAAGAGCTTATACTATATGCTTTTACTTTATGTTGCAAGGATTATATGTTTGCTAATGTCCAATGAAGTTTAATTGGGTGTTTTTCCTTAGTGGATTAAGTATTTACTTTTGGAATAAAAATTCTTTTGCTAAACATGAGGATTAAAGTTTGTTTTGTTTAGATTAGCTATTAAATTTTGTCCAACGTAATTTGATCACAGGAAACCAATTGGGTTGAAGTAGTAGACATTAAATTACAAGTCATGAATTACAAATGAATAGATGCTTGGAATGATGAAGAGAAAGCTTGTACAATTTATGATAGATTTCTCAATTGATTTGATGCAATTGCTTGAGGACAAGCAAGAGTTTAAGTGTGGGGGAATTTGATAGAGCCATTTTATACTCAATCTTTATAGTATAAATTGTGTTAAATTATTATTGATTTTATAGAAATCATAAGGAAATGGTACCTTAATTCTATCATCGTGATAAATCAGGTTAAATGGAGTCAAGGATGCTAATTCAAGTATTTTAGAGAAGTCATCTACAACTTGGATCAAGACAAGAAATTACACCACCGGAGGAAGCACGTTTTGAGGCATGACCAAGGTTCAAACCGTGTTACACACTGGACAAGAAGGCGAAAATGAGGACTTTGAACAGAGAGAGACACGGCTTAAGGAACGACCGTGGTGGAACCTGTGGGATAAACCGTGCTTGAAGCCGTGGTGGAAGATAGATGTGCCAAGGAGAAGAAAGTGTGGAACATCAACCAGATGAAGACACGGCTTGAAATCTAGCCATGGGTGTAACCGTGCTACACACTGGACACGGATGAAGACTTGAAGATTATGCACAGACGAAGGCACGGCTTGAAATCTGGCCGTGTGTGTAACCGTGGTTCACACTGGGCGCGGTTGAAGACTTGAAGAATATGCACAGAGGATGGCACGGCTTAACCCACGGCCGTGTGGTGGGGCGTGCCAGGCAGACGTATCTTCACTTCTCGAAATCTACTTGAAAAAGGAAAGATATTTTCGTATCTTGCTAGCAAAAGATCACATGCTATCCATCTAATAGTATAAATAGAGCCAACCCTAGAGGGTTAGGATAACTTTTGATCTTGGAATCTTGGATCTTGAAGAAGGAAACGCGGAGGCAGAGCAAGCAACCGGGTTCATTATGTTTCTATCTTTTATTTTCGTTTTATTTATGAACATGTGTAGCTAAGCTACTTTTCTAGCCAAAGGGTCATAGATGTTTAATTCTCCACGAATTGTGAGGTATAATTGACTTGTATTTATTCTATTCTTTGCTTTCGGGTATTCATATATCTTCTAATCGTTTTGTCATTATTATCTTTGTTGATTGGTATGAATAGAGCTCTTCTACTCAATTAGCAAGTTAATATATTGTCAACTAGCACGTCAAATCCGTAATTGTTTGATTGTTCTAGTCTTAGTGACGCAATAACATGTTTGGTTATAAAAGAGATGATCGAATTCATGTTATGGAGGTGTGTGATCATGTTTAAATAGGTTATCTTATAATCTACTGGCATGAATTGGTAGTCTCTCTAGATCTTAATGCTATTGATAGATTAAATCCTAAGCGCTTGTCTAAGGGTTGTTTAATCAATAAGAGAAATAATTCAAAGCGCTTGTCCGAGGTTATCGAGGAAGTAAGGAGAGATAGGTTGTTAGAGCTTGTTAATAACCATAACCAATTTATCTAGAACAAGAATAGAGAACATTTGCATCGATGATCAATTCCTAGAATTAAACCATCTTGATTCCTTTGGCTAGGCTTTTACCAATATCTGATTTTCTTACCTTGTTTTACTTTATTTGATTCGCAAACAAACCCCCCCCCCATTTTCCTTTTTCTTATTGTTCTCTTTGAATTGAAATATCTTTACCAATCCCTGTGGATTCGACCCTACTCACCACTATATGCAAATCATATAATTGTCTAGGAGTAGGTTTTATTTTTGTTGGATTCGACACCCATCATCATGGTACTTCTCCCCTATGTTGAATGGAACTTTAACCCTCTAAGTGACATGTAAACTGCCTTGTTTACTCAACCGATGCAATTTATAAGGCTTAAGATGTGGAGTAGTGACTAGTTTTAATTTATTCACTAGTGAAGCAACTACTACATTAGTACAACTACCTCCATCAATGATAAGAGCACAAAGGTTACCTTAGACCCTATAGGAAATGTGAAATAGGTTCTCCCTCTATTCTTCCTCATTAGTAGGAAAGGTAGTCATCACCTTGTGTAATACGTTGATGGACAAATACTGATCATTCCCCTTTTCCTTATGTACCTCAGCATCTGCATCACCATAATATTCATCCAATACAGTTGACAAATCTTCAGGCTCCTGCATCTCTTCTTCTTCATCCTCACTCTCAACCTCCATGGCAGTCATCACTCTTCGGTTTAGACATTGAGCAACCATATGTCAAAAATCTAACCATTTAAAACATTTTACCTAGCGATTATTTCCTCCTAATGAACTAACTACCACCCGTTTGTTCTCATTCCTAGCAACTGCTTTCCCTTTCCCAGCAAACTCCTTCTCCCCTCTAATGTCTAGCATAACTGTATTCTTTTCCACATTTTTGTTATATCCCACTTTATCAGCTTATTTACCCTCTGACCCATATAGTTTTGTAGAGGATCCATACCTGTTAATCACTGCTCTATAAGGGTTAAAACACCTCTGTCTCTCCACTTTCAAAGCTGTAAACACCCCATTTTTGCCCTAGGAATGAATAATAATTGATAATAATCAATTCTTAATTTTTTCCAATTTTTTCCTAATTTAGCATAAATAATTAAAAATATTCAAAAAAAATAAAAATAAATAGGAAAAAAACATCAATTTTGAAAAATGATTTCAGAAATGGCAATAATAAATAATAAATAATTTTTACAAATTTTTGAAATTTCAAAAAATACAAAAAAATAGAAAAATCGCATTGCATATATGCAATTTGCGAAATAAACAAAATAAGGAAAATGGGCTAGCTCAGCTGGTCCGAGCCGTGGCTAAGTGGTTGCGTACGGGTGCGAGGTCGCGGGTTCGAAACGCGGGGGAAGCAGTTTCCACGTTTTGCGATTTTTTTCATTTACCCAGGACACATGGTAGCATCTGATTGGCTAGAGAGAACGCACGCGCCGAGCGCGTGATCGTCTTCAACCTCAGTCCGAGATCGCTGGAGAGGGGAAAAATTCAAATTTCGGCCGTTTTGATTCGATTTTTTGCACAAATCCAATAGATCTTCAACAGAATTGAGATAAACATCATCCAATTGGAATCAAATATCAACAAATCGAAGGATTTACACGAATCAGAGTTGGTTCATTTAACCGTCGATCCAATTTGCCTCGATCGGTGGAAATCCAAGCTTATTCAGCTCGATTTTGAACACCTATAAATAGAGGAGGAGTAGAGGAAGACAAATCAGGGATCACAATTGAGAGAAAGTGAGAAAAGAGAGTAAATCGAGGAGCACCGGAGGAGAACCAAAATCGCGATCACTGACCAGAGTTGAACCACCACCAGGAGACGATCTGGGAGCAAACCACCACCACCATTGGATTCAGCACCCTCAAGAAGCTACGATTCGACACCTCACTCGTTGCAAAAGACCGCCGGAACGCCGTGAACGAGCCCTCTCCGCCGCTATGTCCGATCGATCCGACTCGACCAACCTGACCTGCGCACTGACCCGGATCCAGGTAAGTCGAATTTTCTGGATTTTTTTTTATTTTTTTCTAATTTTGTTTATTTTATTTCTATTTATTTGATTTATTATTTGATTATTTATTTGTTGGTTATTTATTTAGTTCTTTATTTGTTTATGTTTTATTTCCATAAGTAGGAAAATGTAGAAATTAGATTTTTAGGATTTAATAATGTAGAAAAAATAAAAAATAATAAAAATAAATAAAAAGAAAAATAAATAATAATAAAAATGTAGATAAATAATAAAAATATTAGAAGAAGTAGTAATAAAATTTTAGATTTCAAAATAGGATAAATAACATTTTATGATAAAATTTTTAACAAAAATTCAAAAATTATAAAAAATCAACAAAAATCATAAAAATAAAAAAAAACTATGAAGATCATGAAAATTTAGAAAAATTACAAAAATAGTAGAAGAATCATAAAATCACAAAAATTTATAAAAATCATAAAATCGTGAAAATTAAAAAAATAATAAAAAAATAAAAAATAAAAAATCATAAAAAATGAGTTTTATCACTTAGAAAAATCATTTTCTTAAAATAAATCCAAAATTGGTGTTTTTCCCTAAAAATCATTTTCAAAAAATCAGATTAAAGCTTAGGCTTAGATTTTTTTAGAAAAAATCCCAAAAATGGTAAAAACATAAATCGAAAGAGATTTCAAAATTAAAATTCACAAACACTCTTAAAATTTTCAGAAAAGCGAACTACAGCTTGTTTGATCCTAGATAGCAGGTTCGTAGGCACCCATTCGGGTCAACCCATAAAATGAAATAAAAAAATCATTTTCTTGAAATAATTCAAAAACATAATAAAAAGTAACAGAAAAACAATAAAACACATTTCTAAATAAGAACAATTTTAGGAGATTAGGTGGTAACCGTAAGGTTTTAATAGGTTAGCCTCCGAACTTAGAAACTCTGGTTTTCCCTTTTCCTCTTTTCAAAAAGGAGAAGGGGAAATAACAACGACTAGTGGTCCAAATTAAGACTAATCTGCTCCTTTAGTCTTAATTCAATATTTCCCAACAACAGTTGGGTGGCGACTCCAAAAAATTAAACGAAGTTCCTAACTCAAGTCGAGGATCTATATTAGATGAGCATAGGGTCTAGTCTAGATCAGATTAGGAATGGGAAAATTCAAAATTAGACTCGACAGGATGGCGACTCCACTGGGGCGCCATGCCAGTAGGCTAGCCACCTGAATCTTTTCGAATTCTTCTCTTTAAGAAATGTGTTTCGATTATTACTCTGTTACTAACTTTGCAGGGATTAGTTAGTTTTCTATGGGGGTTTGCGTGCATATGTTTGTGCGAATAGATGCGGCCGAACCCGAACCGTCCTAAAAACCTAAGACGGGGAGCCATTGTGTAAGTTTCGGGTGAAGTGAGTTGATTCACCATTTGGGACCGATTAGGCTACCCCACCCTATGCTTCGATATGGCCTGAGATCCATTTCTTCGAGAATGCGGGAGGCCATAGAGCTCGGGAACCAGTTAAAACCAACCTGCTTGCATACATAACATCATAGGGTTGACAATTGGTAACAATGTAATGGTTTGTTATTTTGTTCATGGAGTTCAAATTTATTTCCTTGTAATGTTTCATAGTTCTGTTTGTAATTAGGCAATTTCTTATTGTAATAGATGGCTAGCACCGCAGTCGACCGCCTCCTCCGCAAAGAAATTCGGGTGTACAAACCTTTGGACCCAAAGTTGGTACTGGACCATTGGTTTACCTTGTACAACCTAGAGGAGCAGGCCTTCATCCAACAAAAGATCGGTTCCATCCTCTCACTGACAAAGATAGAGGTGAATTTGCCGTTAGTTCGGGCCATGCTCCAATTATGGGAAATCGAGCCCGCTGCTTTCTTTATCGGGCCGCATGAGATCACCCCTACCCTGGAGGATTACACCCAGTTGCTATAGGCTCCAGCACTGACTGATCAAATCTAAGCACCAGACCTTGAGGCCGGGCCAGCCGGTACCTTCAGCAGATTATTAGGCATCCGTAAGATAGCCGTCAATAAAGCCCTGGCAGACTGTAATGGATATTGCATACGTATGGATGATTTAGAAGCCTGGTTCATCGCCTGAAAGGACAATGGGGATAGGAAGGACATACTGTGTGGGGACCCCAAGACTTACAGACAGAGAAGGGTGAACGCTTTCATCTTGATAGCCTTCGCCACCATACTGTTCCCCACCGGGACCTTCTATATTCACTACCGAGTTGTAGAGCTAGTAACCCAATTTCTGGAGGGAAGATCTTACATTCCGGCTCTACTGGCTGAACAGATCCGGAACTTGAATTTCCTCAAGAAGAAAGGCCATGGGATCCTTCACTTAAGCCTCAACCTTCTGCTGATATGGTTTGTAAGCCACCTTAAGTGCTTCGGGTTGAACATGGTCCGAAAAACCTTAGCCCAGCAGGTGGATCTTGTAAACTCATGTATAGAAAAGGTGAAGCTACCCAACGACCTTACCAGCCACAGTTGGGTAGAGGTACTTAGAAGTTTCAGTGTTGAGGATATTCTGTGGACAGTTAGGTGGAGTTGCTGTAACAAAATTATCTTGACCTGCAGAAACCTCCAAGCAGTACCTTTAATCGAAATCAGTGGATGTATTGGATATCACCCCAACTCAGTGGTCCGCCAGTTTGGTACAATCTAAGATATAGTTTATCGGCCCTCGCTGGAAGCAGTCACCTTTGAATACCAAGATCCGAACCTGTTGGTAGCCGAGAAGTTTGCTAAGCTGGCAGAGGTCAAAGCACTTTGGGAAGCCAGAATTGAAAGCCCGAATGTGGACCTCGGGGAATTAGATGGCGAAGTGGGAAAACACCGAGCCACCAGAGAGTTTGTAATCCGCCAGCTATACCAGACAGGGGAAAGAGCATATCGGGTTCCAGACGTCACCCAACTAAGACCAGACAAGATCAATCCAGAGACAGAAGTATACCTGGAACAGGTCAAGGCCCGAATGGAGGTATACTTTGAAGCTGCAGATCATAAGAAAGACACCTGAAAGGGACGTTTCAAAGAATCCGACCAAAGGAACAAGGCCTTGGAAGCACAATTGGAGAAGACCCAAGCCAAAGTCAAAGAATTAGAAGCTGTCATCAATGGGAAGTCTGAGCCTCCACAACAGAAGACTAAAAGAGCTAGGAAATAGATCATTATTTGTAATCTTTTATTTTGATTATCGAACTCCAAAATTTTCAATATTAATAAAAGTGAAGTTTCAATATTACATTGTTAATCAATTGTTAACCCTTTTATTTTTAGCATCTGCGTAACACATGCATATCATTTTGCATACATCACACTAAAAAACAAAATGTGTGCCTAGGTATCAAGATAGCTCCCAAGCAACCGAACCCTCCCAAAAGCCCAATTCTCACATGTTCAAGAACAAAAATGGCCAACAGTAGCGACAACCGCAACAACACAAATGTTGAAGCTGCCTCAGACTCTAGGATCGTATCCCTAGAACAAACGGTCCAACAATTGGCTGCCCAGGTCCACCTCCTAACTGAAAGCATCGACCTCCTTCGCACCACTCAGCTAACCTAGGAAGAACATTCAGGGGCTAGGAAAGGGAAAGTAGTGGAGGGTCAGCCTTTGGAGTATGAAGAAATCAATTCCCACCTCAACCCGACTTTTGAATATGAGCCGAAGATCAACCAGGGACCAACCTCTGACGACTTGAAAAGGAAAATGGAAGAAAGGCAGAAGGAGATGGAGAAGCGACTCTTCCAGCAGCTCTATGACAAGATGAAAACGATTGAGGGCCCTGATGGTTTTGAACAAGCCGGGATCACCAATCTGCCAGCATACAGGGAAGAGGTATATCCTGAGAAGTTTAAGACCCCAGATTTCGAAACGTATAATGGGACCGGCTGCCCCAAAATGCATACCAGGCTATATGCCCGGAAAATGAACATGTATGCTCAATACGACCAACTCATGCTCCAGACATTCCAAGATAGCCTCATAGGCCCTGCACTGGTTTGGTATGCCCACTTGGACTTCAACACTGTCAATACTTAGGAGAAGTTAGCCCGAGCGTTTTATGACCAATATAAGTTCAATATCGAAGTCGCCCCATCTGTAATCGATCTGGGGAGTCTCCGAAAAAGGCATGCTGAGCCATTCAAGGAGTATGCTCAGCGCTGGAGAGCCCAGGCCGCCAGGGTAGCAATCCCGATATTTGCGAAGGAATTGACATCCATATTTGTCAATACCCTGGACAAGACCTACTTTTCACACCTGGTAGGCCAGACCTCATCCTGTTTTGCAAAGGTAGTGGCTGCGAGATGCAGGATTGAGAATGCCATCACCATCGGCAGACTCCAAACAATAGAGCCTCCTAGGGTCACACCGATACAAAGGCCTTTAGGAAACAGAGCTAAAGAGTCCACTGTCAGCACAGTCCACTTCGGTAAGGCAGAAAAATCTATGACTCGTGTGACATTCCAGACCACGAGTACCCCAGCCCAACAACCTATGACAGGTCACGCCCAGGCCACCAGGGCCCCAAGGCAGTTCACTCCAATCCCCATACCGCTCAATCAGGTCTTTGCTCGGTTGAGGGCAGACAACTTGATCAGCTTCGAGATCCCCAACGACCGGTATAAGCCCAAGAATTTCGACTCAAGCCTCAAGTGTGACTACCATATGGGTCAAGAGGGGCATTCTACAGATAGGTGCTGGAGGCTCCGGCACAAGATCCAAGACTTAATCGATGCAGGAATCATACAGCTGGATTTTGTGAACACCTCAACACCCAATGTCAATACCAACCCACTACCCAATCATAAGCCCACCATTAATATGATCACATCTGAGGAGTAGGTTCCCAAAGAAGCCCCTAAGCAGAATACAACAGAGCGGCAGAAGAAGCAATCCCATCAAGCTCCAGAAGAAACACCAAAGGCACACATTAAAAATAGGTGGTTAGCCGGAGACCCAACAGTCGGCACTTTGGGAGAATCACACGGGAGATTTCAGTATTTGGTAAACTATTCTTATACCCCGACTGAGTAGGGGCCGCCTAGTGGATGGGGACCAGAATTTGAGAAAGAAGACAACCCGTCAAAGGAAGAGGGGAAGACTATCAACATGATCAACTCTCATCAGAAGCCTAGGGTTATACAATGCTACGAGGGACAATCAGCTGAGGTACAAATCCCAAGAAAAAGATATTTATTCAATGTTCCGATAGCGGCAGAGAATTACAAGGCTGCACCGTTTGACTATCGAGCCCTCAAACAAGAGCGGCCTCCTATGGTGGGAGGCATCACCCGCTCTGGGAGATTATACGATCCAAAGTATAAAGGCCCGACTGAAGAACCCAATGTGGAGAAAGGAGAAGAAGAGGAAGGGGGACTCGCTACATTTACAAAGATGGTCAAAGCGAGTGAATACAAGATCATGGAACAATTAAATAAAGTTCCAGCACAGATATCACTCATGGGCCTTCTCACAACATCTGAGCCCCACAGGGAAGCACTCTTTAAAGTACTAAAACAGATTCAGGTCCCATAGGGCATCGCTACAGACAAAATAGGTTACGTGGTGGACTCTATCTTTACAATGGACCAGATATCTTTCTCTCTGGAAGAGCTAGGAAAGGAGGGAGACCAACATACCAAACCATTATTCATAGTGGTCAGGTGTAATGACACCATTGTCTCCCAAGTACTCATCGACAACGGATCATCCCTCAACGTTTGCCCATTGGCAACGCTCGACTTATTAGGGGTCGATCTAAGCATCATAAGACTTAGCTCCACGGTGGTCAGAGCTTTCGACGGATCAAAAAGAGACATAGTGGGGGAAGTGAACCTACCAGTAGAAATTAGTCCACAAGTATTCCACATCGCTTTCCAGGTCCTCGACATCCCAAGGTCTTTCAACTTGCTTTTGGGACGACCTTGGATACATGCTGCTGGAGCCATCCCCTATAGTCTCCACCAAAGGGTCAAGTTCATTGCAAGCGAGCAGATAGTTACAGTATTGGGCGAACAGGATTACGCCATATACAAAGAGACTGCCATACCTTATATTGGGGAAGAAGGTTCAGAAAACCTGGGGCTGCAGATTTTCAATGAAGTGAACATGATGACCAGCAAGGAGGGCCATCGGTTTAAAGAGGGGCAGCACGGGACGTTTGGACTGGGGTACATTCCTACGGCCGCAAAAGAAGCGCAAGCAAGAGGTGTCAAAGGAAGAATGAAGGGGAAGCCGACCGACACCCAGATGTGCATCCCACCTCTCCAACAATCTTTCCGAAAGGCAAACATCATTCAAGAGCTTCGGGTAAATGAAGAGGACGACAGCAAAGGGAAGTCAATCCCCCGCACGTCCAACCATCATCCGGCTCTGAACAATTGGTTTTGTTATCCTATTAGTAGCGCTAGGTTAGCTTGAAAGTAGAGAAAAATTATTAAGCAAATTTTATTGAGACTCTTTATCAAATTCAATTACAGTTTGTTTTCGTCTTATATATATGCTTTCACTTTTATGATCTCTTACCACCGAACATCAGGGATATTTCACGTAGGTAGAAAATAAAAACGCTGATATCGTTTCCAACGCTGGTGGGTCAGTTGTTGAAGGCGATATCCTAAACCACGAAATAATACAAGAAAATTGGCAAAAACATGAACAAAGCGGAATTTCGATCGACGAGCCTGTGGAGACAGTAAATCTACGAAGCATGGAAAAACTTAAAAACCTCAAAATTGGGTCCAGTTTGAGTGCCGAGTAAAAATGTGAAATAACCGAGCTATTACTGGAATATGCGGATGTGTTTGCCTGGTCATATGGTGACATGCCAAGGCTAGACCAATCGATAGTGGTTCATAGGCTTCCCACAAGGGAAGATGTCAAACCTAAAAAACAAAAACTGAGAAGATTTAGGCCTGACATCTTGTTGAAGATTAAGGAAGAAGTCAAGAAATTGCTAGAAGTAGGGTTCATTGAAGTATCCGACTACCCAGAATGGGTAGCAAATATAGTCCCCGTTATGAAAAAGAATGGAAAAGTACGCGTATGCGTAGACTTCCGGGACTTAAACCAAGCTACGCCAAAGGATAACTTCCCCCTACCTCACATTGGTGTTCTGGTAGACAACACTGCAAGAAACCATCTTTTCTCATTCATGGACGGTTTCTCAGGATATAATCAAATAAAAATGGCTGAAGAAGATAAAACCAAAACAACTTTCATCACAACATGGGGACCTTTCTATTACAAAGTCATGCCCTTCGGTTTGAAAAACGCCGGGGCAACGTATCAAAGAGCCATGGTTGCAATACTTCACGACATGATGCATCGAGAGGTTGAAGTATATGTCGACGACATGATAGCCAAATCCAAAGAAGGAGAAAGCCATATAGATATCCTAAGGAAATTGTTTAAACGACTGAGAAAATTCCAGCTCAAGTTAAACCTAGAGAAATGCACTTTCGGGGTCACAACGGGGAAATTGTTAGGGTTTGTCATAAGCCAGGAAGGGATTAAAATCGACCCTGATAAGGTAAAGTCTATATTAGAGTTACCTTCCCTATGCTCCGTTAAAGAAGTGAGAAGCTTGCTGGGAAGATTAAATTATATAACTCGTTTTATCTCACAACTCACCGACAAATGCCGGCCATTATTCCGTCTGTTAAAGAAGAACGCCACAATAGAATGGGATGATGAATGCGAAGAGGTATTCAAGACAATCAAAGACTATCTTATAAAACCTCCGGTCTTGATAGTCCCGAAGCAAGGAAAGCCCTTATTCTTATACCTCACTATACTCCCTGAATCTATGGGATGTGTGCTGGGGCAGAAAGATGACGAGGGAAGAGAGCGTTCCATATATTATCTGAGCAAAAAGCTCACAGATGGGGAATAAAGGTACTCAGAGGTGGAGAAGACGTGTTGTGCTTTAATCTGGGTCATGCATCGACTAAGGCAATACACTCTTTACTACCATATTGAGCTGCTAACAAGATATGATCCTCTAAAATACTTAGTAGAGAAACCGGCTTTGATAGGTAGAATTTCTAAGTGGCAAATGCTCCTATCCGAGTTCGACATCACATACATAAATCAGAACTCGATGAAAGGGCAAGCCTTAGCCGACCAATTAGCGGAACACCCTGTCGAGACAGATTCCTAAGAACTACAGGCCTAATTTCCAGATGAGAATATATTGACAGTGGAAGATATGCCAGTAGAAGACTTTGGGATAGAGTAGAATGCTAAATGGAAACTGTTTTTCTATGGAGCCGCCAACGTATTCGGTTGTGGGGTTAGGGCAGTATTGATATCCCCAGATGGCACCCAATTCCTTGCAGCGACAAGACTTACATTTCCCTATACCAATAATATCGCGGAATATGAAGCGTGTATTCTTAGCCTCAAAATGGCCTGTCAAATGGAAATCCGCGAATTAGAAGTATACGGGGACTCGTCGCTTATCATACTACAGACAAGAGGGGAATACAAGACTAAAGACCCCAAACTAGTACCATATCATCAACATTTGACAGAGCTGATTGAAGAATTCAAGGCAATCACTTTCACATGTATCTCGAGAACTCAGAATCAGTTTGCAGATGCACTAGCCACACTAGCATCTATGATCCAGATAACAGGGGGAGCCGAAGTCCAACCGATGAAAATAGACATCAAAAGTCGGCCCGCTTACTATTTAACCATTGAAAAAATACAAGATGACAAGCCCTGGTATCATGACATCAAGACCTTCCTCCAAGAAAGTAAATACCCTGAAATGGCTAGCAAGAATGACCAAAGAACACTCAGAAGGTTAACAAGCCATTTCCTATTAAATGGGTCTGTACTATACAAAAGATCATATGATACCACCTTGTTGAGATGTGTGGACAAAAATGAAGCATGCGAATTGATGAAGGAAGTACATGAGGGAGTATGCGGACCTCATATGAATGGCTACATGTTGGCCCGAAAAATCATGAGGTTAGAATATTATTGGTTGACCATGGAATCAGATTGCATAAAACATGTCAAGCATTGTCATCTGTGTCAAGTCTACGCAAACCGGATAAATGCTCCGCCCAACGAGCTACACTTGTTATCAGCACCATGGCCTTTCTCCATGTGGGGAATCGACATAATAGGCCCGATCACTCCAATAGCATCTAACGGCCACAGATTCATACTAGTAGCGATTGATTATTTCACCAAATGGGTAGAAGCGTCATCCTATACCAATGTTACAAAGGGGGTAATAATCCGCTTTTTAAAAAGGGATATAATAGCTCGATATGGAGTTCCCGAGTCCATCATCACCGACAACGGTACCAATCTCAACAACAAATCGATGATAGGTTTATGTCAACAATTCCACATAAACCACAAAAATTCAACTCCTTACCGACCTCAAATGAACAGGGCGGTAGAAGCAGCTAACAAGAATATCAAAAAGATCATTGAGAAAATGACAACCACTTACAGAGATTGGCACAAAATGTTACCGTTTGCTCTTATGGCTTATAGGACTTCAATAAGAACATCTACGGGAGCCACCCCATATTCATTGGTATATGGTACTGAAGCAGTGCTACCAGTTGATGTTGAAATACCATCACTCAGAATCTTGTCAGAAACTCAGTTAACTGAATCAGACTGGGTAAAGAAGAGGCTTGATCAGCTGAATCTGATTGATGAAAGAAGACTTACCGCACTATGTCATGGTCAGTGTTACCAACAAAGAATGGCCCGAGCATTTAACAAGAAGATGAGACCTCAATACTTCAAAGAGGGGGATCTAGTGTTAAGGAAGGTTCTCCCGAATGCCCAAGACTCTAGAGGAAAATTCACCCCAAATTACGAAGGCCCTTATGTAGTGAAAAAGGTTCTGTTAGGAGGTGCTTTGATATTAACTCAGATGGATGGTCCGGAATTGAGAGACCCCATTAACACAGATGCTGTAAAGATGCCCTATCCTTAGGCAAGGGTGATAGAGCCATTTTATACTCAATCTTTATAGTATAAATTGTGTTAAATTATTATTGATTTTATAGAAATCATAAGGAAATGGTACTTAATTCTATTATGGTGATAAATCAGGTTAAATGGAGTCAAGGGTGCCAATTCAAGTAAATTAGAGAAATCATCTACAACTTGGTTTAAAGACAAGGATTTACACCGCCGGAGGGAAGTACATGGGCGTGTAATTGAAGTACACGGCCGTGTACTTGGTTTTGAATCAACAGGAAAATACACGGTTGAAGTACACGGCCGTGTATATGCCTAGGGGGAAGCATGGTTTGAGGCACGGCCATGGTGCAAATCGTGTTACACACTGGACAAGAAGGCGGAAATGTGGACTTTTAATAGAGAGAGACACGGCTCATGATCTGGCCGTGGGAGAAACCGTACTTGAAGCCGTGGTGGAAGCTAGACGTGCAAAGGAGAAAAAATTGTGGAACTTTGACAGAGGAAGACACGGCCTAGGATCTAGCCGTGGTGTAGACCGTGGTACACACTGGACAAGGATGAAGACTTGTTGATTATGCACAGAGGAAGGCACGGTTGGAAATCTAGCCGTGGTGTAGGTCGTGCCAGGCGGACGAATATTCACTTCTCGAAATCTACTTAGAAAAGGAAATATATTTTCGTATCTTGCTAGCAAAAGATCATCTGCCATTCCTTTAACAATACAAATAGAACTAACCCTAGAGGGTTAGAGGTAATCTTTGGGATCTTGAAGAACCTTGGATCATCTTGGAGGCAGAGTAGGCAACCGGGTTCATCATGTTTCTCCTTTTTATTTTCGTTTTGTTGATGAACATGAGTAGCTAAGCTACTTTTCTAGCCAAAGGGTCATAGATGTTTAATTCTCCACAAATTGTGAGGTCTAATTGACTTGTATTTATTCTATTCTTTGTTTTTAGATATTCATATATCTTCTGATCGTTTTGTCATTATTATCTTTGTTGATTAGTATGAATTAGAGCTCTTCTACTCAGTTAGCAAGTCAATATATTGTCAACTAGTACGTCAAATCCGTAATTGTTTCATTGTTCTAGTCTCAGTGACACAATAACATGTTTGGTTATAAAATAGATGATCAAATTCATGTTATGGAGGTGTATGATCATGTTTAAATAGGTTATCTTATAATCTATTAGCATGAATTGGTGGTCTCTCTAGTTTTTAATGCTATTGATAGATTAAATCCTAAGAGCTTGTCTAGGGTTGTCTAATCGATAAGAGAAATAATCAAAGAGCTTCTCTTGATTATCGAGGAAGTACGGAAAGATAGGTTGTTAGAGCTTGTTAATAACCATAACCAGTTTATCTAGAAATAAGAATAGAAAACATTTGCATCGATGATCAATTCCTAGAATTAAACTATCTTGATTCCTTTGGCTAGGCTTTTATCAATATTCGATTTTATTATCTTGTTTCAACATTATTTGATTCACAAACAACCCCCCCCCCCCCCATTTTTCTTTTCCTCTTTATTCTCTTTGAATAGAAATATATTTAACCAATCCCTGTGGATTCGACCCTACTCACCACTATATGCAAATCATATAATTGTATAGGAGTAGGTTTTTAGTTTTGTTGGATTCGACACCCATCAAATTTTAGCGCCGTTGCTTGGGATTGGTGTCAAATTTATTTCTATTCTTGTATGACTCATTCTTCTCAGACAGGTGAACTAACTTATAATCCGGAGATTAAGAAGACTCTAAAGAGGCTGCGGCAAGATGCTAGATCATCCATTAGACTGAACTTAGCATCGGATTTGTTTGACTCATCCTTTGATTCTGAAAAAAGAAGACGATATGGCAAATCCCGAGAGAACATTAAGGGAGTTGGCTGCACCGGATGTGAATCAACAACCACTTTGTATTCACTACCCCGAACTAGCTGTTGAATTCGAGTTAAAATCTGGGTTGATACATCTGCTACCCACCTTTCATGGTCTTGAGAATGAAGATCCTCACAAGCATTTGAAAGAGTTTCATATAGTGTGTTCTAGTATGAGGCCGCAAGGAATAACCGACGATTAAATCAAGCTACGTGCTTTTCCATTTTCTTTAAGTACTAAAGCTAAAGATTGGTTGTTTTATTTGCCTCCAGGTTCTATAACCACTTGGATAGATATGGTCAGACTCTTCTTGGACAAATTCTTCCCCGCATCCAGAGCCGCTGGTATAAGAAGAGAAATTTGTGGTATCAAACAGAGGGACACCGAGACTCTTCATGAGTATTGGGAGAGGTTCAAGCAACTTTGTGCAAGCTGTCCACAACATGGGATATCTGAACAACTTCTCATCCAATACTTCTATGAAGGCCTACTTCCGATGGAGAGGAAGATGATGGATGCTGCAAGTGGAGGCGCCATAGTAAACAAAACCCCTAGTCAAGCTAGGGAATTGATCTCCATTATGGCTGCCAATTCGCAACAATTTGGGTATAGGCATGATACATCTTCAAGGAAGGTAAATGAGGTAAGTGTGTCTAACCTTGAACATCAAATTTCTAACCTAACCTCCCTTGTGCAGCAGATAGCTCTTGGAAAAACACAGCAAGTGAAGGCTTGTGGAATTTGTGCTGCTCCTAATCATCCTACCGACATGTGCCCCACATTACAAGATGACAACCATGAACACGCCAATGCTGTAGGAGGATTCCCAGGACAACCACAAAGGAAGTATGACCCCTACTCGAATACTTACAATCTTGGATGGAGGGATCATCCTAACTTCCGATATGGCAATAACCCTCAACATTTCCAACAATTCCAGCCTAAGCCATCACACCAAGTACCCCAAGCTCCTTCCACTTCAGGTATGTCTCTTGAGGATATTGTGAAGTCTCTCGCTGTTAATACCAAACAATTTCAGGAGGAAACAAAGCACAGCATTCAAAACTTGGAGAATCAGGTAAGCCAACTTGCTTCTGCTGTAAACAGATTAGAAACTCAAGGTAAGTTACCTTCTCAAACTATTACAAACCTGAAGCAAAGTGTTAACGCAATTACCTTGAGAAGTGGAACAGAATTGCAGGGATCAAATAAGAAAGGACACCCATCTACTCTTGGGGAAGAGACTAAGAAAGAAAATTCAACTCCGAACCAGCAAGACAACCAGATTAGCAAGTCTCTAGTTGTGCCATCAAAGGTCACATTGATACCACCTCCTTTCCCCTCCAGATTAGCGAAATCCAAGAATGAAGCGGCAGAAAAAGAGATTCTAGAAACTTTTCGCAAAGTCGAGGTAAATATTCCTTTGCTTGATACAATTAAGCAAATACCGCGCTATGCGAGATTTCTCAAAGACTTGTGCACTAACAAAAGGAAGCTGAAAGGTCATGAAAAGATTAGTGTGAGTGAAAATGTTTCAGCTATTATTCAGAAGAAGCTTCCTCCTAAATGTAAGGATCCAGGTATGTTTACCATTCCTTGCAAAATAGGTAATACTAGAATCGCTAAAGCCATGTGTGATTTAGGAGCTTCTATCAATGTCATGCCTTTGTCTGTTTATCAACGTTTAAATGTTAGTCATTTGAAGGAAACAGGTGTTATTGTTCAACTTGCTGATAGGTCCAATGTTTATCTTGAGGGAGTTCTAGAGGATGTTTTAGTTCAAGTCAATGGGTTGGTTTTTCCTACTGATTTTTATGTGCTTGACATGGACGATAGTGATTTTCATACTTCATCACTGATATTATTAGGGCGACCATTCCTTAAGACTTCTAAAACAAAAATTGATGTAAATGATGGCACCCTCACTATGGAATTTGATGGTAAAGTGATTAAATTTAACATTTATGATGCCATGAAACATCCTAGCGATATCTCCACTGTTTTTGTTGCGGATGTTATTAACCCATCACCATAGGCACCAAAGCTGGAATCAAAATCCTTATCCGAACATCTAGCCAGGAACGTCTAGCCAAAGACGTTAAAGAAAGGTGCTTCATGGGAGGCAACCCATGTAAAAAAAAATAAAAATAAATTCAATTTTAGTTTTGTTTTGCTTTAGTTTTGTTTTGTTTTAGTTGTGTTTGATTTTAGTGTTGTCTTGATCTCTTTGGATTAGTTGCAGCAAGGATACACATAATCAGATGACACTTTCCAAAGCTTAAGGGGAGAACTCCAATACTAGGGAAGTACCAGTATTTCCTTTCTCTTATTCTCTAATGTTCCTTGAGTTGTTAATTCCTCTTCAATTGTGCCGAATTAGAAACAGTGAGGACACTGTTCAAGCTAAGTGTGGGGGAGAAGATAATAAAATATAGAGAATAGAGAACTGACTTATACTCTGAATGTTTGTCCTTAAGCAATTTTAAGCCAAATTTTTTCAAAATTATCATGAAATCTAGAGATTGTACTAAATGTTGTAATAAGCATCTACAAAATGTGAAATTGACTTGTTCAAATGCTTTACTCACCCACTGCTGTGATTAGAATACTTGGTTAAAATTAAGTAGTGAAATCTTTAAGAAACAAATTTACCTTGTATTTAGCTTTAGAATTGGAAGTCTAAGAGTAGGTCGAGTCCTTAAGTGAAAAATAAACAAGTTTACTTCCAGGTTATATTAGTTACTATATACTCTTTGAAGTTGTTTGTAAAGCAATCATAACACTTAAAAAAAAAAAAAAGAAGAAAGAATCAAGCATAGCCATTACTCCAATGATTCAAGTAATTGAGTTAAGAGTATTCAAACTTGAATGTTAGAGTGAGGAAGAGTCTATAGGGGTATCTCAAAACCCGGTCACTTGAGTGATGAGCTCGGGATGTTGCCGACTCAATGAACTCACTATAACGATAAGGGCGAAAAAGGCAAAAGTTCATGAAAAGAAGCAGGCAAAAACCCATCAAAATAGATGCTTGAATAAATCAAAAGAACATGAATGTAAACATTCATTGAATAAAACAAAGATGTATAAAAGGGAGAATATCTAGCAAAGAGTTGATACCATGTGCTTTTACTTTATGCTGCAAGGATTATATGTTTGCTAATATCCAATGAAGTTTAATTGGGTGTTTTTCCTTAATGGATTAAGTATTTACTTTTGGAATAAAAATTCTTTTGCTAAACATGAGGATTAAAGTTTGTTTTGTTTAGATTAGCTATTAAATTTTGTCCATGGTAATTTGATCACAGGAAACCAGTTTGGTTGAAGTAGTAGACATTAAAACTACAAGTCATGAATTACAAATGAATAGATGCTTAGAATGACGAAAAGAAAGTTTGTATAATCTATGATGGATTTCTTAACTGATTTGATTCAATTGCTTGAGGACAAGCAAGAGTTTAAGTGTGGGGGAATTTGATAGAGCCATTTTATACTCAATCTTTATAGTATAAATTGTGTTAAATTATTATTGATTTTATAGAAATCATAAGGAAATGGTACTTAATTCTATTATGGTGATAAATCAGGTTAAATGGAGTCAAGGGTGCTAATTCAAGTAAATTAGAGAAGTCATCTACAACTTGGTTCAAAGACAAGGATTTACACCGCTGGAGGGAAGTACATGGGCGTGTAATTGAAGTACACGGCCGTGTACTTGGTTTTGAATCAACAGGAAGATACACGGTTGAAGTACACGGCCGTGTGTATGCCTAGGGGGAAGCATGGTTTGAGGCACGGCCATGGTGCAAATCGTGTTACACACTGGACAAGAAGGCGGAAATGTGGACTTTTAATAGAGAGAGACACGGCTCATGATCTGGCCGTGGGAGAAACCATACTTGAAGCCGTGGTGGAAGCTAGACGTGCAAAGGAGAAAAAATTGTGGAACTTTGACAAAGGAAGACACGGCCTAGGATCAAGCCGTGGTGTAGACCGTGGTACACACTGGACAAGGATGAAGACTTGTTGATTATGCATAGCGGAAGGCACGGTTGGAAATCTAACCATAGTGTAGGTCGTGCTATACACTGGACAAGGATGAAGACTTGTTGATTTTGCACAGAGGAAGGCACGGTTAGAAATCTAGCCGTGGTGTAGGTCGTGCCAGGCGGACGAATATTCACTTCTCGAAATCTACTTGGAAAAGGAAATATATTTTCATATCTTGCTAGCAAAAGATCATCTGCCATTCCCTTAACAATATAAATAGAACTAACCCTAGAGGGTTAGAGGTAATCTTTGGGATCTTGAAGAACCTTAGATCATCTTGGAGGCAGAGCAGGCAACCGGGTTCATCATGTTTCTACTTTTTATTTTCGTTTTGTTGATGAACATGAGTAGCTAAGCTACTTTTCTAGCCAAAGGGTCATAGATGTTTAATTCTCCACAAATTGTGAGGTCTAATTGACTTGTATTTATTCTATTCTTTATTTTTGGATATTCATATATCTTCTGATCATTTTTTCATTATTATCTTTGTTGATTGGTATGAATTAGAGCTCTTCTACTCAATTAGCAAGTTAATATATTGTCAACTAGTACGTCAAATCCGTAATTGTTTGATTGTTCTAGTCTCAGTGACACAATAACATGTTTGGTTATAAAATAGATGATCGAATTCATGTTTTGGAGGTGTATGATCATGTTTAAATAGGTTATCTTATAATCTACTAGCATGAATTGGTGGTCTCTCTAGTTTTTAATGCTATTGATAGATTAAATCCTAAGCGCTTGTCTAGGGTTGTCTAATCGATAAGAGAAATAATCAAAGAGCTTCTCTTGATTATCGAGGAAGTACGGTAAGATAGGTTGTTAGAGCTTGTTAATAACCATAACCAGTTTATCTAGAAATAAGAATAGAAAACATTTGCATCGATGATCAATTCCTAGAATTAAACTATCTTGATTCCTTTGGCTAGGCTTTTATCAATATTCGATTTTATTATCTTGTTTCAACATTATTTGATTCACAAACAAAACCCCCCCATTTTTCTTTTCCTCTTTATTCTCTTTGAATAGAAATATATTTAACCAATCCCTGTGGATTCGACCCTACTCACCACTATATGCAAATCATATAATTGTCTAGGAGTAGGTTTTTATTTTTGTTGGATTCGACACCCATCAAAGGGAATTGAAAATTTGCCAATGTTTATGAAAGCCAATGTTCGATACAAATTTCATTGAGTCGAGTTTTTACTTTTTACAAGCAAAGTTAATATCCCTAAATGGTCAATAATCCAAATCAATTCGCACGATAAAAAATACTCCTAAACACATTACCCACCACTTCACCAATGAAAGATAAACACTAAAATAATGATGAATCTCAATATATTTTGTAATATAGTTCCATCAACTTTTGAGCATTCAAACATAGTGCATTAGTAGGGTAACATTACCGTCAAAAGAGCCATGTGCATAAAGAAAGGAAGCACATCAAGATTTTCAACCCCGAGTCAAGAAAAGAAGAAGAGAAGTAGAAACAAACTAGCCCGAAGGTTCGGTTGTTTGGTGGCTGTCTACGATAAACTGACAAGTATATTAAAATAAATAACTATCATCATACCATGAAAGGCATCACGTCATTTAGCTCAGTTAGTAGAAAGCATATTCAAAAGCATAAGGTTAGTCAGCCTATATGGGGCACTTTCCTAAAACTTTGTTCTCATGGTTAGCCCATAGGGGGCACTTTTTGAGACAATTCCATTCTAGGTTAGTCAGCCCATAGGGGGCACTTTCCTAAAACTTTGTTCTCACGATTAGCCCATAGGGGGCACTTTTTGAGACAATTCCATTCTAGGTTAGTTAGCCCATAGGGGGCACTTTCCTAAAACTTTGTTCTCACGGTTAGCCCATAGGGGGCATTTTTTGAGACAATTCCATTCTAGGTTAGTCAGCCCATAGGGGGCACTTTCCTAAAACTTTGTTCTCATGGTTAGCCTATATGGGGCACTTTTTGAGACAATTCTATCATAGGTTAGTCAGCCTATAGGGGGCACTTTCCTAAAAATCTATTCTCATGGTTAGCCCATAGGAGGCAATTTTTGAGACATCTCTATCATAGGTTAGTCAGCCTATAGGGGGAACTTTCCTAAAAATCTACCTCAAGGTTAGCCCATAGGGGGCACTTTTTGAGGCATTTTATCAAAGGTTAGTTAGCCCATGAAGGGCACTTTCCTATACTCTCCCGATTAGTCAGCTCTTGGGGCACTTTTCGGAAATATTCTTCCAAACAGTTGTTAGTCTAACAAGACGCTTCTGTCGATAGGTAGCCAACTCATAAGGGCGCTTCCTAAGTAAATCTTCTTTCCAAGGTTGCTAGTCTGATAAGACGCTTCCTATCATCATTTCTTCTACATTCCTAAACAATGCTTGAGAGGTTTCCTATCGCCAATTAGTCAGCCCATAAAGCACTTTTTTGGGAGGGAACATTACTCTAAGCCGTTAGGACCATTTTAAATCGTGGGATTATTAGCTCTTGGAGCATTAACCTGCCAAAACAAATTCTAGATAACCAGCCAAACCAAGGCACTACCTATTTAAGAAGCCAAAAATGGCGTCTTTCTTGTCTTTGTAGTTAAGTTTTTCAAACTTTACTACAAAGAGGGGCAGCTATAAACACCCCATTTTTGCCTTAGGAATGAATAATAATTTATAATAATCAATTCTTAATGTTTTCCAATTTTTCTAACTTTTCCCTAATTTAGCATAAATAATTAAAACTATTCAAAAAAAATAAAAATAAATAGGAAAAAAACATCAATTTTGAAAAATGATTTCAGAAATGGCAATAATAAATAATAAATAATTTTTACAAATTTTTGAAATTTCAAAAAATACAAAAAATAGAAAAATCGCATTGCATATATGCAATTTGCGAAATAAACAAAATCAGGAAAATGAGCTAGCTCAGCTGGTCCGAGCCGTGGCTAAGTGGGTGCGTATGGGTGCGAGGTCGCAGGTTCGAAACGCGGGGGAAGCAGTTTCCGCGTTTTGTGATTTTTTCATTTACCCAGGACACGTGGCAGCAACTGATTGGCTGGAGGGAACGCACGCGCCGGGCGCATGATCGTCTTCAACCTCGGTTCGAGATCGCCGACGAGGGGAAAAATTCGAATTTCGGCCGTTTCGATTCGATTTTTTGCAGAAATCCAACAGATCTTGAACAGAATTGAGATAAACATCATCCAATTGGAATCAAATCTCAACAAATCGAAGGATTTACACGAATCGGAGTTGGTTCATTTAACCGTCGATCCGATTTTCCTCGATCGGTGGAAATCCGAGCTTATCCAGCTCGATTTTGAACACCTATAAATAGAGGAGGAGTAGAGGAAGCCAAATCAAGGATCACAATTGAGAGAAAGTGAGAAAAGAGAGCAAATCGGGGAGCACCGGAGGAGAACCAAAATCGCGATCACCGACCGGAGTTGAACCACCACTAGGAGACGATCTAGGAGCAAACCACCGCCACCATTGGATTCAGCACCCTTAAGAAGCTAGGATTCGACACCTCACCCATTGCAAAAGACCACTGGAATGCCGTGAACGAGCCCTCTCCGCCACTGTGTCCGACCAATCCGACCCGATTCGACCCGACCGACCCGACTCACGCACCGACCCGGATCCAGGTAAGTCGAATTTTCCAGATTTTTTTTTTTTATTTTTTTCGAATTTTGTTTATTTTATTTTTATTTATTTGATTTATTATTTGATTATTTATTTGTTGGTTATTTATTTAGTTATTTATTTGTTTATGTTTTATTTCCATAAGTAGGAAAATGTAGAAATTAGATTTTTAGGATTTAATCATGTAGAAAAAATAAATAAAATAAATAAAAAGAAAAATAAATAATAATAAAAATGTAGATAAATAATAAAAATATTAGAAGAAGTGGTAATAAAATTTTAGATTTCAAAATAGGATAAATAACAGTTTAGGATAAAATTTAAAAAAAAAATTCAAAAATTATAAAAAATCAACAAAAATCATAAAAATAAAATTAAAAAAAAAAACTTTGAAGATCATGAAAATTTAGAAAAATTACAAAAATAGTAGAAGGATCATAAAAATCATAAAAAATTATAAAAAAATCATAAAATCACAAAAATTTATAAAAATCATAAAATCATGAAAATTCAAAAAAAATAAAAAATCATAAAAAATGAGTTTTATCACTTAGAAAAATCATTTTCTTCAAATAAATCCAAAATTAATGTTTTTCCCTAAAAATCATTTTCAAAAAATCAGATTAAAGCTTAGGCTTAGATTTTTTTTGAAAAAGTCCCAAAAATGGTAAAAACATAGATCGAAAGAGATTTCAAAATTAAAATTCACAAACGCACTTAAAATTTTCAGAAAAGCAAACTACGGCTTGTTTGATCCTGGATATCAGGTACGTAGGCACCCATTCGGGTCAACCCATAAAATGAAATAAAAAAATCATTTTCTTGAAATAATTCAAAAACATAATAAAAAGTAACAAAAACACAATAAAACATATTTCTAAATAGGAACAATTTTAGGAGATTAGGTAGTAACCGTAAGGTTTTAATAGGTTAGCCTCCGAACTTAGAAACTCTGGTTTTCCCTTTTCCTCTTTTCAAAAATGAGAAGGGGAAATAACGATGACTAGTGGTCCAAATTAAGACTAATTCTCTCCTTTAGTCTTAATTCAATATTTCCCAACAACAGTTGGGTGGCGACTCCAAAAAATTAAACGAAGTTCCTAACTCAAGTCGAGGATCTATATTAGATGAGCACAAGGTCTAGTCTAGATCGGATTAGGAATGGGAAAATTCGAAATTAGACTCGACAAAAGCTAACTGAACAACCTCATCAAGGGTGTCATATCGCTGCAACTCTACTATACAGGCGATCTCATATTTCAGACCAGATACAAATCGTGCCATAGTCTATTTAGGAGGTTCAACTACTCTACATCGAATCATCAGTGTCTTAAACTCCTAAACATTCTCATCCACGGTTTTACCTCCTCGTCTCAATGTTTGGAGACGCATGAATAGCTCTTACCTATAATGCTCTGGTATAAACCTCTTCCTCATAACCCATTTCATCTCCTGCTAAGTATATATTTCAGCATCCCTGTCTCTCCTCTTACGGGTTACAATATTCTTCCACCACAAGGCGGCATAACCTATAAACTCAACTGCTGCCAATCACACTTGGGTATGGTCATTGATCTCATAGCACTCAAAAAGTCCTTCCACCTTATCTTCCTAATCCAAATAATCTTCTGCAGATCTCCTTTCAATGAATGAAAGCATCTGTAATTTCACATATTCTAAACCCCTTGGTGGTTTGAACTCACAGTTAGGATAGAATTCATCCTTAAAATTACCATCTCTTCCTTCTAGTTGGGTAGGGTAATTTCCTTCAATTCGCCTTCCCCAATTACCTCCCAATGCTCCTTCCCAATGGGCATTATTAATAGCTACATAACGTGGGGGTACTAGTGGATTTGCCATTAGTTGTTGGGGAAGTGTTATTTGGTCAACCCTTATAGCTAGATTAGCAATAATAATGGTTAAATCTTGTAACTATTCTTCTAAGTCCCTTCTTCCACCTACAGCATGGCATCTTTGACCTACTCCTCTAACCTGACTATTGGCTTCATTCCCAACTCCATTCACACTATCATTTGACATGGTTGTTGAATTAAAAGCTTAACAAAATTACTCCAACTCACAAATACACCTCCATGGTATACCTACTATCAAACTTGTTCAATTTTCAACTACAACCATGTGCACTATAACACAGCCCAACAATCACTCCTTGTTCAAATTTCAATTCACATTCACATATACTACAACACAATTCAATAACTACTCCTTACTTAATTCTCAATTCAAAATCACGTATGCTACACCCACCACGTTATACATTCCCTAAATTTAACTCTACACAATTCAATTCAATGGAGCATTCACAACACTTTAATTCACATTTACTTCTCAATCACACAATTATGGCATCAATTGAAGCACACCCAATCATCCATGGCATAACCCTAAGTAACCCTTTCTTGAATTTCAATTCACAATGACTAATGAAACACGACACAATTCATGCAATAGATCTAGTTTCAATTCACAATCAAACAATTGAACAAGTTTATGACATAAACCATAAATCCCTAATTCAAAATCAATATTTCCACGTTGCAATTCCCTTCTCTTAATTGAATGCTCTGATACTACATTATGATATGACAAACCAATTGCAATCAACACAATTCTAATTATGAAATAATTAGACAATTATTCCCAATTAGCAAGGATCCCTTTTTCATGTGAAACCCTAATTTTCCAAGAACAAAATAAAAAATGAATTCCAAATTCTTACCAGATATTACTCACTAGTAGAATGAGGAAACAACTTGCAATTGCTAATTTTACACAAAACAATCTAAGCATAGACTCGCTACAATCTTACAAGAATTGATAAGAGTGTATGGAAAAGAGAGGAAACCCTCAATTGGCGTGTTTGCTTTGACCGAAATAATATGAAGTGTCTTTTTTTGTTCCCTTTACAAGTATTTATAGTAGTCCCTAAACATGGAAAAAAAATAAAGAAATAAAGAAAATAGAATAGTACATGCCGGTTCTCTAAGGTTCATTTCAATTCAACAAATAGACTGTGAACCCTTCTCTAAACCATGTGCTAATTAGTTTAGTCTCCAACCTATAGTTTGACAAGTATACTTGATTAAATATAAAAGAATAATTTAAAATGAATGAAGACACTATGTGAGTGTCTTTGAGTTCCATTTGGTCAAAAAGGACTCTCGATGTAAGGCTTTACAGTCCTTTAGCTCTTTCTTGGGTAATGGGTCCTATTGTCAAAATGGTGTGATTCCCATCAAGGTTGATGCATGGTGGTTAGGTAATAAATTATGCATCCTACCTATTGAAGCTGTATGAGAAGAACTACCCAACTTATAACTTAGAGTTAATAGTAGTAGTATTAGCATTAAAGCTATATAGGCATTACGTCTATTGAGAAAGATGTAAAATCTTCACTAATAACATAAGCTTGAAGTACATTTTCACACAAAAAGAGTTGAACATGAGATAGAGGAGATGGTTGGAACTAATCAAATATTACGACCTAAAGATACAATACCATCCAGGAAAGGCCAATGTGGTGGTAAATGCCCTAAATAAAAAGAAACAAGGTAATGTAGCCACTCTCATCATTTCATAGAAAGAGCTATTAGAAGACATGCATAAGTTGGAATTGGAGTTTCTAAGTCAAGAAGTGGGAGCAAAAATGGCTACCATACAAATACAACCAACCATAATAGATAGAATTAAAGCTGGTCAGATAGAAGATAAGGACATTTAAGATATTAAGAGCAAGATGGAACAAGGTAATGCTCTAAAATTCAGCATTGACATAAAGGGGATATTGAAATATGGGACCAAACTATATGTGATAGAAGATATGGAATTGAGGAGGGCGATAATGAAAGAGGCACATTACTCAGTCTACACAACAAATCCTAGAAGAACCAATATGTACAAGGACTTAAAGAGTCACTACTAGTGGAAGAACATGAAGAGAGGGATTACTAAGTATGTAACCAAATGCCTCACATGCCAGTAGATTAGAATAGAACATCAAAGATTGGCTAGAGAATTACAACCTCTTCCAGTACTAGAATGGAAATGGGAACATGCAATAATGGACTTTGTTATAGCCCTACCGAATACCAAAGAGAAGCGGGATACAATTTGGGTAATGGTAAATAGGCTGACCATGTCTGCTAATTTTCTACCTATCAGAGTGGGATACAAGCTGAAGAAATTGGCCTAAATATACATACAAGAGATAGTCAGTTTGCATGAAGTGCCAGCAACCATCACATCTAATAAAGACACGAGGTTTATAAGTAGATTCTAGAGTAGCTTACATAAGGCATTCGGCACCATACTATAGTTTAGCACGACGTTCTACCCACAAACGGATGGTCAATCTGAGAGGATTATATAGATACTAGAAGATTTGCTCAGAGCATGTGCACTGGATTTTAGAGGCAATTGGGATGAGCATATACCTTTGGTGGAGTTTACCTATAATAAAAATTACCAAGAAACTATTTAGATGGCTCCTTATGAAGCTCTTTATAGAAGAAGGTGCAAATCCCCACTACATTGGAACAAAGTGGGAGAAAGAAAAATCATGGAACCTAATTTAGTATAGAAGGCAGTAGATAAAGTAAAGTTGATCAAGTAGAGAATACAAACAACTCAATCTTAATAGAAGAGCTATGTAGACAAGAGAAGACACCCTTTGGAATTTCAAGTGGGAGATAAGGTCTTATTGAGGATCTCCCCAACAAAAGGAGTAATCAGATTTGGTTTGAGAGGAAAGCTAAACCCAAGGTATGTAGTCCCATTTAAGATATTAGAAAGAATAAGTACAGTAGCTTATAGGTTAGCCCTTTCGCCAAGTTTAGCTAAGGTACATGACATAATCAATGTACCCATGCTGAAGAAGTCTATACCCGACCCAAATCAGATAGTAGCTTTGGAACCATTGAATGTACAACCAAACCTATTATCTATGGAAAGACCAATCAAAATTGTGGGTGCTAAGGAGCAAGTGCTAAGATGGAGAACAATTCCTTGTGTCAAGGTGCAATAGAGCAATTAGACAAAATGAGAAGTGACATAGGAATTGGAAGAAGAGATGAGGAAGAAATATCTAAAGCTATTCTAGAATTAAGTACTTTTAAAGACAAAAGTTCTTATGGGGGGGTGGGGGGGGGAGGAGAATGTAAATGCCCAATATTTTATTTTATATTGATATATATTATAAAATATAACTAAGGTCAAAAGAGGGATTTCATAAAACTAAAGGGGCAAATGGGTCATTTTACACAGAGTATAAATACTTCGTTATAACCTAAGGCTCATTTTTTTTCCACCTCCATACAATAACAAATAGGAACACTTTGGAAGCTCTCTCTAGAGAAAAATGTTAAGGAAACTAAGAAGGATTCATCAACATCCTATCCAATTACATGAGTTAAGGTTTTGCTATGAAATCGTTTATTAGAACACTGAATTTAGATTTACCTAGTTATCTCGTCTTATTCATCTAGAATCCAAATCTAAGATGAGGCAAGACAAACATGGAACCCATCCAATAAAGGAGTTAATTCGCATAAACTTACAAGTAAGTAATCTAGTCTATGTTAATTGATTAGAAAATTCATGTTTTAGGATTTACTTAAGCATAGAATTCAAGGATGCTAAGATTAGATTGAAATTGAGAAGAGGAATTAAGGTTTGTAGAGAAATAAAGGGAACACGGTCAAGTACATGTCTATGTACCTAACCATGCTAGAATACAAGTGTGTACGAAGGGTACACAACTAGACACATAGCCATTCTAAAGGGTGTGTTGAGGAGAAATCAACATGGCTAACACGTCCGTGCTCATGGGAGTGTCAAAGTGGAAATGTGTACAAAAGGGTATACAGCCATCTATACGGCTATTTATTAGGGTTTATCGGAGTGGAAATGTGTACAAAAGGGCACAAGACCATCTACACAGTCATGTACTAGGGCGTGTTGAAATGCTCTGTCTCAAACACAACCATATACTTAGTGAAAAACGTATATTTTGATTTGATTTAGATTAAACAAACTCCTACACAACTTAGATAGCTAATAAGACCATAGAAACTATAATTGGCTAAGAGAATTAAGAAATTAGGTTATCTTTATATCAGTACTAAGAGAAAATTGTTGCTGTATGTATAGATTTTAGCTTAGCTTAAGTTCAGGACCAAACATACTTAAGGTTAGGATTCAAGGTACGTGTAACATGTGTGTTTCTGGTGTTTGCTTAAGTTAGTTTATATACATTTAATTGATTAAGTTGAATGAATTGGTTAAGTGTTTAAGTGTATGTTGTATGTGCTTGGCTTGGCTTAGGGGCCCATGGTAGCAAATCCTTAGGAGCACTCTAATGATCCTTATGTGATGTTGTCCTTAGTGGAGTTGTGCTTGGAAATGATCTAGGTTGGTTTAAGGTTTAAGTGGTTAAGTGTATCATGGGTGTGGGGCCCATAGTGGTAGTTCCCATCACCAAGTTTAAGTGGTTTAAGGGATCATGGGTATAGAGCTCGTAGTGGCAATTCCCATCACCAATTCATGTTCCAATTTGTTAGGTGTGTTAAGGGGGTCATAAGTACCCTGTTGTAGCTTATAGGCATAAATAATATCATGAAATGGTTGTTGCTATGAAGTTCTGCATAATGCATTTGATATTTATTTTTGTTTGTTGCTGTGTATGTGCATGTGTTAGACATACTGGGCATTAGCTCACCCATTAGGGAATATTTTTTAAATGCAGGTACTAGGGGTGTTGATAATCTAAGAGGAAATCTAGGAGTGAATGAACCAGAAAGAGAGAAAGAAGATGATTATCACTACTATTATAACAAGTAGAACTTGGGAGGATTTATTATTTGATTGTAATGAATAGAAGTTTCTAGAGAATATTTAAATAGTGTTATTAGACTTCTGCTGCATTAGATTTTGATTTTGGATTCATGAAATTGGTTTTAAAGTTTGAAGGATGGATTGAATGTTTTTATATAGGAATTACAGATGAAGAGGTATTAAAATAAGTTTAGAGCCTTAACGTGTTCTTGTATGATAAGAATACGTAGCAAGCCATAGCGCTACTCTTGGTTTTGGGGCATACACAATAACTTTTGGACATCCTTCTAAAAACCAAAAATAAGAACTTAAGGCTACAAGAGGCGATTAAAACTATAAAAAATGTAAAAGATGCTTTAAATCAAACATTCGTGCTTTTATGTGATAAAAATATTTTAAAAAATGATAATAAATCTTTGCAAATTGAAAACTTAATTTTAAAAGAAGAGATTAAAAATTTGAATGTTAAAGTTGATGATCTCTTACAATCAATTGAAAACACTTTTGCTAAGTTTAATGAAAGCAATGAAAAATAAAAAATGCTTTTAGTAAGCTAACAAATTGATAACTCAAGAAGTGGGTTGGATTTTTAAAAAGGAGAATGTTTAAAAGCTTCTACACAAATTGTCTTTATGAAAGCTAAAGACATAATACAAAATGAAAAGGTAAAAGACAAAAACATAATTGAAAAAGGAAATGCTACTAACAACCTAAAAAAATCTAGTACAAAATGGAAAATACCATAATTGATATAGAAGGCATTTTGCTCAACACAGAAGGTATCTTACTCATGGTAAAAGGTATCGAAAAACAAGTAACAAGTGTGATTATCAACCATCCTATATGTGTTTCTTTTGTAATGAAACTAGACATATCGAAAAGTTTTGTTTTTATAAAAATAACAAGTTTAATAAAAATCAAGTTAGCAATAAAGCCTACAAGATGAAAAAATGTAAGCTATCAATTGCTAAAGTTATCTTTAGCATTTGCATTATAACACTCAAGTTAGAAAAGCGCTATAGTAAAAGCTAGAGAATTAAAGAGTGTAGAGAGATTTTAGGTCCCTTACTTCGATGGTGTGTTTCTCTATTTATAGTGTGAAGGTGATGAGATTTTTATAGTAAGTAAATCTTCCATAAAAGATGTCTATCTACCTTCATCTAGGAAAGATACAATGGAACATATGTTATGAAAGTTAAATATACTTTCCACATTTAACTCAACTATCGTTTAAGTGTATATCTTACCATGTATGAGGCCAACCAAGATGGGCCCTAAAGCCCAAGGCTGAATTAGCCTGTAACACCAAGCTTGTCTAGGTTCTAAAGAATAGATAATTCCTTGTTTAGTGATTACTAGTATTTGAGGCAAAGCTTAATTGAAGATAATCTTAAAAACCTCAGTCAGAACATGATTTTATTTGGTAATATCATTCTATTCTTTAGATCATCATAATTGTCAATGAAGTTTGGAAGCAATCATTGTGATAATTCATGTTTATCAAAACAAAGCTAATAGAAGAGCTTATTTTTTGTTTGTTAAAATATGCAATCATTGTATTTGAATGGAAAAGTTTATGAATGTTTCTTAGCAATCTCTTACATGGTTGAAATAGTGAAAATCATTGCTAAGATAAGATATGTTATGTTGAATATCGTTCTAATAATAATGTGGAACCTTTGCATATTAGATATAAAAGAAAGTTCTTATATATGCATTTTCAATGCACCATAAATGCTTATATATATCTTGCTCAAAAAGGAATTTTTCTATAAATTCTTTAGTAAATGTATAATGCCTTGAAACCTAGGCTACACTATTGCTCACCACCTTTCCTTATCACACGAGAGAAAGTTAAGGCTCTAATCTACTCTAATACTTCTTCGTCCTACAATTCCTATATAAAGACATTCAATCTACCCCCACAAACTTCAAAACCAATTTCATGAATCTATATTCAACATCTAATGCAGCGAAAGTCTAAAAACACTAGTTAAATATTCTCCAGAAACTTCTATTCATTACAATCAAATAATAAAATCCTCCCAAGTTATACTCGCTATAATAGTTGTGATAATCGTCTTCCTCTTTTCTTTCTGGTTCATTTATTCCCAGATTTCCTCTTAGATTATCAATACCCTCAATACCTATATCTAAAAAAGATATTCCCCGAGAGGTGAGCTAATGCCTAGTACGTATAACACAAGCACACATGCATGCATAAACATGAATAGGTATCACATGCATTTATAGTACTTAAACACAAGCACTTGTTTCATGATACAATTTAAGTCCACAAGTAACAATAGGGTAATTATGACCCTATACCCATAAACACTTAATCCATTTAAGCTTGGTGATGGGAATTGCCACTATGGGCCCAACACCCATGAACCCTTAATCCACTTAAATGTGGTGTTAGGAATTACCACTATAAGCCACACACCCATGTTCACTTAAACACATAAACTTGGTGATGGGAACTGCCACTATGGGCTCCACACCCATGATACACTTAAGCCACTTAATCCAACATTCAACCTAGATCATTTCTAAGCATGACTTTACTAGGGACAACGTCATATAAGGATCATTAGGGTGCTCCCTAAGGATTTGCCACTATAAGCCCCTAAGCCGAGCCAAGCACATATAACAACAACTTAAACACTTAAGCCAAATCATTTAACTTAATCAAATAAAACAACGCATAGGTTACATGTACCTTGAATCTTAGCCTTAAGCATGTCTAGTCTTGAACTTAAGCTGAATCTGCACGCCATTAATATATTCTTCTTAGTATTAATCTAAGAATAGTATAATCATTGAATTTCTCTTAATCTATTAGGTTATCTAAGATTTTACTAACTATCTAGGTTAAATGGAAATTAGTTTAATTAAAAGTTATATAGATATATAACTAAGCTATGTTGCACTTAACAAGGCTATGCTGGAGGTCGTATAGCTCAACACAGGATAATATACGGTCGTGTCAAAGGTCATGTACCTTTCTATAAGTTTTGGGTTTAACACGAGAGAGATACAGCCATGTTGGGAGGCTGTGTCAACATAGGCAAGACACGAACATGTTGGGAGGCCATGTATCTCTCGGTATGTCTAGATATAACATAGTCAAAACATAGCCGTGTTGAGAGGTCATGTATCTCTCGACACATCTTTGCAAACCCTAATTTCTCTCTTATTAATTCATCCTAATTCTAAATCTATTGCACTTAGATTTAAATTAATCCTAAAATATGAAATTTCTAATTATTTTACATGGATTAGCATACTCACTTCTAAGTTTTTTGTGAATTGCATCCTCAGATAGGTTGATTCTCCATGTTCATCGTATCCCATCCTTGATTTGGATTCTGGATGAATAAGACAATGTAGCAAGATTAAATTTCCATTCCCTGAATATAATAACCATTGATTAGTTAAACTCTAACCTGATTATTTTGTTTTTATTCTTGTAGTTCATTAAGTCCCCTAACGTATTGGAGAGCATTTTCCTATTCACTTGGGTTTGTTACTGTAAGGAGGTGAAAAAGACAAGAACTAGGTCAACAAGGGGTTTTTATACTCTTCCTCTAAAAAGACCTACTTACCCCTCAATTAATATAAATTTCCAATATTGACCTTGGTTTTACGTTATGATATATTCATTTATTAATTTAAATAAATTTGGGTAGATACATTCTCCCTTCCTTATAAAAACTTTCATCCTCAGAAGTACTTGATTTTAGAAGAGTTCTAGATACTTCTTTCTCATCTCCTCTTATAGTTCCCACAAAGCTTCCCTTTCTGTCTGAATGGTCCACTACACTTTGACCTAGGGGATTGTTCTTCGTCTTAGTACTTGCTCCTTAATATCCACAATTTTGATGGGTCTTTCCATAAATGCTAGGTTTAGCTATACATTTAATGGTTCCAAAGCCACTATTTGATTCGAGTTGAGTATATACTTCTTTAGCTTGGATACATGGAATATGTCATTTACTTTAGCCAAACTTAGCGGAAGAGCTAACCTGTAATCCTTTGTACCTATTCTTTCTAAGATCTCAGATGGGCCTACATGCCTTGGGTTTAACTTTCCTCTTAACCCAAACCCGATTACTCCTTTTGTTAGAGAAATCCCTAATAAGACCTTATCTCCCACTTGAAATTCTACAAGGCATCTTCTCTTGTCTACATACCTCTTCTATCGAGACTGAGCTATTTGTATTCTCTACCTGATCAATTTCACCTTATCCACTATCTCTTGTACTAATTCTAGCCCCATCATCTGCCTTTCTCCCACTTTATCCTAGTGTAGTGGATCTACACCTTCTTTCATAAAGAGCTTCATACAGAGCCATCTAGATGGTTTCCTAGTAACTATTATTATAAGAAAATTCCACTAAAGGTATATGCTCATTCGAATTGCCTCCAAAATCCAGTACACATGCTTTAAGAAAATCTTCTAGTATTTATATAGTCCTCTTAAATTAACCATCTATCTGAGGGTGGAACGTCATGCTAAACTATAGTTTAGTGCCCAATGTTTTATGTAACCTGCTTTAGAATCTATGTATAAACCCCGTATTTCTATTCGAAGTGATAGTCACTAGCACTCTATGCAGTCTAACTATCTCTTGTATGTATATCTAAGCCAACTTCTCCAACTTTTGTCTTACTTTGATGGATATAAAATGAGAAAACTTGGTCAACCTGCCCACTATTACCCAAACTACATCCTATTTCTCATTAGTATTCAAAAGGGTTGTAATAAAGTCCATTGTCACATGCTCTCGTTTCCACTCTGGTACTAGAAAAGGTTGTAACTCTCCGACTGGTCTCTAATGCTCTATTCTGGTCTACTGGCATGTGAGGTATCTGGATACATATTTAGCTATCTCTCTTTTCATATTTCTCCACTAGTAATAACTCTTCAAGTCCTTCTACATTTTAGTGCTTCCATGATGTATTATATAGGCTAAGTAATGTGCCTCTTTCATTATCTCTCTTTTCAATTCTGCATCCTTTAGCACACATAGTCTCAGTTTATATTTCAAGATCCCTTCTGCATCTGAGTTGAATTCTGGAGCCTTACCATGTTCCATTCTGCTCTTGATCTCTTAAATGTCTTTATCTTCTATCTAACTAGCTTTAATTCTGCCCATTATGGTTGGTTGTATTATTAATATAGCCATTTTTGCTCTCACTTCTTGTGTTAAGATCTCCAGTTCCAATTTGTGCATATCTTCTAATAGCTCTTTCTGTAAAGTGATGAGAGTAGCTATATTACCTTATTTCTTTCTACTAAGGGCATCTACCACTACATTAGCCTTTCCCAAATGGTATTGTATCTCCAGGTCATAATCTTTTATCAGTTCTAACCATCTCCTATGCCTCATGTTCAACTCTTTTTGTGTAAATGTGTATTTCAAGCTTCTATAGTCAGTGAAGATTTTGCACCTTTCTCCATATAAGTAATGCCTCCATAGCTCAAAGGCTAATATCACAGCTACCAACTCTAAGCCACAAGTTAGGTAGTTCTTCTCATAAAGCTTTGATTAGTAAGATGCATATGCTATTACCTGACCACCTTGCATCAACACACATCCTAACCTTTAAATTGAGGCATCGCTATACATTGTAAACTCTTCTCCACTCTTGGGCAATGTCAAAACCAACACTAACATAAGTTTCTCTTTGAGAATCTAAAAGTTGGCTTCACATCTATCACCCCATTCGAACCTCACAGTCTTCCATGTCAGTCTAGTGAGAAGAGTTGTTATCTTAGAAAATCTCTCTACAAATCTCCTGTAGTAGCCTACCAGACCTAGGAATCTTCTTACCTTTGTAACTGTCTTTGGTTTATGCCAATCCACTACTGCTCTCACCTTTTCAAGGTCTATAGATATCCCATCTTTATTAACTAGATGACCTAGGAACACTACTTATTCTACCCTGAATTCACACTTACTATACTTAGCATATAACTTTTCTTCTTGTAACCTACCCAATACTAGCCTCAAGTGCTCTTCATGCTCTTTAATGCTTTTAGAGTATATGAGGGTATCATCTATAAAGATGATTACAAATTTATCTAGAAAATCCCTAAATACTATATTCATTAAGTCCATAAATGTAGCTAGTGCATTTGTTAGTCCGAAAGGCATTACCAAAACTTATAGTGCCTATATCTGGTTCTCAATGTTGTCTTCTAATTATCTTCTTCTTTAATCATTAATTGATGGTAGATTAATCTTAAATCTACTTTTGAGAACACTTAAGCTCCCTGTAATTGGTCAAATAAGTCATCTATCTTGGGAAGAGGATATTTGTTTTTGATAGTGACCTTATTTAGCTCTCTATAGTCTATACAAAGTCTCATGTTTTCGTCTTTTTTCTTCACAAACAAGACTAATGCACTCCAATGAGAGACACTAAGCCTTATGAAACCCTTATCTCGTAGCTTTTCCTTAGTTCTTCCAATTCCACTAATGGCATCCTATAAACTGGTTTTGATATTGGTACTATGCCCTATAACAAGTCAATATTAAATTCAATCTCCCTAATTGGGGGTAGACCATGAAGGTCTTCTTGAAACACATTGAGAAACTCCCTCACTATAAATACCCCTTCCATCTTGGCTTCTTCACTAACTTCAATAGAGATAGTTACCGGCACACTTTTTCCCCACATCTCAAAGTAGGTAATCTAGTGGGTCTTTGCACTTCTAACATATACTCAAAGTACTCTTCCTTAGGTATATTGAACTACACCACCATGTTGTGACAATTAATGGTGGCATGATATCTTGACAACCAATTGACACCTAGAATAATGTCAAACTCTATCATCTCCAATATTAAGAGGTCTACTGGCATCACCCTACATGTATTTCTATTCCCACTCCTCTACATATTCTCCTTATTCTTCCTCCTACTCTTAAGGGAGTACTAACAGCCAAACAGTCATTCATGTTTTCAATATCCAATGCACATGCATATATAAAATTCTTAGACACATAGGATACAGATACACTAGTATCAAACAGTACATATGCATTATAGAAGTGTATTGGATGCATACCTACATTGTTGTCTACATCAGGGATGTCTCGGTGCTACTATTGGTAGATAGCAAACACTCTGGTAGGAACTCTTTGTCTAGGACCCCTAACCTAGGGTCTACTACCTTATCTTCTCATTAGAGGTCTAACTACCTATTAGACTAGGCCTGCCTAATTTCTTACTTGTCCTTGAGGATAGTTTACTGCTTTGTGTCCCCTCTGATTACACACATGACAAGAAATTAAGGAGACTGACCTCATCATACAATGTCTACTAATATGTCCTATCTTATCATAGGAGAAGCATACCCCTCTAGCCATTTGCACTCTCTTAACTCATGAGGCCCATAACATCTAGTACATTTAACAAGTGGGCTTGTTATAAGAAGTGTCAAAGGTATTTGTCTAATTTGTAAAGGTGGAGTTGCAACACTTTGTGTTCTGCCCTACTGCACATGGTGTCTTTTGCCTTTATCTTGCCCCATTCCACTTGAGGCAAGTCTTTTTCCCAAAGCTATTGCTACTCTGTGGGTCTTTAGTTCTTCAATACTCATTTTGTGCTACTTAAGGTATTTGGCCTTATCAACCATCTCAGCGTAGGTATTTAACTGAAAGGCCTCCACTACAAGTTGTAGATCTAAATCCGAGCCTCTTAGAAAACTCCTAGCTCGAGACCTAACGTCGTTACACACATTCTTAAGAAGGAATTGAATGAGATGGTTCTGCTCTACCTCATATTTTTTAACTATTCGGTCCCCTTGTTCATAGTTGTAGTATTTGTTTTCCATCTTGTTTCTAGAGCTACTGGGAAAGTACCTCTGATAAAATAATTCCTTAAACACGGTCCAATTCATGCATTCCCCTACAAGTCTGGGAACCAAGGCCTGCCATTTTGCTATAGTTCTCTTCAGCATTAATGTAGCATAATTGACTTTGCCGTCGTCTGGTATCTAAAAGACAGTGAACGTCTTCTCCATTTCCTATACCCAATCTTCAGCTTCAATTAGGTCATCTACTCTTGGGTTAAATTCTTTGGCTACTTTGATGAACCTATCAAAGCTTATGAGTTCATTGACATTCTTGCGTTATGGGACATTAGAGGCTTGGTGTTATTGTGCTAAAAGTCCCACCAAGTGATTCATGGTATAAAGTAACTGAATTGTCTCTTCAGCCATCTGACCCCTTTCACCTTATGGCTATGGATTCTAGATTTCCTCCTCATTAGGGTTGCCACATCCAGCACCCCTTCTAGCTCCTAATCCAGTGATTCTTCTTGGAGACATTCTATTTAAGAAGAGATAACTGGATTTACTTAAGTTAATATTAGTCAAGGTTAATGCCATAGTGTGTAAGTATACACACATATACCACTACACATAATGTATACTCATATACATAACTTAGCAGTTGGGATAAATGAAAATAAAATAGCACTATAATAAATAATTTATTGAATAAATAACATCACATATTATCCTACTCTCTTCAAGTCTCACCTTCTTACAAGTCAAATACTTAATTTTTCTAAAGATCTCTTATGCTCTATTGCTTGAAACTTATGTCTAGTGACCATCACTTAGTTCGAAGGATCATTACTTAAGCTCTCTAGGATCAAGAACCTATTCTCTATAGATCTAAACTTAAGTACCTAAATATCATAAACCTATGCTCTAATGCCATCTTAGTTGTAATACCCCAAAACTCAAGCTGCACTACTACTCGCTACATGTCTTTATCATACAAGAGCACGTTAAGGCATTAATCTACTCTGATACTTCTTCATCTTGCAATTCCTATATAAAGACATTCAATCTATCCCATGAACTTCAAAACCAATTTAATGAATCCATATTCAACATCTAATGTAGTGAAAGTCTAAAAACACTAGTTAAATATTCTCTAAAAACTTCTATTCATTACAATCAAATAATAAAATCCTCCCAAGTTCTACTCGCCATAATAGTAGTGATAATCGTCTTCCTCTTCTCTTTTCGGTTCATTCATTCCTAGATTTCCTCCTAGATTATAAGCCACTTTAATACCTGCATCTAAAAAAAAAATATTTCTAGAAGGGTGAGCTAATACCCAATATATATAACATAAGCATGCATGCATGCACAAACATGAATAGTTATCATATACATTACGCAGTACTTAAACATAAGCAACCATTTCATGATACAATTTAAGTCCACAAGCAACAACAAGGTATTCATGACTCCCTTAACACACTTAACAAATTGGGACATAAATTGTCACTTAAACACTTAAACTTAGTGATGGGAACTGCCACTATGGGCTCTACACCCATGATACACTTAAACCACTTAATCTAACATTCAACCCAGATCGTTTCCAAGCACAACTCCACTAGGGACAGCATCACACAAAGATCATAAGGTTGCTCCTTAAGAATCTACCATCATAAGCCCCTAGGCCAAGTTAAACACATACAACAATAACTTAAACACTTAAGCTAAATCACTCAACTTAATCAATTTCAATAGTTATACTAACTTAAACAAACACAAAAAAATACACAAGTTACACATACTTTGAATCCTAACCTTAAGCACGTCCGGTCTTGAACTTAAGCTGAATTTATACAATGTTAATACATTCTTCGTAGCACTAATCTAAGAATAGTATAATCCTTTAATTTCTCTTAATCTATCAAGTTATCTAAAGTTACTAACTATCTAGGTTGCATAGGAATTTGTTTAATTAAAAGTTAAATAGATATATAATTAAGTTATATTTCACTCAACATAGCCATGTTAAAGGCCGTGTAGCTTAACATAGGATACCACACGACCATGTCAAAGGTCATGTACCTTTCTATAAGTTTTGGGTTTAACATAAGCAAGTCATAACCATTTTAGGAGGTCATGCATCTTTCTATAAGGTTTATGTTCAACACAGGTGAGACATGACCGTATTGGGAGGCCATGTATCTTTCTATAAGGTTTGGGCTCAACACAAGCGAGATATGGTCATATTGGGAGGCCGTGTATCTCTCAATACATCTAGGTTTAACATGGTCGAAACATGGCCATGTTGAGAGGCCGTGTATCTCTCAATACATCTTTGCAAACCCTAATTTCTCTCTTATTAATTCATCCTAATTCTAAATCTATTGCTCCTAAATTTAAATTAACCCTAAAACATGAAATGTCTAATTATTTTACATGGATTAGCATACTTACTTCTAAATTTTTGTGAATTGAATCCTTAGATGGGTTGATTCTCCATATTCGTCATGTCTCATCCTTAATTTGGATTCTGGATGAATAAGGCAATGTAACAAGATTAAATTTCCATTCCCTAAATATAATAACCATTGATTCATTAAACTCTTACCTAATTATTTTTTTTTCATTCTTGTGATTTGTTAATTGCCTTAGTGTGTTGGAGAGCATTTTCCTATTTGTTTGGGTTTGTTACTATGAGGAGGTGAAAAAGACGAAAACTGTGTTAACGAGGGGTTTTTATACTCTTCCTGCAAAAAGACCTGTTTACCCCTCAATTAATATAAATTTTCGATATTGACGTTGGTTTTACATTATGATATATTTATTTATTAATTTAAATAAATTCAAGTTTTTACAAAATGACTGATCATAAAGTTCTAAACAATTATTGTGACATTCTTATATTTGGAATGATATCATGAGAAATTTCAACCATTAAGACTAAATTGTTATTATATATAAATGATTATTATGAATTTTCCTTATATTTGATATACAAGAGTGTTATTATGGAGATAACACGCTTGGTGGTTATTCTGGAATGTTATGATCCTTTTATTGAAAGGTCTTTATGCAAATATAACGTATAGCTCTAAAAGATAATTAAATGATTGTTTTAAATCTTGACATTTTTTAATAAGAGTATGTTGATGTGTGCTACCATATATTCTAAAAAAAGTCTTTATATGACCTACTATGATTAGTTGTGACTACATAATATTTAAAAAAAAAATCTTGTTTTTGTAGATAACAAGAGGGGCGAGAAAATGTGAATATATATATTTTTTACCATTATCATCAATTAAGGGGCGCATGCAATATTAAAATCAATTTTCCAAAATAAAAATTATTTGTGAAGTTTCTTATCATCATAAAAAAGAGGGAGAATATTGGATTTATCCTAAATATGTTTTGATGATAACAAAACATTATGTTAAGTTTGCTAATAAGTTTATTTAGTGTGTAGCTAAATTATAAAATTATTATTATAAACATAAGACATGGAAAGAAATGATGTGATAACTAATAAAAGTTGGAAGCTTGGAAAGAAAAATAGCATGACAAAAGCTCAATAGTAGTTGGAAGTTATTAGAAGGAGTTAGAAGCAAAACATATGAAATTGGAAGGAGTTAGAAGTAAAATACAAGTTTTAAGCTACAAAAGCAGCTTATCAAAAGCTAGAAATAAAGTTGGAAGCCAAGTCAAAAGCATAGAATGAGAGAAATATATTCTTGCATATTAAAGCAGTACCATGAGTTAAATATATTTAGGTAACACATTTAACTAAGCATCCAATAAATATTTTATTCATAATTGCTCCATGGGATATATCTAGTATTTCATGGTATGAGGATATAAAATTAGAAAGCTTCGGAATGCATTATATATGCAATGGGTGTATTAATATGGAAGCAAATATGAAGACCCATTATTATGGAAGGATGTAACAAACATGGAAAGGAGAAAATATGAGGATATATTATTAATGGAGGTGTAATGAAGATCATGAAGAAAAAGGAAGGCTCAACAAACAAATCATTTATTCATAAAGGTTACTTCCATATTAAAGCTTTGGAGATTGACTATATAAAGGAGATGCACAAGACTATAGGAGACATGACAAGAAAACAAGAAAATTACTAATGACATTGTGTAAAAGTGTTTTTCTATTTTACTTAAGAATTGTGCAAAAACTATGAGGAAATTTTATTGTGATCCTCAACCGAGTTACTCTTTTGAGAGTGGATTGTGAGATAATTTAGGAAAAGTGTATGAGGATGACTCTATAGACCAACATATTTCTAAGGGGAGTGTGAGGTTAGGTAGAATGGTTGTAACCTATAAATTTGCATAGTCTAAGTGTAGAGATTGTGAGGTAGAGTAGATTGGTGTTTCTACCTTTGTTTGATTTTCTCAAATAGTGGAACACATAGGTGTAGGAGACCAAATCCCTAGTCATGGGCTTGAAGAGAGGATTAACTCATAAGGAGAAATTTTTGTAAATATTTGTCTAATCTTCCTGATTCTTATCTTTTTGTTTATACACAATGTATTTATTTAAATTTTCATTAGTACATTTAATCAAATATTGCCAATAGTAATCAAAAGGGGTAACTTATGAAAATTTGAAAAATAATTTTAAAATCTTTAGCAATCAATTTACCCCCTCCCCCCATGATTACTAGTTGGAACCAATAGTATTGATCCACTATAAATATATATAAAATTTTAAAAGCGAATTCTACCAGCAAGTGCATTGGGTCAGATCAAGTAATATAATAATGAGTTGAGTATCGATTCTATGAGAATTAATTAAGTACTAAACTGATATCAAATTCTATTATTATTTAGGCAATCAAATTGAGAGAATTAACTAATCAAATACTAATTAATCAAATTAACCTAGATTTTCACTAAGAATAGGAGAGAATTGTTATGAGATTATATCAATTGAAAGTAGGAAAACCAAATCCACCCTAGTTCAAATTGCCATCATATTATAATGATTCTTAGCTATGTGGATATTCATATAAAATTGTGAAAGTCTTTAATTCTTTTCTAAGTTTTAAAAACTTAAAACCCCAAAATCAATTTATTAGCTTCTGCTAGATAAATTAATAGAGGATTTTATTATTCAACTACAAATCTCCCATTTATATAGTTAACTAATATTATATACTAATTTCTCTTAATTCCTTAGTGAGAAACTAATCAAGAATATTGCATTAAGCCCTAAAATAATTTCTAATCAGATTAAAATAATCCTGCTTCTGCAATTCTTATTCAACCTTAGTTATTTTAAGGTTTCATCATCTTCCTACAAAAAAAAAACTTAGAACATCTTAGAATTGAAAACACAAATATAAATCAAAGAAGTTACTGTAATAGAATTCATAATTGATAACAAACTCAATCTATGAATTGAATAGGAATTGCTAGTTCAAAGATCACTAATTCAATAGAACAAAAATCAATTGCAATACAATAACCCTGCAAATCCTTGATGAATGAGTCTGTCCTCGATGGCTCTAATGAATTCAAATGACAAAAAATTACAGAACAATAACAAGTTCTCTCTCTCAACTCTCTTTAGGTTAAAAAAGTAACCCAAAAAGATCCCTAAATAATGACTTGCAAAGTATTTATATCAAGTAACAAAAGGAAGGCTTCGAAACTCTTCAATCTGTTTATTTTTCCATGTAAGTCGATAGCAAAGCTAGCGGCCGTGAATTTGAGAGCTATCGACTTTCTCCTTTAAGTTGTAAATAGGCAATGTTCTTCATGTAAGTCGGCCATAAAGGCCAGCGGCCTTTAATTGATATCTATTGGCCTTGCTTATGTTCTTCAAATAGCTGGCTTTTTGTTTATTCCAATTTACTTCAAATGTGTAGGATTCCTTTAAAATTGCTCATATGTTCATTCCCAGCTTGTAAACACCTAAAATATCAAAATAAAATAATTAAGTATCATTTCCTTTAAATTTCCCTAATATCAATAAACATTTATCATGATATGCTCAATAAAATATGAGTAAAACATGCCCTTATCAAGTATCATTGCAGTAAAATATTATATGAACTTTATTCCAACTTGAGTCAATTTTGGCCCATAAATAAAATTTAGACCAAAATGAAGCTCGAACCTATATGTTCCTAAGAAATCCAAATTGGAACATGGGCAAAAAATTAGTCTAGTTTACATATGTAAAATAATTCTTCAAATTGAAGTCATTTTAACGAGTTTTTTAGCCCTAGTTGGTTTTTAAGGTAATTTGTTTTAAACTTAATTTTTTTTCCTAAAATAATTAATTTAATTCTAAACAAAGTTTCATTTGAAGCCACTTTTCACTTAAGTCGACCTTACTTCATGGTATTAAAATAGAAAAAAAATTTAATGAGTTTGAACCTTACTTGGTTTCTAGGCTAATTTGTTTTAAACTTAATTTTTATCCTAAAATAGTTAATTTAATTCTAAACAAAGTGCCATTTGAAGCCACTTTTCACTTAAGTTGACCTTCATTGTATTAAAATAGGAAAATTGGATTCACGCAAGAATAATAAATATTGACAAAACTTAATGTTTGCATTGAATGTTTGAAAACCACTAAATCACATATGGGTATTTTGACTTAAAAATTGTTTTTCAACCAATAAAAATTACTTGAATCCATCACCCCCCCAACCAAAAAAAAGAAAAGCCTTTTCATAACTTATGTATATATATATATATATATATATATGTTCTTTTTCTAATTTTCTCCTCTTTTTCGCTTTTCTTTTCTTTCTGTTTTCTTTATTATTTTCTTTTTTTTTAGCTGTTATTATTTTATTTTTATTTTTCTCTTTTTTTTTTGTCTTCTATCCAAAATGGATTCATAAATGGGAAAATATGAGTCACGTAGAGAGCTTCTAAGAATTCCTAGTCTACTCTATCATGTGCTTTAGCTATATCTAATTTAATTACACAATTAAAGTGTTTCCCTTGGTTGTTATGTTTTGGAGCATGAAAACTTCATGGGAAATAATCAGATTATTCTAAATGATTTCCTTTTTTGTTAAGTTTTGGAGAATGAAAACTTCATGGGTAATAATAAGATTGTCCTAAATGAGCCTACTTAGGATAAAAGAACTTTTATTTTAAGAGATGATAGACTTTAGAAGGGAATGAAGCCAATTAGTCACAATCTTAGAAATGATTTCACATGAGAAGTTACAAAGATTAATGGAATGAAATTGAGATGCAGACTTAAGACACATAACAATAGGGATTAAGATGAAGCCTATTTCATTGAAGTTTATAGGGAGCATCCTTGTTTGAAAGAAGTGTGTGATAGACTCAATAAGATGGTCACCTAATGTCATGCCCCCAACAGGGGGGGGGGGGGGTGGGGAGATTGGTAGTTTTCACTAAAAGTTATTGCATCCCGTATATACCCTTGATGTAATAATCGTCTTGCAAGTCAAGAGTTTTAAGACTAATTAAGTCTACTTTAGTCGTAATACTTATAACTAAGGAGATTGATAATCTACAATCACTAGAACCATAGAGAATCGGTATCCCCCACTAAATTGTAAAATTAGGTAGTCACAATCCTAAAAAAGTATAGGCTCAAATAAGTTTAAAGGAAAATATATTTTGGAAAAAAAGAATATATAAGATTCACAATATTTTTTCACCTTATCTCGTCTAAACCAACAATTAATCTATCCTATACCGGTTCCTTGATATCTAAGTTTAAAGCTCTTGTCACTTGATTCCTTGCCTATTTCCAACTATTAACTTAACTTGCAAAAGAAAAACTGTTAAGGTGTAAGCTATAAAGCTTCGTGAGCTATATCCTCTTATTAAACCAACAAGCAATAATCAAGCAAGTTATTTAAATCAACCAAATGCAATTCATGACTAACCACATGAATCCAACAATATATATGGCGTACCGAACACCGCATATAGCACAGATTTACGCCCTCCAAGGGTTAGGAAACTACACATCGACTATAGGCTCCAATGACCCTAGGCTATCTTTCAAGATAATTTGTAAAGTCTATATATTATTTAAATATGCTTCCATAGAATTGAACATACATATATATGCACTAAGCCCTTCATGGGGTAAAGATTGTGAAAAGCTCACAAGTCAATCACTTCAAGAGATGAATCCCCAAACTAGGAAATCCTAGGTCTCAATTAGAGGGCGGCATTTCCTGGGTTCCACTTAATTCCCAAATGTCGAAACAAGGTGTACCCACAAAGTGCGTCCTCCATAGGGCCTTTCCATACCACCGAATGATGCTGACGACCTTCTTACATTCAGATGTCATGATGTGTGATTCATTTCATTTAAGGCCAAATAGTCTTAAGTCAAGTTATTGGCATGCACAACAAATAAATACAAACACTCGCAATTTCTACAATTTAAATGCAGGGGAAAGCAATTATCAATTAGCCGAGTATAATTAAGATAAATTAGCACTTAATCATAGCATTCAAGCACATATAGGACCCCAAATGACCTATCACGCTTCGAAAGGGGGCCTAAAAGTTTCCACTAAAATCATCATGGTACGTGTGCATCCATTACATAATAATCGTCTTACGAGCTAAAGATCGTAAGACTCTAAGCATTTAATTACATTTACGACTAATCATAGTACATATAATTAGATAATAAACTATAACTATGGATCTCGTATCCTATGATCAACCATGATTGCAGAGAATCGGTATCCCCTACTAACCAGTAAAATAAGATAAATCCTAGGTTTCTCAAATTCAAAATTCTATTTACATAAGGGTCCTAACATTTCATCTAAGCAATCTATCCTTCACAATTCTTACTTTGTCATTCTGGTCTTCCAAAACTCTCGACACTTCACATCTTATCCCATCCCGAGCTTTCGTAATTACCACCTGCGAAAAGAGTCTATGGTGGGGTGAGCACATTATGGCTCAGTGAATGAGATGGTAACACTTTCAATGCTACATACACAAAGCAATTTCAAATCAAGTTATCAAAACATATGCTATACATGAACAATAATATGAATGCAGCATCTGATAGGAATCAAAATCCGACAAACACCTATTATTAGGACAAGAACTAAAGGAATTCGAATTTTGGCGATGAGGGCCCATTTTGAGCAGATCGACCCCGGAATTATTTATAAATTAACCTCTTTTCTATTATTCTTGTATTGTGTTTTCCAACAGGCACACTTATCATATTTTATAAGGCGATGGACAAACTCACTCAGACTCAGCTTGTGGGTTATCCATGGACCGACCTGAACCGGCAATGAGTTGGGTCGATGAATCCTATAGAAGACTGGCATCTTGAAGATCAATTTCTTTTATATATTTTTCATTTGCATGGACTATTTATGTTGTAATCATTTTGGAACACTTTTATTTCCTTGTAATTTTCATTTAGGACTAGCTACCTTAAAAGTGGCAAACTTGTAATTTTGACCACTTTCTAACCCTAGGTGTAGCAAGTATAAATACTTGCTTAGAAGAGGGTTTGAGGAGGCCATATTTTACAGATTATACACTTCTTCTTCACGTGAGAATTAGGGTTCCTAATTGTCATTAGACTCTTATCAATTTCAATCCCAAGAGTTGAAATTGTGGCGAGTGCAACACCTTGAAATTGTGAGTTGTATCAATTTCATTTTGTTGTGATTTCTTTTCTTCTCTAGTGTGTCATATCTAGGGTTGAATTGAGATAGTTCTTGGTCAGAATTACTTCTTATTTTTGATCAATTCTTGTGTTTATTTAAGGTCCCTTGCAATTGAATTCGAATCAACATTGAGAATTCCCTTGAAAACGTGTTTTTCACTATTGGAAAGGAGTCCTTGGAATTGAGGTTTTCTTTTGAATTTGTGGATTATTTTCGTGGATTATATGTGATTAGGGTTTTATTAGAAGAGATTATCATTGTGGTATTACAATTATATCCTTGAGCATTTGGAATTCTTTACATCTTCACTAGTGTTCACGTGAATTTTGCCCTTATGGATCCGATTTTACCTTGACTTGAGATTGTTTCTTCTTAAGTCTTTTAATATTGCTTCTAAGTGTAATTAGGCACATCATCTTTTTAGTATCAGAGCACAAGTTGAGAGAAGGGATAAATTGTTGGTTAATTTCGTGATTATCATCTTCAATTAGGGTTCTTCATATTTGAACCGAAATTGTGTGTTGTGGATTTGAGTTGCAAAATTGTCTTGATTGAGAATCTAATTTGTTGCTTGTTGAAGTTGGATTGGAGGGATTGTTGTAGCTTCTTGAGACTAATTATTTTAGTATAAGGGAAGAAGAATAGAAGTGTTGTTAATTCAACAATTTTGTGAAATTGAAAAAAAAAATTGCCTTTTCTTGCCGTGACTAGCTTGTTGCGTGGAGGAGGTTGTGAAGCTTATTGTTGTGTGAATCCCTGTGCAATTCGAAATTGGAGCATTTTCAATTTCCAGATTTGAAGTGTGTGGGAGGATAAGCATCCATTTGAAATTCAAATACCTTCTTTAAGTTTGAAAGCAATTCATTGAGTAGCATTGAATAAGTGTTATTTGAATTTGAATTGTTTTTTACCATTTGTGGAGAAGGTTGCATTTAGTGGAGTGATTTCAAATTTGAATTTTGTTACTGCCATTGCTTGTGGTTTATGGTGTGAATTTGTGGAAGTTGTGTGGAGTAAGGTGCTGTACATTGAGGCTAAAGTGTGAGAGTGTATTGCAAGGTTAGCAAACCGTGAAGGGGAAGAGTGGTGTTTCAATTGTGAAGTAAAATTGTGTAGTGTGTGCATTTTTGGAAATTGGAGGAATCATAATTATTATTTTCATATTTGAAATCAGAATTGAAAGTGTACATTAAGAGGTCAATTTGAAATCTCAAATACACATTAAGTCATAATTAATTGTGTATCATTTGAATTTGAAAAGCCTCTTACCATTTGTGGAGTTGTGCACTTATTGAACAAGCTGCCTTATCTTGTGTTGAAGTTGAGGTTTTGGTTGTATTTTGTGGAAGTGAATTATGCCATGGCTAGAGGAGTGTAGTTGGAGTTAAATTCTTGTTAATTTAGTAGAGGTTGTGTACATTTGATATTGGTTATTGTATGTGTTGTCAAGGACATTGTTAGTGGTGGCGTAAAGCATCTTGAACCGTGAGCATATGGGGACTTTTATGGCGGTGGATGGTGTGTTGTGTGAGTATTTTCCTTGCTGCCCATTGTGTATTTAAGTGGTGAGAAGTCAAGGCAAGAATAAGGAAAGTGAGTAGTAGAATTTAAAATTCAAACAAGTCATTAAAGTGTGAAAGTAATTAAACTAGTTACTTAAACACTTGTACTTGAATCTAATTCTATCTACTTGAAAGTAATTGAGTGTACTTCACTTGTAGCTTGGTTGTGTGCTTGAACCGTGGAAGTGTGAAGATAATTATTGTGTTATTGGGTTTGAACACAGTCATGTCTAGTGAAATGTTTCATTATGCCAATGTATTGCGCCAGATATTGACTACATTTACTACTAAGGATGACGAACAAAGGGAAAACTCGTTCCATACTTCTTGTATGGTACAAGGAAATTTATGTGTCGTTATAGTTGATGGTGGTAGTTGTACCAATGTGGTAGCAGCATCGATGGTATCGAAACTAAAACTTGCTATTACTCCACATCCTGAACCGTATACATTACATTGGCTTAGTGATCAGGGAAGTTTACATGTGGCCCATAAAGCTAGGGTACCATTCAATGTAGGGGATAAATACTTTGATGATATTGAGTGTGATATTTTGCCTATATGTACATCCCATATATTGCTTGGCAGGCCTTGGTTATATGATAGGAGGGTTTTACATGATGGCTTCAGGAATACTTATGTATTCCAAAAGGAAGGAAAACCAATTATTCTGAATCCGATGTCGCCTTCAGAGGTTCAAAGGGTTCAGCAACAAATCAGTAGACCATCAGTGGGCCATGAGCAGTCGAACCAACCTTTACAGCACAAAATTTGTCAGACCCAGATGTGCCAACCTTCAGAGGATCCTAATGATCATAGTCAGACGAGCAGACCACCAGAGAGCTAGACTATTTAGAGACAGTTATGTTCACCTTCAGAAGTGTTAGAGGGTAATAAGCAGTTGAGCTAACCATTAGAAGACCATGAGGATCAGCAACATACAAATGAGTTAGAAAAGGAGGAAACAGTTTTAGTGGAACAGGTTGATACAGGGGCGACTTTATTGGATAATAGAGCATTATTTGTGTTGTAGATGAGATACATCCTAGAAATGGAGGAGAGAAAACAATCACCACCCGCGGTATTTCAGATTTTGGGATTCTGCAGTGATATTTCTTCAGGTGGCTTGCTAAGAGGAAAAAAAGTCTCTACTTCATTTGATCTACCAAATTTGAGGACAAAACTTTTTTAGGCCCGAGGAGATGATAGGAATCAAAATCCGACAAGACCTATCATTAGGACAAGAACTAAAGGAATTTGAATTTTGGCGATGAGGGCCCATTCTGAGCAGATCGACCCAGGAATTATTTATAAATTAACCTCTTTTCTATTATTCTTGTATTGTGTTTTCCGACAGGCACACTTATCATATTTTATAGGGCGATGGACAAACTCACTCAGACTCAACTTGTGGGTTATCTATGGACCGACCTGAACCGGCGATGAGTTGGGCCGATGAATCCTATAGAAGACTGGCATCTTGAAGACCAATTTCTTTTATATATTTTTCATTTGCATGGACTATTTATGTTGTAATCATTTTGTAACACTTTTATTTCCTTGTAATTTTCATTTAGGACTAGCCACCTTAAAAGTGGCAAACTTGTAATTTTGACCACTTTCTAACCCTAGGTGTAGCAAGTATAAATACTTGCTTAGAAGAGGTTTGAGGAGGCCATATTTTGCAGATTATACACTTCTTCTTCACGTGAGAATTAGGGTTCCTAATTGTCATTAGACTCTTATCAATTTCAATCCTAAGAGTTGAAATTGTGAGTTGTATCAATTTCATTTTGTTGTGATTTCTTTTCTTCTCTAGTGTGTCATATCTAAGGTTGAATTGAGATAGTTCTTGGTCAGAATTACTTCTTATTGTTGACAAATTCTTGTGTTTATTTAAGGTCCCTTGAAATTGAATTCAAATCATCATTGAGAATTCCCTTGAAAACGTGTTTTTCACTATTGGAAAGGAGTCCTTGGAATTGAGGTTTTCTTTTGAATTTGTGGATTATTTTCGTGGATTATATGTCATTAGGGTGTTATTAGAAGAGATTATCATTGTGGTATTACAATTATATCCTTGAGCATTTGGAATTCTTTACATCTTCACACGTGTTCACGTGAATTTTGCCCTTGTGGATCCGGTTTTACCTTAACTTGAGATTGTTTTTTCTTAAGTCTTTTAATTGTGCTTCTAAGTGGAATTAGGCACATCAGCATCTCACGTGGTCTTCCAATAATCGACTTGAAGTTTAGAATTTACACCCCCCTTAACCTTGGGTTGGGGATTTCGAAGCCACCATCAGTGCCTGGGTCTTACTCACATCTTCATTACTCTTATCACTTATTTAAGTTGTGTCTTAGCTTTAATGTTTTAAGCTCAGATGCCTCAATACACTGAACATTACACCCTCAAGAGATAGGCCGGACTTGGAACCGTCAAGGCGCGACAATCTGCTAATTATTTAGTTCGTACTTGGCGGAATAACAATCCTTTGATCACTTCCAATGCATCCTGTAGCAATGATGGCCTTCAATCTCATGTAATGTCTCATGGAAATGCATGTCGAGGTTTAATTGAGTCCACTTCTTTAATTAATCGATTCATAGTGACCAAACAATATATATATAATCGCATCCAATTCTCATTTAAGGCAATGAAGTAATTACTAAGAACAATCCATAGGGACCCAGTGAAGTCCCATAAACAATCCACTACATCTCATTTTCACACATACTACAAAAGGCAAGGATCATGCATTTCACATCACAGATCAACAAAGGAAATCAGACCAAGCGGACTTAAACTATCCAGCTATACAAAAAGTCTTGGTTACTTGACACCTTTGTGCCATTTGACTTAACATCAAATTAATCACTCAGGATTGATTTTTGATTATTATTCCTTGACACCTCTATGTCATCGCACTTCTGAAGTGCACAGCTATATACATTTCCAAGAGCCAAAAAGGTCGTCTCGTATATCCCTTCTAATTCCCCAATACATCTATATATAATATATATATATATCTACACATATATATAGGTCCGTAACATAGCTTTAACTAGATGACCATTTACTAAACACCTTCCCTCACTTACTTAAGGGTGGTAAGAAAATAGGATTGTTAACTTGTAGAAATCAAAGTTACACTCATGATTTGTATGGTTATGTTCATGAGTGTATTCTATAGATATAATAGGAAAATAATTTTGCCTAAGCATATGTACACATTCACAGGTAAACTCTGATATATATACATAATGATATTTATATATCCTATTATAACTATGCACATTTACTCGATAACTATAGAAGGAAAAAGCTAGGTTTATATATCTTGGTTTAGTTTGAAGAAAACAATTTTGAATCATGGGTTAAGCCTATAGTAATAGCATTGGCAATATGGTGCGAAGTGCTATCATTAAGGTAATGCTATCTAAACCCTTAGTCCATTCTATCCTCTACATTCTTTAAACAATATTCATCTTTAACCTATTTAACTACCAATTTCTTTATAACTTCTTTCCTAAACTCATTTAACCCCACTATATAACTCAAACTTAACAAAAATCACATTCATTTACAACTACAACAAAGAAATTGAATTCACATACATAGCATATCAACACACAACACAACATCGTAGCACATCATTAAGTTTCCCACTCACCTGTTTAGGGTCATCATAGTCCTAGCTAGAGTTGAGCAATTCCAGCAAGTAACCCCTTTACTTTCCTATTGAAATTGGTGTCCTTCTACAATGCTTCCTTAACCCAATCATAGAAAGCAGTGTCTCTACTTGACTTTAGTAGTTTCCTAGCACCTGATATGCATACTCCGCTTGCTGTACGTTTGATGGCAAGGCGTGAAGTCTCCTCTTTAAGGAACTTTGGGCGAACAAGATTTGAAACGTTGAACACTTCTTCAAAGTGATTTCGATACAAGGTTCCAAAAGGAATGACCTTCCTATAAATCATTGGTTCCAATACCCCAGTTTGCTGTGATTGACTATTTGCTTTCCTTGTGTAGAAGTCGAGCAATGAAACATCTTTGACCTACTAAATTTGGGTTTCCTTCTTCCGTATATGCAAGATACCATTAGAGAGGATAACTAAAGGTCTTACATTAGGGTATTTGGCCAAGAATGATCTTCCTCAACATCCTTTGAACATTCCATTGCAAAATCCATTTCATTCCAAACATCCCCCAAGCTATCATCTTGGACGTTGCTCGAATCATCCCCTTTATCATCTACACCAACATAGACACGTCTCCTTTACATGAAGCATCTTTGAACCTTTTGTTTCTCAATTTGTCTCTAATATCTTCCAACGAACTACTTGTAGACTAACCCGTAGGATTTAGTAGTCCTTAAAGGTTGTGTATCACCTTCTTTCTTCTCTCCTTTGTTGACATCTCCACCTACAGGGTTTCTCGTCCTTTCTACTGGTTTTCATCCTCACTTATGCTTCCATTTCCATATGTACACCAACTATTCCCACATACTACGTACATACACCAACATACTCTTATCCATATACAGACACACTTCACATACCATGCACGTATCTACATACAATCATACCATACACCTAGTTACACGCACACATAACTGCACTTTGTTATCTTCTTTTCTCCTCAAGTCTACATGCATACACACACACCACTAGTGCACACATACACACATACTCCACACACATCTCACACCACTGACACACACATGCGTACATACTCCACTTACACCTCACATCACCAATACATACATAGCTACATACTCCACATACACTACATACATTCCATACACATACACACATACCCACATACACCACACTCACCTTCCATACCCACACACACATGTCCACACACCATACACCATTTCATACACATACACACATACCCACACATACCACACCTTCCATATACATACACAGATACCCACACACACCACATACCTTCCATACGCATACACCCATTCTCGCACACACCACACATCATCCATATACATACACACATACCCTCACATACCACTCACCTTCCATACACATACACACATACCCTATGCATCACACTCCTTCCATACACCTCTACACATACTCCACACATCACACCTTCCATATACATATGCATACACCTTTACATACCACACACCATCCATATACACACATACAACCCACACACACCACACACCTTCCATATGCATACACACATACCTTCACACACCAAACCGCACCACATATACATACACACATACCACATACACTACACACTTGGCTCCTCCTTCCCTACACATATACATACACCCTCACACACCACACACCATCACATACACATACACACATCATTACATATACATACGCACATACTTATACACACTACACACTCAGTTCCTTCTTCTCCTTCACATACATATACACCCTCACACACCACACACGATCACATACACATACATACATCCTTGCACACACCACACACCATCACATACACATACGCACATACTCACACATAGTTGTCATCATTGCTACCGTTGCTGTTGTCATTATGGTCGGTGCTACTGCACGATCGGGGTCACCATTGCCACTGTTGTCACTGTTGTTGCGGCCGTGGTTGTCGTCACTACTGCCGTCATTGGGTAGCTATCGGTCGTTGTCCCCCTTCCTAACACACCCATGCACCCACACATCAAACACCATATCTACACACAAGCATCTCCACTCTTCTCCTTCGACTAGATGCTGCTGCCGTCGTCGTTGCTGTTGTCACTTATTGTAGTTGTCGTTGTCATCATCACCGTGTCATTGCTGTTGTCGTTACAGCCGTTGTTATTGTAGCTGTGGTCATCATGGTGCTTACCATCATTGTGTGGCCATCGTGGTTGTTGTCCTTGTGGTCATCGTTTGGGTCATTGTTGTCTTCTCCAAGTTGTTCGCTATTACCTCCGTCGTTAGGGTAAAGGCCGGGCAAACGTGACTTGGAGCTACTAAAAGAGATGTAGCCTGGACGAAGAAGAAGAAGAGAAGAAGAAGAAGAAGAAGAAGAAGAAGAAGGAAAAGAAAAGAAAAAAGAAGAAGTAAAAGGAGAGAGAAGGGACAGACGGGACAAGGTAGACGTTTTTAGATTTTTTTTATTTTGTTTTACAATTGTGTATATATATATTTATATTATATTATATTATAAATTATATTTTATATTATAATGTCCATATTTTAATATTCTACTCGTGTACAAAAATATATTTAAATTTTATATTTTTAGCATTTTATTACGAAAACTTATGTCTAAGTTAATTCGATTATTCTAAATGTAAACATTTACTCAAATTTTTCATTTAAAATTTTTAGATCTATAATTTAAATTAATTTCATTATTTAACCTAATATTGTTTGCAAATTATGTTTCAGAGAATTTATTTATTTTTTAATTTAATTTACCCAAACTAAAGTTAGAACTTACAATTATTTTTATTTATCCGTTTATATATCTATATTCGGATATTTTTTAATTACTTCGCTTCCTAAATTTATTCGGTAATATATTTCATATAATTCAATTTGTTACGTTCATTATCTTCTTTTATTTGTAAATGTTGTTCTTTTTAATTGTTTTATTTTTAAAACCTATTATTATTGCAAATTATTAAGATAATATTTATGCGTCGCAATATTTGAATTTTTGTCATACATTTATCAAAGTTTTTAATATTGTGAAATTACCCCTCTTGCTACCCCGACCTAAAAGAATTTATTATTCTGCTTATTTTCTTTAATTTTCACATAGTTTTTCAAAAAATTTAGGACTTTACATGACCCCCACATACAAATCCAACTCACATATCAGATATTTATAGACATACGGATGTGCTAACTATAAGTACAAGCAAGGAACAGTAATCATCAAATTTTCACTCACTTAGCCATATGGTCTTTAGTCATAATAGTCAAGCAGCAAATCATCCTCAAATGACACATCACCTAACAAGACAAAATATCATTATAAGATTGGATCAGAAACTAGCCTAGATTAGTTTTGCCAGTTTTTGTGGTTTTCTCGGTTTTCTCGATTTTAGTTTTTTCTTCATAACTTTTTCAATTTAAGTCCATTTTTTGTATATTTTTGGTCATTTTAAAGGGTTTTGAATGTTCTTTCTATTTATAAAGTTATTTTGATTGTTTGGACTTTAGAACATGGCACTAGGGCCCAAACAGATGTGGTGCACCTAGTATATGTTTGGTTCAAGGCTTCTTTATGTGTAATTTGATCTACTAACCTAGGGGAATTAATCCTAACCATTTGGAATATGTTTGGGACTTGTAGTTGGCACATTTATCATTTTCTTCTTGCTAGAAATTCTATAATTCAGCACAAGTACTTCGAATGTCTTTTTCAAACCTTTAATTGTACCCTTCTCTCTTAGTTAATGCTAGTTTTGCGGTTTTCCTTTAGGAACTTTAATTTTTATAGGTTTCCTAATGATATCTTGCAATTTTTAGGTGCTGGAAATAAAGAAATTTCTAGATCTTATTGACTTAGTCATGGCTCGGAAGTTCTTGGTTACACTTTGCTCATCTTTCCAATTTTTCTACTCTTAAATGGTTCATTTAGTCATCCTAACTCTCCACCACTAACAAGGGCATGAATTACATAAAAAATGTCCTTAATTAGCCCTTTAATCTTGATTTCCAAGAGCACAAAATTTCCTCAAATTCTTATTCGAATTGATTTTTCTACAAGCTTCAACATGCAAGGCTCAAGGGAAGGTAAAGCTCTACGGTTTTACATCAAAAGAAAGGGGATCACATTTCCAATGTTTTTTCTAAGTTAAATATACTTCAATATATATGGAAAGTTACAAAACTAAAGCAATATAACCCTATTCTAAGCTATGTAATTGAAATATTACAAGAAAAGAAAGTAGTGTTAACATGAAAGTGAAGGATTCCTACTCGTTGCAGCTTAAGGTATAAGGATCCTCCTCTTTTAACTCCCTCTTGAGGTGGCTTTAAGCTCTGGTTTTCCTTGGATCCTTAACTCCTCTAATAGCCTCTAGAGTGGTGTTGATGATACTAGAAAATGAGCTTGATTGGAGGTGATTAAGGGCATGATTAAGTGATTGAATCTAAAGGTATGTAGTAGGGATAGAATAGGGGATAGCTTAGGGAACTCTTGTTTGGTCCCAGTTTTGGCCAAATGCTTTGGGGGTTTTGGAGAGTCCTTGAAGGGTTTTTTCATGTGTTGATGCTTCAAAAAAGTGGGGCTTCATGTGGACATCAAAAGGTGATGAAATTGGGATGAAAAGCTGAAGGGAAGATAGAGCTGGTGATTGCGTTGTAGGTATGTGTCTGTTACGAATCTCTAATGTTATTCTTGAGGGTGTTTAGTTGATGTTTCTTGAGATTTTTTTTAATGAGGTATTCTTCTAGATGAAAGGAGGTTGATGTGAGGAGGAAGGGGGTATGGAAATTCAAAAATTTGGGTAGCAAGTTGGGGGGGAATGTCCATTGGCCTTTAGCCTTAGTTAGTTGGGGTAATGTCTTTGTCTAATGGGTAAATGGTCAAATCTCTAGGGGACATGTCTACAACTAGGGGTGATTAGGCATTAGATTTATCCCTTTTAGTTGCCATTTAGTTAGATTTTAGTTTCTTTTACATTTAGTTAGGCTAATCCTAGATATTTTCTAGTTAACTTCCTTAGTTACCCAACTAGAAGCTCACGTGGGCTGGGTAGTCTTAGGGTCTGATTTGGGCTATCTAATTCCTTTGTTTTCTTGTGGTTAGAGGGGCTTTAATTAAGGCTTATATGGAAAGAATTTTATATTAAATTTAGGCTTAAGATTAGGCCATTTGGTGGTTCAATCATGACTATCTCCCCCTCCCTCTCAATGCCACTATAGGAATTAGTTAAGTTCATGTTTTTCCGATTTTTGTTTCGCCTAATTTGATTATTTTATAGAGTTAGATTCAATTGAATTTTAGATTAATTATAGGTTAGTTCATCATCGTTCAAGTTTCAATTTTTTTTAGATCAAATCTCAGGTTTTTCTGAGCTCGACATTGGTTTTTCTCAATTTCGAAGGAAATCTGATGTCAATGATTGGTTCTAAGATTTTGGTAATCGAATTTGGGCTTTTTGAACATCTAAATTCAAGTTTCATTTTTCTAAGGTGATGTTCTACCATTAAGGTTCAGTTAGGCTTTGAATTCTTTAGCTTTTAGATACGTTAGTTAGTCCACGTATCACAAAGCAAATCCAATTTTACAATTGGGTTCTCATATTCGTTTTCTAACGTATTTTTTGATATTTTCCTTCATACTAATTCTTGAATTGAAAATTTTTGGGAATTTTTTTATTTATTATTATTGCCATTATTTTAGATTTTGGTTCAAGTTTGAAGTTTAATTTATCTTCTTTCTTTTTTTTTTTTTTTTTGTGGGGGGAGGGGGGTTGTTTATTATTTAAATTAAAGTTGCATTTTTGATTTGGGGTTTATGAGTACATATGGGGTCTTGGATACCTATTCTAAGGTTTAGATTTTTAGATTAAGGTTTGAGATATTATTTCATGTTTTACAGATCAATTTAGGATTTTCATATAATATTTTTGGGCTATGGAACTGTCTTTTGGCATAAGGTTAAATGTCTCCAAAAATTCTTCTTGTAATTTATATGTTATTTCCTTAAAATAAGTTTCGTCCTCGAAACTTGTCCATGTAAATAATTTTCTATTGATACACTTTAATTCTTTCCCTTAGCAAGGCTTCATCGTCATTGATCTAACTACTCGTGATCTTTTTGCTTCTTGGTGGAATTCTTGTAGTCCAACAAAGTAGAGAAGCATCATTCTTAAGGGTTTTAATTACCTCAAAGTATTCTAAAGTGACTTAACTATCATTCATTCATCACCAAGAGATAATTATCATCATGCCTGCTAAATAAGACACTATTTCACCATATTGTCTCCTTTTATAGGTGTTTGCAAGTTCATAATTCGCTTCTTCTTTTATACCATAGTGATCATTCTCCTTTCACCACCATAGTGATCATTCTCCTTTCATCAAGTGATATCATTCTTCTCGCAATTTCTTTTTATCTCCTCATTTTGCATGAATCCTAATCATTCCTATCATAAATTCTTTCATGCATCTGCATTCATCAATAAAACAATTCAATCTTAAAGGTTGTTCTACCACTTCAATTTAGATGTAGAGACCCATGTAGCCTTTATTGGTTTAAGTTCTTCTATTGTTATTCACTACTTTCACTTAACATCCTTAATTGATTTGATAACTAAAATTGTTACCAAGGGTTTAGGTGTATATTTGGTTACTCTTGAGAAAAGGGACAGTATCTACAAAGATTTGGAAATGTGTGGTACACATAGATGACCTCTAAGTATCTATTTCCTACTGTAATACATATAGAATATATTTCTAAAGTCTAAGTCTTTTAAATTATACACCTAATTCTTTACCCAAATTCTACCCAATCTCACCATTTGGTAGGTTGCTCCTATCTTTGACTACCAAATGCTTTGATACCACTTCTATCACTTCACTATAAGTTATCGTATGTCATATATACCTATGATGCGATAACCATCTTGTAAGTCAGAGGTTGCAAGACTCTAATTAAGTCTCCTTTAATCATAATACTTATAACTAATTATTATATAAAAATAACTAAAGAGACCGATAATCTGTAGTCACTAGAACTACAAAGAATCAGTATCCCCCACAAAATCATAAAATTGGTTAGTCATAATCATAAAAAGTATAGGCTCAAATAAGTTTAAAAGAAAATATATTTTGGAAAAAAAGAATATATAAGATTCATAATATTTTGTCACCCTGTATAGTTTAAACCAATAATTAATCTATCCTATACTAATTCCTCGATATCTGAGTTTAGAGCTCTCATCACTTGACTCCTAGCTTATTCCCAACTATTGACTTAACTTGCAAAAGAAAAACTGTTGGGGTGCAAGCTATAAAGCTTAGTTAGCTAGATCCTCTTACTGAACCAACAAGCAATAATCAAGTAAGTTATTTAATCAAGCATATGCCATGCTTGAGCAACCACATGAATCTAACAATATATGCGATGTACCGAACATTACATATAGTACAGATTTACGCCCTCCATTACCAAGGGTTAAGAAATCACGAACTACTCATCAACTCTATGCTCTTGTGACTCCAAGCTGTCTTTCAAGATAATTTGTAAAGTTTATATATTTTTTAAATATACTTCCATAGTGATACGAAATCGATTAGCTCTGATACCAAACCGATACGAACCACGCCAACGTGTGACAAAACCTAATACCAATACGTTCGGAATTCGCTACCTAAGATGCCAAACACACTCAAGTGAAAACCGAAACCCGTTGTCTATAAGCGAGACAAGAACCTTGGTATAATATAAAGACGCCACAATCAGGATGAAAGACCGATTGATAAGTCGGGATGAACACCACAAAAGAAAAATCCGATAAGTTCTAGATTAGTTCTTTAAAGAACCAAGAGAGGAATTCTCTCAAAAGTGTTTTTCAAACTTTTATGTTGTATATTCTATCTTCTAGCTGTTCTAAACCCTAGGAGTTTTATAGTAGGGTTTACAATTCGTAATAATAAAGCCCCAAAACGACATCACTTCAATAAGTTGCATAAAAATAACAAAACAAGACATGAAGTCTGGCAGCGTAGGAATGAAGGCCGGCGGCCTTGGAGCCGGCGTTGGAGAAGTACACAGCCGTGTATGATTCTGTGGATATTCTTGACACCATACACGGCCGTGCCTTTGAACCGTGTATACGACCGTGTATGATTCTGTGTAACCTCCAGACTTCTACACGGCCATGCCTTGTAAAGACACGCCCTCTTCAACCTGTATCCATTATGACTTGTACAAGAGCAAGGGCATTCCCATGGTTGTTCCAATCCATTCCAGCTTCATGATTGCTCCAATCCTTTCCAACTTCATGGACATCCTTTATCAACCCGTTAAGTGCTTCCTTGAATCGTTTTGCTCGAGTTCTTGTGATAGGTCCAAGTAGCACTTCAAGAGGATCTACATTCCATCTTCTGTCTTGGCTCCCATCATGGTTCTCATCACATAGACTTCAAAATACATATATACACACTAAGCCCTTCATGGGGTATAGATTATGAAAAGCTCACAAGTCAATCACCCCTAAACGATGAATCCCAAGACTAGGAAATCCTGGGTCTCAATTAGAGGGTGGCATTTGTTGGGTTCTACTAAGTTCCTAAAGGTTGAGACAAGGTGTACCCATAGAGTACATCCTCCATGGGGACTTTCCGTACCACCACAAGATCCTAACGGCCTTCTTACATGCAGATGTCTTAATGTTTGATTCATTTCAATTAAGGCTAAATATTCTTAAGTGAAGTTATTTGGTGTGTATAGCAAATAAATATAGACACTCGCAATGATGTGCTTCAAATCTAATTACAATATTAAAACAATGATGGAAGAACAAGATAACAATACATAATCAATTGGTGTGAACCCTACTAGACTTGAACCTAATTGACGTGAAATGGAGATAAAATAACGATCCCAATTGCTTACCAAATGTAACTCACTAGTAGAAATTAGGAAATGGACTTAGAATTGTTGACGTTACGCATAACAAAAACAAGTCTACTCGCCACAATTCTAGGTTGAATTGTGATGTGCTCAAAACCAAGCCCAAGCACACAAAACCTAATTAAAAGACCAATTACACAATGAAATCAAACTAGTCCTCCAAATTGCATAAACCGTCAATCTTTATAATTCCAAATCCACAAATAGGAACATGTATGAAGATTGCATATCCAAGAATGATAAGCTCTGATACCAAAAGATGATGTACCTAAAACCAAGGTCTAAGCACATGCAAATGAACCAAAGGAACAACTTCAACTCTCAAAATCAAAATCGGTTCAAAAGGGTAAAAATTGCGTGAACCCTAGTGAAGATGCAATGAGATCCGAATACTCAATGATGCAATTATAATTCCACAAGGATAATTTCTTCCAACATAACCCTAATCACATGTAAATCCATGCAAATAATACATAAGATCAACAAATTTTCAACTATAAGAACCCCTTTCCACCGAATGCAAATCACAGTTCAAATTAAGTACAATTGATAGTAAACAACAAATGCTCAATACCAATTAACTAGGAAATAACAACTTGATTACAAATGTAATCAAATGATACCAAGAATATTTCAATCCAACCCTAGATATGACTCGCTAGAGATGAAATGAAAGACAACAACAAGAGATTGATATTACTCATAATTTCAAGTGTCACACTCACCACAATTTCAACTCTTGGGATTGAAATTGATAAGAGTCTAATGATGATAAGGAGAACCCTAATCCTCACGAAAAGTGTTTATTTAATTCTAAAAAATGGCCTCCTCAAACCCTACTTTAAGCGAGTATTTATACTTACTCCCTTTAGGGTTAGAAAGTACACAAAATTATAACTATGCCACTTTTAGGGTGACCGGTCTTAAATGAAAATTACAAGCAAAATGAAAGTGTCCAAAAAGTAAATACAACATAAAATAGTCCAAAGAAATAATTATAAATAAAAATAGTCTTCATCATGCTAACTCTTCCATAGGAATTATCTGCTCAGTTTATCGCCAGTTTAGGTCGGTCCATGGATAACCCACAAGCTAAGTCTGAGTGAGTTTGTCCATTGTCCTGTGAAGCCAAATAAGTGTGCCTATTGGAAAACACAATACAAGAATAATAGAAAAGAGGTTAATTTATAAAAAATTCTATGGTCGATTTGCTCAAAATGGGCCCTCATCGCCAAGATTTGAAATCCTTTGGCTTTTTCCCTAATGATAGGTCTTGATGAATTTTGATTCATATCATCTCCTCGGGCCTCAAAAAGATTTGTCCTCAAATCTAACAGATCAAATGCAGTAGAGACTCTGTTTCCTCCTAGCAAGCCACCTGAAGAGGTATCACTGTAGAATCCCAATATCTGAAATACCATAGGGGGTGATTGTTTTCTCTCCTTCATTTCTAGGATGTATCTCATTTGCAACATAAATAATGATCCATTATTCACTGAGGTCTCCCCTATCTCAACCCATTCCACTGATATCGTTTCCTCCTTTTCTAACTCATCTGTATGGCGCTAACCCTTATGGCCCTCTAATAGTTGGCTCAACCACTCATGGCCCTCGAAAACCTCTAATGATGGACACAAATGTCTCTAAATAGTCTGGCCCTCTGGTGATCTACTCATATCACTCTGACCCTCGGTTTCTCCTAAAGGTTTACTCAACTGCTCATAAGCCTCTAATATCTCTGAAGGTGAACACAACTGCCCTTGAACAGTTTCATCCTCTGGTGATTTGCTCATCTAACTCTATTCATCAGGATCCTCTGAAGGTTGGTACATCTGTGACTGACAAATTTTGTGCTCTAAGGGTTGGTTCAATTGCTCATGGCCTACTGATGGTCTACTGATTTGTTGCTGAACCCTTTGAACCTCTAAAGGTGACATCGGATTCAAAATAATTCATTTTCCCTCCTTCTGGAATACATAAGTATTCTTGAAGCCATCATATAAGACCTTCCTGTCATATAACCAAGGCTTGCCAAGCAATATATAGGATGTACACATAGGTAAAATATCACACTCAATCTCATCAAAGTATTTTTCCCCTACACTGAATGATACCCTAGCTCTATGGGTCACATGCAACTCCCTTGATCACTAAGCCAATGCAATGCATACGGTTCAAGATGTGGAATTGTAGCAAGTTTTAGTTTCGATACTAACGATGCTGCTACCACATTAGTACAACTACCACCTTCAACTATAAGGACACATAAATTTCCTTGTACCTTGCAAGAGGTATGGAACAAGTTTTCCCTTTGTTCATCATCCTTAGTAGTAAATGTAGTCAATGTTCGGTGTAATACATTAGTATAATGAAACATCTCACTAGACATGATTGTATTCAAACCCAACAACATAATAATTATCTTCACACTTCCACGATTCAAGTACACAACCAAGCTACAAGTGAAGTACACTCAACTTCTTTCAAGTAGATAGAATTAAGTTCAACTACAAGTGTTTAAGTAACTAGTTCAATTACTTTCACACTTTAATGACTTGTTTGAACTTCAAATTCTACTACTCACTTTCCTTTTTCTTGCCTTGGTTTCTCACCACTTAAATACACAATTGGTAGCAATCAAATACATATACAATACTCAATTAACCACCACATAACTCCCCTTCTACTCATGGTCCCAATATGTTCACGCCACTAGCAACAATTATCTTTACAACACAAATAACAATCAACGCCAAATATACACACCCTTCACTAAGTTTAAAAAAACACAACACTACATACACTCCTCTTCAAGCTACGGTACACGTCCTACTTCCACAAGCTACAACCAAAATCGCAACTTCAATACAAAATAACGCAACTCACTTTCAAATTCAAAAGAAGTTCAATAAGTGCACAACTCCACAAATGGTAAGAGGCTTTTTCAAATTCAAATGATACACAATTAACTATGACTTAATGTGTATTTGAGATTTCAAATTGACCTCTTAATGTAAACTTTCAATTCTGATTTCAAATCTGAAAAATAATAATTGTGATTCCTCCAATTTCCGAAAATGCACACACTACACAATTCTACTTCACAATTGAAACACCACTCTTCCCCTTCACGGTTTGCTATCCATGCACTACAATCTTACACTTTAGCCTCAATGTGCAACACCTTACTCCACACAACTTCCACAAATTCACACCACTTTACAACACCTCAAATGCAACACACTCACACCACCACTTACACAATATACACACGATGTACTAAATTCAAACAATAGCAACAACAACACTCACGATGTAATACCTTCTTCTCACCACATGCTGTTGGTCCCAATTAGATTAATCAAGAGGGGGGTGAATTGATTAATTACTTAAAATTTCACTTTTTCGCAAATCAACCAAAACTATTGACTAATAAAGTCACGTGAAGAACAATAATGTGCAGTAAATAAAAGTAGAGAAGAGTAGAATGCTTAGATATTTATAGAGGTTCCGCCTCGAGCGTCAGTCCTCTCTTCCAGCTCCACGCCGGGGTCCCGGTTGTCTATACCGGTTGTGTTTCACTATATCAACAAATCGAAGATATACAACACAAGCCTCTTCAAGGAAAAGTCTCACTGTTGAGTCTTTCTAGCTTCTTCACTAAGCTAATCACTCAACTACAGTGATGAAACAACAAACAATTCCCTTTCCACGAAAGGAATCTCAACAACAACAACAATGAGGAATAACAAATTTCCTCTAGATCACATATATATGTAAAGATATTTGCTTGAAGATGTATGAGTCTTTTCTTCTCGTGTGTATTTTTCTTTCAACAACGTTCTTTTTTCTGTTTTTTCTCAACGTTCTCCACTCCTCCTTTTCATTTGAATTAAACACTTTATATATGGAGGAAATATAACGGCTACTTTCCACGTGATAATCTTGAATTTATTTTTGAATTTTCAATTCAAAAATAAGTTGGATCTGTTGAGGAAGATCTGCATTCGTGATATTCTTGATGAGGATAAGCTTGGATAATTAGTTTGACCAAGATCTTCTTTGGATATATCTCTTGGATCAAGTTTGTTGAAGATATCCCTCACATTGTGGAACCATATCTTGATATAACAACCATATCTCTTATCCTTATCTTTGTAACTGCTGGATCTCCCAAAATATAGTACAAATATCCAATTTTAAATCTGGATAAAACTTGTAAATCCTATATGATCTCACTTTATCATAAAATGAAATCTTTGAATAAAATCTTGTAAAACTTTATGTAAATTAAAAAAACCTTTAATATAAAATCCAACTTTAGTAAAACACATCAAGTATGTTACCAAAAAATACTTGAAACGTAGAGCTAGGCCTTGAAATTTATTAAAACTATCGATATAAAATTTAGAACGTAATCTGGAAAAATTCGTAACAAACATGAAAGGTTCTGAAAGTGTTTCTGAAGCAAACCTGTTAACTGTCCTGAAGGTTCTGAAAGTGCTTCTGAAACAAACCTGTCAACTGTTCTCCTGTTATGAAGGTTCTAAAAGTGCTTCTGAAAGGTTACCACGATAACTACGGATACACTACACAACTTCTGAAACACCTTCTATCGGAAAAAAAATAGTCTTTATAACACTTTTGAAGGTTCTGAACAAGCTTCTGTCTCCTTGTTCAACTTTAGAAAAAATTACGTGCTATCTTAAACATTCATTACACTCATTCCTCTTTTGTTAACATTAAAACTAAATTAGAGAACTTAACATTCTCCCCCTAACATCAACATTCTCCCCCTTTTTGATGATAACAAAACATCATTAGATTATCAAAATATACACAACTTTCATAGCACAATCGTGTTATTATAAACACATTGATCATAAGCACTCATAAGCAATATAGAATCATTATAAGCAGCATTGATAGATATAATAGAATCATTCTTCTCCTAACATCAACATTTACCATTCTCCCCCTTTTTGTTAACAGCAAAAGGGATATCTCCCCCTTAAACGATGCATAAAAGATAACAAAAGTCTTTTACAACTTGATTCGAAAACAAAATTTAAAAGAACTAAGATTTTCTAAATCTTGTGACTCGAGAGGTAGAGAGAGTGGTGGAATGTTTGGTTGACGAAGGTTTCTTTGGTGAAGTATCCAAGTCGATGATGTGAGCGCTAGAGCGAACATAATCTGGAAATTTGTTGGATAAGAAGAGCTTGATTTCACCATGAAGACTTATGATAGATTGGGATGTTTTATCTGTCTTGGAGTCCAAAATCTTGAAGGAGTTAGTAACTGAATCTCCAATCTTCCTCACTTGAGAGACAAATTTATCAAACGCAATCACATTATTAGATAAATCTTGTTTGACTCTCGCACTAAATTCATCATAGAGAATCCTATAGTGATGGAGATCGGTAATCATCTTCTCAGAATTCTTCTTGATATCAAAAAGAATATCAGAAGTTTGTTTAACTTGTAACTCCATTGATTCAAGTCTCCTCAGATCAGATCGTTGTATAACTTCATCTGTCAAAGTTGTCTTAACCAAATTCGATAGTTCATGTTTCAAACTTTCTCGAACAACATTTTTTATTTGTTCTAGATCAACATTGGATATAACTTCTTTTGTTCCACTCTTCCCAGCCTCTTCACCATATGATTTCTTCCCATGATCTGTTTCAACCTCTATTCTAGGTTCTGAACTAGGTTTTGAACCTCCTTCTTGAATAGATATTGAAGAAATTCCAAAAGGAACAGTTCTTTTCATATGCCTTTGATGGGCAAAATGTGCACCATCATTCGCATACCACATACAATCCTTAACAAAGATGGACATGTGATGAAAAAATTCTTTACCTATCCTCTTTAATTTAATAGGTTCAGATGAGCTGGTAAGCAAAACTATCCCTTTAAACACAAACAATCTCATCAGTATATTCCCAAACACCAAACTTTCTTTATTCCTCCAAATTTGATCAATGACTCTAGAAGCTATGTCCACATTCCTTTTGTTAATCATTGCATAGATAATTTGAGCATGTTCTATGGACATTGAAGTAGAACTGCCCTTCCTTGGACATAGACACTCAACAATTATCTTATGTATGATTCTAGGAAACAACTCAAAATCAATGACCATTGCTTCTTTTCCATAATCCATTTGCAATCCTCCATTTATAGCAACAAACAGATCATTCCTAAGCATGTTCGTAATCTCTACATCATCATTTACTTCATGTAGATATAGACATTTAATCACATCTTCCCTAGAAATTGAAATGTCTTGATCACATACTCTAGAAACTAAAACATTCCTTGCCGCAAGACTTAAACTTCCATAAAATTCTTTGACACACTCGCCATAAACTAGAACTTAAGTAGAGCAAAGTTCCATGCATCCTATGGGTTCTAACAGTTCATTCCAGTAAAATCCATTACTAGTAAAGAAATTAAAATCCACAAAACTACAAGAACACACCTCATTTTTCTTCTTTCGAAGAGATTTTCAATTTGAGGGTTTCAGACTTGGTACATTCTCTTGTTTCATTTGCTTCTTGGATGCTTTCTTGAGCGGAGAGGTTTCTTGAGTAGCTTTTCCTTTTCCTTTTGAAGACGATGCAGCTTGTTTTCTTTTGGAAATCTTCTTGGAACCTATGATAGATTCGGAATCAGGGGAACTCGGATTCTCCTCTATGGAAGGTTCTTGATAATTTTCCGAAGAGTTTGAAGATTCATCATGAATCACTAAAGGCTTGTTTAATGATTTTGTTTTGAATGATTTTTGTTTGAGGCGTTCCGATGTTTTAGGCGCCATTGGAGTTGCAATGAGAGGGAAGGAAAATAGAGAGAGAGAAAAAGAACAGATTTCGAAGGAAGAGAATTAGAGAAGAAAGAAAACGAATGAAAAGAAAAAATATTTTGAATGAATAAAGATTTTTCAATATTTTCGAGGGAAAAAAAATCAAAAGGGGTTACAAATTCCTAATTCATTTCTAATAAATTCAAATTTTACCTTTTCAAGAGGTTTTGTAAAAATATTTGCAAATTGATTATCGGTTGACACAAATTCAACATTTATATCTCCATTATGCACATGATCTCTAATAAAATGATGTCTAATTTCTATATGTTTTAACCTAGAATGATGTACTGGATTCTTTGTCAAATTTATTGCACTCGTGTTGTCACATTTAATTGGCACAGTTTTAAAATTTATTCCATAATCATTCAATTGTTGTTTTATCCATAAAACTTGTGCACAGCAATTTCCAATAGAAACATATTCAGCTTCAGCTGTGGATAGAGCAACAGAATTTTGTTTTTTAGAAGACCAAGAAATTAATTTATCACCTAGGAATTGACAAGTACTAGATGTGCTTTTTCTATCAATTTTACATCCAGCATAATCTGCATCAGAATATCCTATTAGATCAAAATTCTGATTTTTAGGATACCATATGCCTAAATTAGAAGTATTAACTAGATATTTGAAAATTCGCTTTACAGCTGATAAATGAATTTCTGTTGGTGCAACTTGAAATCTAGCACACAAACACACACTAAACAAAATATCAGGTCTAGATGCAGTCAAATACAATAAAGAACCTATAAGACTCCTATAAAATTTTTCACTTACCTTCTTTCCATTTACATCAGAGTCTAACCTTGATGAAGTACTCATAGGTGTTGTAACCTTTTTGCATCCATCATATCCAAATTTCTTCAATATTTTTTTTTTGTATTTTTCTTGATGAACAAAAATTCCTTCCTTTGTTTGTTTTATTTGAAGTCCTAAAAAGAATGTCAACTCTCCCATCATTGACATTTCAAATTCTACCTGCATGGTCTCAGCAAATTCTTGACACAACAATTCTTTAGTAGATCCAAAGATAATATCATCCACATATATTTGTACAACTAAGATATCATTATCAAAAGTTTTTAAGAATAAAGTAGTATCCACTTTTCCTCTATGAAAACCTTTAGAGATCAAAAACATACTCAATCTTTCATACCAAGCTCTTGGAGCTTGTTTCAAACCATATAGTGCTTTATTTAATTTAAAAACATAGTCTGATTTGAAAGGATCTTCAAAACCAAGTGGTTGTTCCACATAAACTTCTTCCTTTATAAAACCATTTAAAAATGCACTTTTTACATCCATTTGAAAAACTTTAAAATCCTTATAAGATGCATATGCAAGCATTAACCGTATTGCTTTTAGTCTAGCAACAGGTGCATATGTTTCATCAAAATCTATTCCTTCTTCTTGTGGATAACCTTTAGCTACTAATCTTGCTTTATTTCTTATAATTTTACCGTCTTCATCTAATTTATTTTTAAACACCCATTTAGTTCCAATTATAGACTTTTCTCTAGGTCTAGGAACTAAATTCCATACATTGTTTCTTTGAAATTGATTTAATTCTTCTTGCATAGACATAATCCAATTAGCATCATTCAGAGCTTCTTCAATCTTACTAGGTTCAATTTCAAATAACATCACAAAATGATTTTCAAGATTTTGTAATTTAGCTCTTGTTTTAACACATGATTGTATATTACCTATTATTTGATCAGAAGGATGTGCGGACTTATACCTCCAAGCTTTAGAAGCCTCTTGTTCAGATCTTACAACTTCTGAAGTACCTTTTGTATTTGCCTCTGAAATAGGTTCTGGATGATCAGATCCTCGAATATTAACAGCAGGTGCTTCAGACTTAGGTTCTGAACTAACTTCTACTTTAGAATTGGAGTCCTTTTCTTCATCAGAATCAACATCCTTTAAATCCTCAATAAACTTAACATTTATCGATTCTTCAATAGTGTTTGATGACTTATTGAAAACATGATAAGCACCACTATTTAAAGAATATCCTAAGAAAATAGCTTCTTCAGATCTTTCATCAAACTTACCAAGGTTGAGTGGGTTCTTCTTCACAAAACATTTAGATCCAAAGATATGAAAATATGAAACGTTAGGTTTCTTACCTCGAAACATCTCATAAGCAGTCTTTGATGTCATAGGTTGAATGAAAACTCTATTGATGACATAGCAAGTTGTAGAAACTGCTTCTACCCAGAAATACTTAGCAATTCCACTCTCATTTAACATAGATCTAGTCATCTCTTGTAAAGTTCTATTCTTGCATTCCACTACTCCATTTTGTTGAGGAGTGTATGGAGCTAAGAAATTATGAGATATACCATGTTCTTCACAAAAATTTAAAAAAATTGCATTTTGAAATTCTATTCCATGATCAGTTCGAAGACTAGTTATGGAAACTCCTTTTTCATTTTGTATTTGTTTTGCAAACTTTTGAAAAGAATCAAAGGTATCTCTCTTGTGTCGCAAGAATATAACCCAAGTGTATCTTGAAAAATCATCAATGATAACAAATCCATATTTGCTTCCACCTATGCTTAAGACTCTAGTAGGTCCCAAAAGATCTAGATGCAATAATTCAAGTGGTCTCTTAGTTGAGATTACATTTTTACTTTTATGAGAAACAGAAACCATTTTATTCTTTAAACAAGTATCACATTTCACGTCTTGTTTAATATTTATCTTAGGTAATCCTTTAATAATATCCTTTTTAGATAATTTTTCTAAGTGATTAAAATTAACATGTCCTAGTCGTTTATGCCAAGCAAAAACATGATCATTCAAAGAAATTAAACAACAATCATTATTGATTTCATCTGGTTTTATAAGATAGATATTTCTTTTCCTAATTCCTTCAAATAATCTTTCATCATTTTCATTAAAAGCATAGCACTTGTCTTGATCAAAAATCATTCTATAACCTTTATCACATAACTGACTAATACTAAGTAAATTATGTTTTAAACCTTGCACAAGATATACATTTTAAATAAGAAACATAGGCATACCAATCGTTTCAGTGGCAATTATTTTACCTCTACTATCATCTCCAAACTTTACATACCCTTTTTCTTCCCAAGTTATGCTATTGAACAATGAAGCATCTCCAGTCATATGTCTAGAACATCCACTGTCCAAATACCATGTTCCTCTTATTTTAGCTTCATGTCCCTGTACAAATGAAAAGAATTAAGTCCTTTTAGGAACCTAAGCAAGTTTGGGCCCTTTAAAAGATAAGTTCATTTGATTTCTTCGATTTACTTGTTGACTACTGAGCTTATTTCTTTTATAATAGCAAAATTTCTCAATATGACCAAATTTATTACAGAAGAAGCATGCATAAGAATTAACATTCCTATACCTGTCATTTACCTGTTTCTGGAAATTCTGGTTTGTATAACTTCTGTTATACCTTCTGACATTGCTTCTGTAGTACCCATTGTGTGGATACCTCTTGTCAGAATAAATTCTGTAAAAGCCTCTAGTATTTCCTCTTTTAACAATATTTGTATTCGAAATGTACTCTTTACTTTTGAATTTATCAGTTAAGACTTGCTTAGCTTTAACGAAAACTGTATTTTGATTCGATTTTGAACTCGAACCATGCTCATATCCTAACCCATGTTTTTCATTTGAAACCCTTTGTGAAGAAATTAACATGGTCAATTTCTTGTCACTTTCATCAAATTTCTTAAAGGTAGTTTTCAACGAACTTGACAGTTTATCAATCTTTACCTTCATGTTACTTGTTTCTGCTTCAAGTAGTTGATTTTCTATTCTTAGTTTCTCTATACTCACATGCATGGATTCATTTTCTTGTTTCAAGATATCATTTTCATCCGCAAGTAACGAATTTGTTTGCTTTACTACCTCCTTTTCATTCTTAAGAGCGTTTATTTCATTTTCATACTTAGCTAATTTTGTATCAGCCCTTTTTAGTGCCTTTAGTAGCTTACTCATTTCTACTAGCATGTCAATTTCAGTTACATCTTCATCAGATTCGGAATGTACCTCAGAACTAGCCATTAAGCACAAATTTACCTCATCCTCTTCTTCTTCTAAATCCTCTGAATTTGTCTCTGTATCCTCTAAATCACTCCATGTTGCTAGCATTGCTCGACTTTTCTTTTTATAATTTTCCATTTTCTTGATCTGTGTTGGACATTCGTATTTGATGTGTCCTGGCTTTTTGCATTCATAACATTGAATCTCCCTTTTCTCTTTCTTCTTTTCTTTCTCCTTGTACGTTTTTCCTGCATCATTATGCTTATATTCAGTACTTTTCTTGAAAACATTAAACTTCTTACCTCTTTGCTTCTTGAGCAGCCTGTTGAGTCTACGTGCTAGAAGACTGATGTCCTCTTCTTTCTCATCATCGCTATCATCTGTTTCAGTTTCATTTTGCTTTATTTCTTTGACTTTAAACGCAATTCCTTTGGTACCGTCTTCTCCTCTTTGCGTGGTCTTTATGTGTGACTCATATGCCATGAGCTTTTCTCTCAATTGACTGAGAGTTAGCTTGTTTAGGTCTTGAGCTTCCTCTATAGCAGTTTTCTTTGCATCCCAAGATGGTGGCAATATCCTTAACATTTTCCTCACAAGATCTAGATCTGGAAGTTTCTTTCCAAGTGATGCAAGCTCATTTATGATAGCTGTAAACCTGTTAAAAGCATCTTTGACATCTTCATTAGACTTAAACTTAAATAATTCATACTATTGAATTAAAGCATTTATCTTAGTTTCCTTGATGGTATCTGTCCCTTCATATGTATTGGATAGGATATCCCAAATCTCCTTTGCACTTGCACACGATGATATTAAATAGAACTCTGATGGAGCAATTGTAGTCAGTAATAAATTTTTTGCTTTGTTGTTCTTCTCAATAATTTTCTTCTCCGAATCTGACAAGGTTGAATCTCCGTTCAAGGTGATCAAACTGTCTCCAAGTGAAATGACCTGCCATGAATCATAATCATTAGCTTTGATGTAAGTTTCCATACGCATCTTCCGATATGAGAAGCTTGAGCCATCGAAGTAGGGAGCTCGATTAATTGCAACATTATTTTCAACCATTTTGGATCACTCAAAATAGATGAGTCCTGCTCTGATACCAATTGTTGGTCCCAATTAGATTAATCAAGAGGGGGGTGAATTGATTAATTACTTAAAATTTCACTTTTTCGCAAATCAACCAAAACTCTTGACTAATAAAATCACGTGAATAACAATAATGTGTAGTAAATAAAAGTAGAGAAGAGTAGAATGCTCAGATATTTATAAAGGTTCCGCCTTGAGCGTCAGTCCTCTCTTCCAGCTCCACGCTGGGGTCCCGGTTGTCTATACCAGTTGTGTTTCACTATATCAACAAATCGAAGATATACAACACAAGCCTCTTCAAGGCAAAGTCTCACTGTTGAGTCTTTTCTAGCTTCTTCACTAAGCTAATCACTCAACTACAGTGATGAAACAACAAACAATTCCCTTTCCACGAAAGGAATCTCAACAACAACAACAATGAGGAATAACAAATTTCCTCTGGATCACACATATATGTAAAGATATTTGCTTGAAGATCACAACTCCACAAATGGTAAGAGGCTTTTTCAAATTCAAATGATACACAATTAACTATGACTTAATGTGTATTTGAGATTTCAAATTCACCTCTTAATGTAAACTTTCAATTCTGATTTCAAATCTGAAAAATAATAATTGTGATTCCTCCAATTTCCGAAAATGCACACACTACACAATTCTACTTCACAATTGAAACACCACTCTTCCTGATAGAGCCATTTTATACTCAATCTTTATAGTATAAATTGTGTTAAATTATTATTGATTTTATAGAAATCATAAGGAAATGGTACTTTAATTCTATCATCGTGATAAATCAGGTTAAATGGAGTCAAGGATGCCAATTTAAGTAAATTAGAGAAGCCATCTACAACTTGGTTCAAAGACAAGGATTTACACCACTGGAGGGAAGTACATGGGCGTGTAATTGAAGTACACGGCCGTGTACTTGGTTTTGAATCAACAGGAATATACACGGTTGAAGTATACGGCCGTGTAGCTAACTAGGAACTAGCACGGTTTGAGGCACGGCCAAGGTGAAAACCGTGCCCCTCACTGGACAAGAAGGCGAAAAAGTGGACTTTGAACAGAGAGAGACACGGCTTAGGGCACGGCCGTGGTGGAAGCCGTGGGAGAAACCGTGCTTGGAGCCGTGGTGAAAGCTAGACGTGCCAAGGAGAAGAAAGTGTAGAACATCAACCAGATGAAGGCACGACTTGAAATCTAGCCGTGGATGTAACCGTGGTACACACTGGACACGGATGAAGACTTGTAGATTATGCACAGATGAAGGCACGGCTTGAAATCTGGCCGTGTGTGTAACCGTGGTACACACTGGGCGCGGATGAAGACTTGAAGAATATGCACAGAGGATGGCACGGCTTGACCCACGACCGTGTGGTGGGGCGTGCCAGGCAGACGAATCTTCACTTCTCAAAATCTACTTGGAAAAGGAAAGATATTTTCGTATCTTGCTAGCAAAAGATCACATGCTATCCCCCTAACAATATAAATAGAACCAACCCTAGAGGGTTAGGACAACTTTTGAATCTTTGAATCTGGAATCACCTTGGAGACAAGAAGGAAAGGAGGAGGCAGAGCAGGCAGCCGGAAACAGAGGCTTGTTATGTCTTTACTTTTTATTTTCGTTTTATTGATGAACATGAGTAGCTAAGCTACTTTTCTAGCCAAAGGGTCATAGATGTTTAATTCTCCACGAATTGTGAGGTCTAATTGACTTGTATTTATTCTATTCTTTGTTTTCGGGTATTCATATATCTTCTGATCGTTTTGTCATTATTATCTTTGTTGATTGGTATGAATAGAGCTCTTCTACTCAATTAGCAAGTTAATATATTGTCAACTAGCACGTCAAATCCGTAATTGTTTGATTGTTCTAGTCTTAGTGACGCAATAACATGTTTGGTTATAAAAGAGATGATCGAATTCATGTTATGGAGGTGTATGATCATGTTTAAATAGGTTATCTTATAATCTACTGGCATGAATTGGTGGTCTCTCTAGATTTTAATGCTATTGATAGATTAAATCCTAAGCGCTTGTCTAGGGTTGTTTAATCAATAAGAGAAATAATTCAAAGCGCTTGTCTGAGGTTATCGAGGAAGTAAGGAGAGATAGGTTGTTAGAGCTTGTTAATAACCATAACCATTTTATCTAGAACTAAGAATAGAAAACATTTGCATCGATGATCAATTCCTAGAATTAAACTATCTTGATTCCTTTGGCTAGGCTTTTATTAATATCCGATTTTCTTACCTTGTTTTACTTTATTTTGATTCACAAACAAAACCCCCCATTTTTCTTTTCCCTTTTATTCTCCTTGAATAGAAATAAGTTTAACCAATCTCTGTGGATTCGACCCTACTCACCACTATATGCAAATCATATAATTGTCTAGGAGTAGGTTTTATTTTTGTTGGATTCGACACCCATCACTTCCCCTTCACGGTTTGCTATCCATGCACTACACTCTTACACTTTAGCCTCAATGTGCAACACCTTACTCCACACAACTTCCACAAATTCACACCACTTTACAACACCTCAAATGCAACACACTCATACCACCACTTACACAATATACACACAATGTACTAAATTCAAACAATAACAACAACAACACTCACGATGTAATACCTTCTTCTCACCACATGCAACACAAACTTCATCAATTCACTACTCCTCCTCAAGGTAAATTCAAGGACAACACGTTGCAAATTCTTCACTTCAAACATAATTCCAAACCGCAACTTACACAAAAGGCAGCAATTTAAATTTGAAAATCAAACCACTTCACTAATTGTAACCCTTCCACATTTGGTAAGAAGTAATTTTCAAATTCAAACAAACATATATTAACTCCTTCACTCTTAATGCTTGTTTTGGAAATCAAATAACTTCCATTACTCCCCACTACTCAAATTTGGAAATTGCAAATTGCTCTCCCCAATTCCGAATTCACAAATGTCACACACAACACTACAACACGCGGCAAGGATTTCAAAACAACACTTTCCTAGCCTTCAAATTTCACTTCCCACGAATGATGATAATGATGATTTCCCTTAAACCAATCACGGTTAACTTAAGGAGATAAATAATATGGTGATGCTCCACGTCCACAACAATTAATAACAAGGAAATCACTTCAACAACACAATTGAAATAATTCAATTCTTCAATGCACAATTTTCGGATCAAGGTAATAAGAACCCTAAATTTCTGAATTCCAAATTGCAAATCCCTCCTCTTAAACCTCAAGCTCTGATACCAAAAGATGATGTGCTCAAAACGAAGCCCAAGCACACAAAACCCAATTGAAAGATCAATTACACAATGAAATCAAACTAGTCCTCCAAATTGCATAAACCGTCAATCTTTACAATTCCAAATCCACAAATATGAACATGTATGAAGATTGCATATCCAAGAATGATAAGCTCTAATACCAAAAGATGATGTACCTAAAACCAAGGTCTAAGCACATGCAAATGAACCAAAGGAACAACTTCAACTCTCAAAATCAAAATTGGTTCAAAAGGGTAAAAATTGCGTGAACCCTAGTGAAGATGCAATGAGATCCGAATACTCAATGATGCAATTACAATTCCACAAGGATAATTTCTTCCAACATAACCCTAATCACATGTAAATCCATGCAAATAATACATAAGATCAACAAATTTTCAACTACAAGAACCCCTTTCCACCGAATGCAAATCGCAGTTCAAATTAAGTACAATTGATAGTAAACAACAAATGCTCAATACCAATTAACTAGGAAATAACAACTTGATTACAAATGTAATCAAATGATACCAAGAAGATTTCAATCCAACCCTAGATATGACTCGCTAGAGATGAAATGAAACACAACAACAAGAGATTGATATTACTCATAATTTCAAGTGTTGCACTTACCACAATTTCAACTCTTGGGATTGAAATTGATAAGAGTCTAATGACAATTAGGAGAACCCTAATCCTCACGAAAAGTTTTTGTCTAATTCTAAAAAATGGCCTCCTCAAACACTAATTTAAGCAAGTATTTATACTTACTCCCTTTAGAGTTAGAAAGTACACAAAATTACAACTATGTCACTTTTAGGGTGGCCGGTCCTAAATGGGAATTATAAGCAAAATGAAAGTGTCCAAAAAGTAAATACAACATAAAATAGTCCAAAGAAATAATTATAAATAAAAATATTCTTCATCATGCTAGCTCTTCCATAGGATTCGTCGGCTCAGCTTATCGCCGATTTAGGTCGATCCATAGATAACCCACAAGCTGAGTCTGAGTGAGTTTGTCCATCGTCCTGTGAAGCTAAATAAGTGTGCTTGCCTGTTGGAAAAGACAATACAAGAATAATAAAAAAGAAGTTAATTTATAAAAAATTTCGGGGTCGATTTACTCAAAATGGGTCCTCATAGCCAAGATTTGAAATCCTTTGGCTTTTGCCCTAATGATAGGTCTTGACAAATTTTGATTCCTATCAAATTGATAAGAGTGTTTTTGCATGAAAGAGGAAATCCTTCCACGAAAATGGCAGCCAAAGAAATGAATTCCAAAAAAAGTGTCCTCAGTCCCCTCTTTTACAAGTATTTATACCTCTTCTAAATAAGAAAAAATTAACAAAAGAAAAATGCTTCAAACCGATTCTCCCACGTCTTGGAATAGTGTCAACCGGTTCACCTATGTAGGAACAATGTATGGCCAGCTTCTTGATTTTTGTAGGTCCATGAATAACTCACACACTAAGCATTAGTGTGTTAGTTCGCCATCCTATAATACTGACGAATGTGTCTGATGAAATGCAAAACAATTATATAAAGTAAACAAAGACACTAAACGAATGTCTTTGAGCTCTAATTGTTCAAAAAGTATCCTCAATGCTATGTTCTGTAATCCTTTGGCTCTTGCTCTAGTTATGGGTCTTCTAGATATATGATTCCTATCATACAATTGGGATCTTTATTTTATCTTTGTAAACACCCCATTTTTGCCCTAAGAATCAATAATAATCAATTTCCAATTTTTCCTAATTTTTTCCAATTTTTCTCTAATTTGGCAAAAATAAGAAAAATATTCAAAAAATAAAAATAAATAGGAAAACACATCAATTTTGAAAAATGATTTCAAAAATGGCAATAATAAGGAATAAATAATTTTTAAAATTTTTTGAAATTTCAAAAAAATACAAAAAAATAAAAAAAATCACATTGCATATATGCAATTTGCAAAATAAACAAAATCAGGAAAATGGGCTAGCTCAACTGGTCCAAGTCTTGGTCAGGCGGGTGCATGCGAGTGCGAGGTTAGGGGTTCAAAACGTGGGGGAAGTAGATTCCGCGTTTTGCAAATTTTTCATTTACCCGGGACACGTGGCAGCATCTGATTGGCTGGAGCGAACGCACGCGTCGGGCGCGTGATCGTCTTCAACCTCGGTCCGAGATCGCCGGCAAGGAGAAAAATTCAAATTTCGGCCATTTTGATTCGATTTTTTACACAAATCCAATAGATCTTCAACAGAATTGAGATAAACATCATCCAATTGGAATCAAATCTCAACAAATCGAAGGATTTACATGAATCGGAGTTGGTTCATTTAACTGCAAATCCGATTTGCCTCGATCGGTGGAAATCCAAGCTTATCCAGCTTGATTTTGAGAGCTTATAAATAGAAGATGAAGTGAGGAAGCCAGGACACAGATCAAAAGCGAGAGAAAGTGAGAGAAAAGAGAGAATCGAAGTCCACTGGAGGAGTTCGGAGCCGCGACCGCCAATCAAGAGTTGAGTAACCACCAGGAGGCGTTTCTAGAGCAAACCACCGCCACCATTGGATTCCTCACCCTCGATAACCTAGGATTCGACATCTCAACCGCTGCAAAAGGCCGCCGGAACGCCGTCAACGAGCACTCCCCGCCGTCGTGTCCGACCGCTTCGACCCGACCAACCCGACCCGCGCACTGACCCGGATCCAGGTAAGTCAGATTTTCCGTTTTTTATTTTATTTTATTTTGTTTATTTATTTGATTTATTTTTCCAAATTGATTTATTAATTTTTTTATTTATTTGTTAATTTGCTATTTATTTATTTGTTTATTTACTTATGTGTTATTTATATTTCAATAAATAGAAAAATGTTAGAAGTTAGATTTTTTAGGAGTTAATAATATAAAAAAATAATAAAAAAATATAATCAAAATAATAAATAATAAAAATGTAGAAAATAATAAAAATATTAGAAAAAAATAATAATAAAACTTTAGATTTTGAAATAAGGTAGAACCAAGGAGAAAATTTTTAATAAAACAAAAATGCACAAAAATTATGAAAAATTAATAAAAATAAAAAAAAATTAGAAAAGCTTATAAAGATTATAAAAATTTTAAAATAATAAAAGAGTCATAAAAATGACAAAAAAATCATTAAAAAATTACAAAAAAATAATAATAAATTAATAAAAATTCAAAAATTAAGAAAAAAAATAGAAAAAAATGAGTTTTATCACTTAGAAAAATCATTTTCTCAAATAAATCCAAAATTGATGTTTTCCCAAAAAATTATTTTCAAAAATCAAATTATTAAGCTTAGGTTTAGATTTTTAGAAAAATCCCAAAAATGTTAAAAACATAAATCAAAAGTGATTTCAAAATTAAAATTCAAAAACCCACTAAATCTTTTCAGGAAAAGCGAACTACGACTTGTTTGATCCTGAATAGGAGGTACGTAGGCACCCATTTGGGTCAACCCATAAAATGAAATAAAAAATCATTTTTTTCAAATAACTCATTCAAAAACACAATAAAAGGCAACAGAAACAAAATAAAAGACATTTCTAGATAGAGATAATTTTAGGAGATTAGGTGGTAACCGTAAGGTTTTAATAGGTTAGCCTCCGAACTTAGAAACTCTGGTTTTCCTTTTCCTCTTTTCACCAAAAACGAGAAGAGGAAATCACGACGACTAGTGGTCCAAATTAAGACTAATCCGCTCCTTTAGTCTTAATTCAATATTTCCTAGCAACAGTTGGGTAGCGACTCCAAAATTAAACGACGTTCCTAACTCAAGTCGAGGATCTATATTAGATGAGCATAAGGTCTAGTCTAGATCGAATTAGGAATGGGAAAATTCAAAAATTAGACTCGACAATCTCCATTTCACATTAATTAGGTTTAAGTCCATTAAGGTTCACACCAATTGATTGTGGATTGTTATCTTGTTCTTCCATCATTGTTTTAATATTGTAATTGGATTTGAAGCACATCACGCAATTTCTACGATCTAAATGCAGGGGAAAGCAATTATCAATTAGCTAGGTATAATTAAGATAAATTGGAACTCAATCATAGTATTCAAGCACATACAAGACCCCAAATGACCCCCCACATATAAATCTAACTCACATATCAAATATCTATAAACATACGAGTGTGTTAACTACAAGCACAAGCAAGGAACAATACTCACTGGATTTTCACTCACCTGGCCATATGGTCTTTAGTCATAATAGTCAAGTGGTAGATCATCCCCGAATGACACGTCACCAAACATGACAAAATATCTTTATAAGATTGGGTCAAAAACTAGCTTACACTAATTTTGCCAATTTTGGCGATTTTCTCTATTTTGAAGGTTTTAGTATTTTCTTCATAACGTTTTCAATTTAAGTTTTTTTTTCTTCATGTATTTATGGTCATTTTAAAGGGTTTCAAATGTTATTCCGATTTCCAAAGTCATTTTGATTGTTTGGACTTCAAAACATGGCATTAAGGCCCTAATAGATGGGGTGCACCTGATATGTGTTTGGTTTAAGGCTTCTTTATGTGTAATTTGATCTACTAACCTAGGGGAATTAATCCTAACTATTTGGAATGTGTTTAGGACTTATAGTTGGCGTGTTTATCCTTTGTTTCTTCCTAGAAATTCCAGAATTTAGCACAAGCACTTTGAATGTCTTTTCCAATGCTTCAATTGTACCCCTCTCTTAGTTAGTGCTAGTTGTGTTTTTCCTTTAGGATCTTTAATGCCTATGTTCTCAATAAAGTATTTTGATGATAAAAAAATTTACTTAATGTTTTTAATGAGTTCATTTAGTGTAAGGGAATAATTACTTTTACAATTTGACTAAGAGTTAGGAGATCAAATAATAAATGAAGGAAAACTGCGTTATTTTTAAATTACTTAAAAGATAAGTCAGAAGGTGTTCATTATGAGGAACAATAGGAACTCTGAGGATAAGTTAGAAGGTGTACATTATGAGGAATAATAGGAACTTAGAAGATAAGTCAGAAGGTGTTGGTGTTACAAGTTTGTATGAATACAATAGATTTATAAATTTAAGTTAGATAACTATCAATTTTGAAGACCTAGCTCTATTTATTGAATATATTTAGGTAATATGTTCAATTTGTTTCGCTTAAGTAAGAAAAATATCCATGAAGATTTAAGTGATTAATTTTGGAATTAAGAGATTTAGTTAAGTTGTGATAAACTCATGATTGATTCCACATATTTAGTTCTACTACTAGAAGATCAGTATTAAAAGGATTATGACATAAATTTTACAGATCACATATTTTCAAAACTTAAATTTGAATCCGAGGATAAGAGAAAGAGTTGTTAGATATTCCACAAAATCAGTGGGTGGTTGATTTCATCAATAGATTTTGTGCAAATGATATATATCACAATGTAAGGATGTATCTAAACTATCTTCAATGACAAATTTGATAGAATTTCCATATCATATTCTTAAGATATCAAGTTTACATTCAAAATTTAGCAAGTAACTTCAAATCCCTTGGGATTTTTTTTTTCAAACATTCAAAGCAAGATCACAACATCAAACTTTCAATTTAAAAACATATCAACAAAGTAGTCGTTACTCTTTAATGAATAAATAGAGCCAAAGTTTAAAGATTCTGGAAACACAAGATACAATACAAAACCATACAACATTCTTTTATCAGAAAAAGGCATTATCAAAACTTAGAGACTAACTTGAAACTTACTCTGTCTTTTACATATTGTCATATTATGCTTGAATTAATTTTTAGAGGATACAAATTCTCATTTCCCCGTTTGCTTTTGATAATGCTTGAAAGCTAGATATATGTATTACTAAGAGGTTATTTGTAACTCTGTAGATCTGTGAATAGAATTAGAGATAGGCTAGATAGGTAGAGCAGGGTGTTTTGAAGCTAAGGTATTGGTAGAACAATTGTAAATTCTCAAATTTTTTTTGGATTAGTGGAATGATACCGATGTGAAAGACTGGGACCCCAACAGTAGAGCTGGAAAAGAGGATTGACGCTTAAGGTGAAACCTCTATAAATAGCTTGCCCAATTCTCTTCTCTCTATCTTTTATTTTCTATTCTATAATAGTTTGTAATTTTTTTCTAAATTCCTTTTTTCATGCTATAATTAAATTGAGTAGTCAAAGGGGTTGTTTTTAACTAATAATTTTTTTTTAAAAAAAATCAGCAAATAATCAATTCACCTCTCTCCTCTTGATTACTTAATTTAATACCAACATTTAATTTTTATAGGTTTCCTATTGATATCTTGCCATTTTTAGGTGCTAGAAATAAAGAAATTTCCAAATCTTATTGACTTGGTCATGGCTCAGAAGTTCTTAGTTACACCTGGCTCATCTTTCTAATTTTTCTACTCTTAAATGGTTCATTTAGTCATTTTAACTCTCCACCACAAACAAAGGCGTGAATCACATAAAAAATGCCCTTAATAAGCCCTTTAATCTTGATGTCTAGAAGCACAAAATTTCCTCAAATTCTAATTCCAACTGTTTTTTCTACAAACTTCAACATATAAGGCTCAAGGAAAGGTAAAGCTCCACAGTTTTACATCAAAAGAAAGGGGACTACATTTCCAATGTTTTTTCTAAGTTAAATATACTTCAATATATATGGAAAGTTATAAAACTAAAGCAATATAACCCTATTCTAAGATATGAAATTGAAATATTACAAGAAAAAAAAAAAGTAGCATTAACATGAAAGTGAAGGATTCCTACTCATTGCAGCTTAGGGTGTTGGGATCCTCCTCTTTTAATTCCCTCTTAAGGTGGCTTTAAGCTCTGATTTTCCTTAGATCCTTAGCTGTCCTAGTAGCTTCTTGAGTGGTGTTGATGATACCAGAAAATGAGCTTGATTGGAGGTGGTTAAGGGCATGATCAGGTAGTTGAATCCAAAGGTGCACAGCCAAGATAGAATAGGGAATAACTTAAGGAACTCTTGTTTGGTTTGATTTTTGGCTAAATGTATGAGGCATTTTAGAGAGTCCTTGTAGTTTTTTTTTCTTGTGTTGGTTCTTCAAAAAAGTGGTGTTTCATGTAGACATCAAAAGGTGATGAAATTGGGATGAAAAGCTAAAGGGAAAATAGAGTTGGTGATTGTGTTGTAAGTGTCTGTCTATTACAAATTCCCGATGTTGTTCTTAAGGGTATTTAGTCGATTTTTCTTGAGTTTTATTTTTATTTTTTTTATGGGGTATTCTTCTAAATGAAAGTAGGTTTACATGAGGAGGAATGGGGTATGGAAATTTAGAATTTTGGGCAGCAAGTTTGGGGAGAATGTCGATTAGTCTTTAGCTTTGGTTAATTGGGGTAATGTCTTTGTCCAATGGGTAAATGGTCAAATCTCTAGGGGACATATCTGCAAATAGGGGTGATTACGCATCATATTTGTCCATCTTAGTTGCCATTTAGTTAGCTTTTAGTTGCCCTTATATTTAGTTAGGCTAATCCTAGTTATTTACTAGTTAACTTCCCTAGTTACCCAGTTGGAAGCTCACGTAGGCTGGGCAATCTTGGGGTTTGATTTAGGCTATCCAATTCCTTTTTTTTCTTGTGGTTAGAGGGGCTTTAATTAGGGCTTATATGGAAAGAATTTCATATTAAATTTGGGCTTAGGATCAGGCCATTTGGTGGTTCAATCATGGCCATCTCCCTCTCCCCCTCAAAGCTACTATAGGGATTGGTTAGGTTTATGTTTCTTCAATTTTTGTTTTACCTAATTTGATTTTTTTATAAAGTTGGATTCAATTGAATTTTTTGGTTTCTTTAGACTAATTATAGGGTAGTTCATCATCATTCAAGTTTTGGTTTCTTTCATATCAAATCTCGAGTTTTTTCGAGCTCAACATTAGTTTTTCTCAATTCCAAAGGAAATCCTAACATCAACAGTTGGTTCTAAGATTTTAAGATTTGAATTTGGGCTTTTCGAATATCTAAAATCAAGTTTAGTTTTCCTAAGGTGATGTTATATCATTGAGGTTTAGTTAATCTTTGAATTCCTTAGCTTTTGGGTACACTAGTTGGTTCGCGTATCACAAAACAATTTCAATTTCACAATTGGGTTCTCGTATTTATTTTCTGATGTATTTCTTGATATTTTCCTTCATACTAATTCTTGAATTAATTTTTTTTTAGGTTTTTTGATTTATTATTATTGTGATTATTTTGGATTTAGGTTTAGGTTTGGAGTTTAATTTATCATTTTTTAGGGTTTTTTAATTTTAATTAGAGTTTGCATTTTTGATTTGGGGTTTATAGGTACATATGGGTCTTGGATTCCTATTCTATGGTTTAGATTTTTTGGATTAAGGTTCGAGATATTATTTCATATTTTAGAGATCAATTTAGGATTTTCATAGAATATTTTAGGGTTAGGGAACTTAGTCCTTTAGCATAAGTTTAAATTGCTCCAAAAATTCTTCTTGCGATTCATACGGAATTTCAGAATTTTGTGGGCTTTACACTTAAGGCATTTCAATTTAAGTGATGGAATAATGTATTGAATCCATTTAATCTTAGAGCTTCTAAAGACTTTGAGTGAAAAACTACCCTCTCAACTTCATCATTTTTTACTATATTGGTAAAGTTTATGTTCATTTCCTCTATAAAAATTTGTTCAATTTCTTTGTAAAAATTATTTTCAATTTCTTTGCCCTCTTAACTTCATCATTTTTTACTATATTGGTGAAGTTTATGTTTATTTCCTCTATAGTAATTGGTTTAATTTCTTCAAGAACCTCATTTACATGACCAGAGCTCTTTTTGATACAACTAACTAAAGAATTTTTCAAACTCAACTTTTATCTCCTAGCTTTCCTTTAGCTATACTTAGCTTTCATCTTGGATTTTAAAAATCTTATTGCAAGCTCTTCTCATAAAAGTAGTTTGTTGAAAAACATTAGTGTTTTCATTGCCAAAATTGATCTAATTTAATCGTGCTTGCTAGTGCCAATACATTTCTTCCTTAGAAAATGCTTGCTTTAATTCTCTTTTCAACCGATTTTCCTCAACTTTTTTTTTTTACATATCTATTGGTTTTTTTTCTTAGATTGCAACTACTCCATGAGCCTTTTAACCAACTAAGTATTATACCTAACCTTGCTTCTCCTCTAATTTACAATGGCTAGCTTGTAAGGCCTCAATTTCCTTATAAATCCTTTAGTCTTAGCAAATTATGTCTCATCATTTCAAGCTTTCACAACAACCATTTTACAACAAGAAAACATTGTTTAGCTTTATTCGTATTTGAAATGCTTTACTCCTCTTCTATCATGCTTTTCAATTTCCATACTCAACGATGAGTGATCCTATCCTTGCACGACTAGATTTGTAATTTGAGTCAAAGGAAATTTTGAATTTGTTGTAGGTTTCTTAAGCCTCTATCTAGTCTTTCTTTGATGGGATATTATTCTCTTCCATTTAACTAGGTTAACAATTGGCCTTAAAATCCTAAATCTATAAAGTGGTAGTTGTAAATCATATTTTAGAAGGCTTCTATTTGTTGTAGTGGTTATTCTAATCGACCACTCTTCTCTTCTCTTATCTTATCTTAATAAAATCTCATTCATATCACTAATCACTAGCTATGGATCATTGATATTAAGGGAAATTTCTTCTATCTTATCCCAAACTTCACAGTTACTAAAATTAGGGATAACATAATAGATACCTATACTTGTTTTTTCATTTCATATCCAAGAACTAGGTAAATTTGAGTTTGATTAAAAAACATCTCCTTAGATGCCATCCCTCCACCATAATTGTAATCCTTTATATAGTCCTAATGGATCTACATATAAAGTGTCAAAACGATTGTCTTCTTCTCAAACATCAGTTTTACTTGCTTTATTCCTAACCTCCATTAAGAAAATTATTATGAGCCTATATTTCTTCATAAAACATATGAGCTTTTCTTTCTTTTTTTTTATCAAGGGTTGACAAAAATCCTAACAGCTACAACATATGATAAACATGGTGACCTTGTGGCTTTAAGCTAGTTACCATGACTATATACAAAAATATTAGTTGCCTCCTCTATATTTACTTTCATCAATTCACCTTAAAAGTCTAACTTCCCTCTTACAATTCTCTAACTAAATATAAGCAATGTTCTTTTATCTTCTTACCCTAATTTTCACATTTGATGAAGAATGTGCACTATAGGGCTTGACTTCTTGCCTTTCTTGCTCTTCAATGAACCATCTTTTAGCTTAGCCAAGGGATCTATGTCTCTTTTAATTGAAAGCTTTGTAAAAGCTTTTTGTTATGGGTGATTGAAATAGGTTCATCTTTATGTTCTTATTTAGAGAAAAGTTATTTACTTCCACTTTTGAGATTAAGGTTGATATAAGTTGGGTCCCCTTCAAATGGCTTGTTGGTTAAGAAGGTTTAAGGGGGGATTTAGTGGGGGGTTAGTTAAGCTTGAAGGCTCCTACATAAAGTATTGTTGTTGCATATCAAAAGAGCTTGATACAAATTAAAACTAATTAAAATTGATAGGTATTGAGCTCAAGGTTAAATGTGTCATGCCTTTAATTCATTATAGTAGCAACAATTTTTCATGTAACCTACTTAATTAAAACATGTAAGGTTATAGTTACTAAATGAGTTTCTAAACCAGTTTTAGGATCCTAAAATTACTAACTTGTTTTTGGAAACATTTTAGTGAAATGTTAGAAATAGGTCATAGAGCCATAGGCAAGTCTTAAAAGAGTAAATGCAAAATTGAAACATGGAAACAAGGTATGGATAAAGAAACAAAAATCAGTTGTAGTCATATACAAAGTATACGATAAAATAGATCACTTAATTTAATAAAAGAGACCTGCTCTAATACCAATTGTTAGTCCTAAAGAGTAAACAAGAGAGGGGTGGATTGGTTAAAAAAAATTACTTTCTTAAAAATCAAATCACATCCCTGATTAATTGCTTGTAAATTATGGCTTTGAATTTGCCTTACAATCACAATAGATATTTAAATGCAAAAAAATAAAAGAGTAGAATGAGAATAGTTTGTTCAATGATTTATAGAGGTTCTACCTCAAGCATATGTCCTCTATTCTAGCTCCATGTCAAGGACCCAATATTCTACATCGGTATGTTCCACTATATCTAATCACAAAATAAGATTTACAAATAATGTTCTGTTGATTGAATCGCAATCATACAAATTAAAATCCTTTTTACTCCGACTCTTCCTTGCGATCAATTAGGCAAGTGCAACTATCGATTACAGTAGTATAGAGTTTAAGCACAGATATCGTTCCCTCAGGGATCTACAAGTACTAATACTAACCTCAAACCAACTATCTAACCGCACAATTTCGAGGTGAATTGATTTAACCAAATTACCTAAATTAAACTAAATTATCTAATAGAAATGAAATCAATGGATATCAAACAATGAGTTAAATTATCAAATTCAATGTTCCAACGCGTACCCCACTCTTACTACTCATCTAATTACTATGCAACTTCAATCCTTAGAAAACTAATTAATGAGTATTGATTATCTCTGATCCGCGGGGCATCTAACACTAAGTTAATGTTTCTTCCAAAATCACTAACTCCTAATTCTAACCGTATTAACAAAGATCCCTCTTTTATTAACAACAATCAGAATTGCATGATTATACCACAACCCTCAATTAGATTAAATCACTATATCCAATCTAATACGGAAAACTTATGCTTTATATCCCTAGATTGCATACAAGCCTTTTCATCCGATGTATGATCTATTCAAATAAGAGATTTCCCAATCAACTTATCAGAAATCAATGTAATCTAACGCTGGCCAAACATCAAATCAACAATATATAATAAACAACATGGATGAAATCAGAGATGCTCAATCGTCATTAATTTTGCAATAAACCCAATGTTACATAGTAATCAGACTTTCGTAAGATTCGGGTACGAAATAATTAGCTACACATGGTTCTCAAGGAATAACAAAACGAAATAATCAAATCCATGTGTGAAACACTTCTAGAATTAAAGCTCGAAAATTCCTTTGACTGTTGTTGTTTTCCCAAAATTCCAGGATGTGTTTTCTGCCTTCTCTCCTCTTTCTCTCTCTTCAAAGACAACTATTTATACCTAGGGTAGCTTCCTCTCTGGCGTGTAGAAGATATCCTTCAAATATGGACGAAGGATTTAAAGATATCTTTCCTTCAATAGACACACGGTCATACTACACGGGCGTGTAGATAAACCGTGTATCTCTCTAAGTCAATGAACTCTGGGCATGTATATCCCACACGGCCGTTTGCAATAGCCGTGTATATCTCTATCTTCTTTGTTCTTCGTACACGGTTGATTACACAGGTGTGTATTCCAACCGTGTACTGGTCTGTCCTGAAAACTCTTCTTCCATGCTGATACACGGTCGGATACACGGGCGTGTATCCGAACCGTGTAGTCTCCTGATTCCTTCACACGGCCGTTTGTAAAACCGTGTGACTTCCTTTAACTTCAAAGCATTCCCTTTTTACTTGCTTTTATCTCCAATTCATCTTGAATTTAAATACTTTTCATCAAATCATCCTTTTCCACACCTGAACATGAAATATAAATCAATTAAGCATCATAATCTTATATTTTCACGCCCAATTATCTCAAAAATTGACTTAATCATCTCCAATTATAAGAGTTAAAATAGATTTATCATGTTCACAATTCACTTTGTCAGACTTCAAGTCATCACTTAGCTATCTCTAAACTCAAAGCCTATTTGTAATCTAGCTCTTACAAAAATTATCAAAATCAATGAGGAATAAAGAAAATGTAATCCTCACTAGGTTTAGTACAAAATCAAAATGAAATGTAACGAAAAATTTTCATAAAGTATGTTGAGTTATATTTTTTTTCTTTGTGTTCTGTACCATTCTTCTTAGATGCTAAGAATGTATTTCTTTTGATCACAAAACGGCTACAAAAGGATAAGCTAGACATTGAAGATAAAATATGTTTAAGATATTTTGCTGGAGATCATAACTCATCTCAAATTCAAAAATCAGTTCCGTTTTGTTAGTGAAGTATGTGGATAATTTCTCCAAAATAGCAGTTGACTTCATGTCCCTTAAAAATAGAAAGGTATCTCAATTGTTATCCTTTTTAAATATTTTTTTTCTCCTCAAGTGTGGTTTTATATTTTGAAAAATATAAATCTTCATTTTGCTTCATCACGCTAGGACCAACTTTAATTTTAATCTTTAAACTAATTAGAATTTCAAATCCCCTAGATATATTAACCAACTTTGTAGAGCATTTTGAATGTATTACCCAAATACATTCAACTTTGGAGTTAATCATTCAAGTTGAGAGATTAAACTAAATTACATGTGCATTGTTTATCTGCACACTTAATAACTTAGTTAGTAATCTCTTACCTTTTTGTTATCATTAAAACTATTATCAAAAGAACTTAACATTCTCTCCTTTTAATGATAATAAAACCCTTTATAAACAAAAATATTTAAAACTTTTCAGATTCCTTTTTCTTTATTAATACTTTGAGTTTTTGTTTATTTTTTTCACACTTTTCACACATATTTATTATTTCTCCCCTTTTTTGTTATCAATAGAAAAATAAGAAAATAAAAAAATTAATGTAACATACATTAACATCCAAGAATGCAACAATAATATAAATTAGATGTTTCATTAAAAGCAAATGTAGTAGTAAAAACAGATAACAAGATAGTTTGAATAATACAAATATCAACCAATTTTTCTTTATAGTAGCTTTCTTAACAAATTTTCCAACACATCTTTTAAATCTTCTAGCTTTCTTGGAGTATGAGCATCTTCAAGTTATTAAGATTGGAGTTTATTGAAATCCAGAGGCTGATAAAGAATAATCTACATATTTGGTGCTAATTCATCTAGATTCCTTAGAGAAATGGTTTAAGCTTAAGGTGATGATGGTTTAGTATTTAAGGTCGCTAGAGAAGTTGGTGTAGAGTTTTGATCTTATTCCACATTAGCTTATGAAGTAGCAAGACTCTGTCTAGGAGAGGATGATCTAACTAGTTTAAGAGATGGTGATGAAAGATTAATCTCAAGATTGTTTGGAATAGGTTTTTCAAAACCTTTTAATGCATTTAGTATTGATTTTTGAAGGTCCTTCCTCATTTCAACAAACCTTTTCTCCATCAGATCAATAAGGTTAACATTGAGGTTAGGTCATGAAGATTCTCAAGGTGGTTTACTAGAAACACCTTCTAAGTCACTTTCTAACTTATCACCTTTAGGAACCTCCTTTCCTTCATTGATTTCAAATTTCCCTCCAGTTCTAACATTAAACTTTTTCTTCTTCTTCTTCTCCTTCATAACTTCCTTTCCAACTCTCTTAGGGGGTATGTTTACCCCCTTTTCAGATTGCTCAGAATTCTATAAACCATTTTTTGAGTTCAATGAAATCTTCCCCTCAAAAATTGCCTTCACCTTCTTCCAATCTAACTTAACCTTACTAAATTTTGGATGTCTATATCATGCTCCATCTTTTGAAAAACAAAACTTTTCTTTCACCAATCCTTTTCAGTTTGATTAATGACTTAATCTTCTTAGGTAGACTAAGTTCCTTGAAACTAAACATTTTCATCAAAAGGTTTCCATACGGTCTATATCCTCTTATTCTCCACATGTGTTTCAATATCCTACTTGGTATATCAATTTTCAACTTCCTTTTAATTGCTAGGATTACCACTACCTCTTCTTTAGAAATCGTTGTTTTTCTTCCATTCTTTAGCAATATGCAATCTAGAACAACTTTATGCCAAGTCTTACCAACAATTCAAATTCTGTAGAAAATATTTCCTTTTCTACAAAATTTCCTACTCCATCATTAATCTCCTAAAAAATCTCATTTTTAGTAAGATTGATCAGTTTTTCATCACCCTTTTCATCCTTCATATTAAAGCATTCAATGAGATTTTTCCTACTAATCTTCATAGACTTCCCTAATATCCGTGATTTCAAAACTAAACCTTCCAACATTTCTAAATTATCATAAAACTCCCTTACTAAATCTCCATCTTAATATTGATTTTCAATAGAAACAAATTCAATATTAATATTTCCATTTGCAACATAATCCCTAATAAATTGATGTCTAATTTCTATATGTTTTGATTTTGAATGATGCATAGGATTTTTTTTCAAATTTATAGTACTTATATTATCACATCTTATAGGAATATTTTTATAAATTAATACATAACCTTGTAATTGTTGTTTTATCAAAAGAATTTTTGCACAACAATTTCTAATTAAGATATATTCAGCTTTTGCTGTTGATAGAGCAACTGAATTCTGTTTCTTAGAAGACTAAGAAATTAGTTTATCTCCTAAGAATTGACAAGCACCAAAAGTACTTTTTCTATCCACTTTGTATACTACATAATCAGCATCTAAGTATTCAATTAATATAAAACTTTGATTTTTGGGATACCAAATTCCTAATTTTGTAGTGCATGCAATGGACTTGAAAATTCTTTTAACAGCTTTTAAATGTATTTCAATTGGATTACTTTGAAATCTTGCAAAAATACAAATAAAAAATAGAATATCTGGTCTAGATGCAGTCAAGTATAGAAGCAAACTAATTAAACTTCTATATAATTTTTCATTGATTTTCTTACCTTCAGAATCAAGATCTAACCTAGTGGATGAACTCATTAGGGTAGCTACTTCCTTTAAATTTTCATATCCAAACTTTTTCGATATCTGCCTAGTATACTTCTCTTGATGAATGAAAATTCCTTCTTTTGTTTGCTTAATTTGTAGACCTAAGAAGAAGTTCAACTCACCCATCATTGAAATTTCAAATTCTACCTACATAAGCTTTGCAAACTATCATCTCCACATCTTACATATCCTTTTTCCTTCCACATTATGCTAGTGAACAAGGACACATCTCCTACCATATAGCTTGAACACCACTGTTAAAATACCAAGTGCTTTTTACTTTAGTTCCTTGTCCTTGTAATCATACAAAAAAGGTGATCAAACCCTTTTAGGAACCAAACCAAATTGGGCCCTTGATAAGTCAAGCCCATCTTTTCTTGTTTCATACCTTGATGAGTACTAAGCTTGTTTCTTTTATAAAATCAATACTTTTCTATGTGGCCTACTTTATTGCAAAAGAAACACGCATAAGAAGATGTATTATAACTTTGATTTACCTTATAGGGATAGTTTTGCCTTAAATACCATGTATCATATCCATACCTAATGTCTTTAAGGAATCCTTTGAGTGGATACTTATGTTATTGAGAGTATCTTCTAAAGTATCCTCTGCTACTATTATTCAAGTTCTTTTTAACAAGTTCTTTATTTTTAATAAGTTGAGCATTCACAGATTCACTTCCTTTAATGAACACAATCATTTTCATATCATTAGATGAGCAACCATGTTTAATACTCATAGGTCTTTGACTACTTATGATCATGTTTAGCTTTTAGTCACTTTCATTAAATTTATTAAAGGTGTTCTTGATTGTATGTGATAAATCTTCGATTCTAACTTTTAGATCTTTAATTTTATCCTTCAAAACACCATTTTCTTTCCTTAACGCATCAGAACTAACATGCATTTTTTCATTATCCTTCTTAAAAATATCATTTTCGTCTTTGTTTGTTTGACTTAATGCATCCTTTTCATTTTTCAAAGCCTTATTTTCTTATTCTAACTTAGATGTCTTTATATTTGCCCTTTTAAGAAAATTTAACAACTTTTTCATCTCAACATACATTTCATTATCTAATATGTCAGTTTCAAATTCGAGATTTACCTCAAATGTAACCATTAAACACATATTAGCTTCTTCCTCATCTTCACTTGCAGCTTCTAACTTGTCCAGGTCACTCCAAGTTACCATCATTACTCAACTTTTCTTCTTAAATTTTTCCATTTTCTTTATAAGAACAAGGTACTCGTACTTGATATGTCCAGGTTTCTTATATTCATAACATGTGATCTCTTTCTTCTCTTCTTTCTCCTTAAAGTTTGTTCCTATGTCATATTTGTTATATTTGCTAAAGTTTTTAAATTTCTTACCTTTCTTTTTCATCAACTTGTTGAATCTTTTTGCAAGCATACTTATGTCCTCATCATCATCATTGTCATCTACAAAATCAAATTCTTTAGTAGTTGTTTTCCTCACTTTGAATGCGATTGCTTCTATGCTGCTATTGGATTCTTCTGTTATGTTCAGATGGGACTCATATGCCATCAACTTCTCCCTTAATTGACTAAGTGTGAGCTTATTTAGATCTAATGCTTCTTCTATAGTAGTCTTCTTTGCATCCCATGACTTTGGTAATATTCGCAATACTTTCCTAACAAGATCATGATCTTCTTTTCCAAGAGAAGTTAGTTTATTAGTTATAGCAGTAAAACAATTGAAAGCATCTTTAATTTTCTCATCAGATTTAATTTTAAACAATTCATATCTCTACAATAAAGCATTAATTTTGGTCTCCTTAAATGTATTCATTCCTTCATATGTTTCAGACAATGTATCCCATATTTCTTTAGTTGTGCTGCATGAAGAAATCAAATAAAATTCAGATGGTGCTATAGTAGTGAGAAACATATTCTTAACCTTATTATTTTGCTTGATGAACTTCAGTTCAACCTTTGTGAACATAGCATCATTCATTCTTATCACTTGATTATCTTCAATATCAATCACCTACCATGAAGTATAGTCATTAACCTTAATATAAGTGGACAAGAGCATTTTCCAATATAAGCAATTCATGACATCAAAGTATAGAGCTTGATTGATTGTAATGTTGTTCTTAGCCATGTTAAAATGGATCACTCAATTTAATAAAAGAGACCTATTCTAATACCAATTGTTAATCCCTTCAGGGGGGTGGGGTGTTTGAATTGGCTATAAAAAAAAATTACTTTCTTAAAAATCAAATCATGTCCCCAATTGGTTACTTATAAAATATGGCTTTGAGTTTGCTTTGCAATCACAATAGATATTTAAATGCATGAAAATAAAAGAGGAGAGTAAGAATAGTTTGCGCAATGATTTATAGAGGTTCCGTCTTAAGCATACATCCTCTCTTCCAGCTCTAAGCCGGGGAACCGATATTCCTTACTGTATGTTCCATTATATCCAATCACAAAATGAGATTTACAAATAGTGATCACAATTCACTCTATCAAACTTCAAGCTGTCACTTAGTTATCTCTAAACTCAAAGCCTATTTGTAATCTAGCTCTCACAAAGATTATCAAAATCAATAAGGAATAAAGAAAATGTAATCCTCACTAAGTTCAATACAAAATAAAAATAAAATGTAACGGAATTTTTTCACAAAGAATACTAAGTTATATTTTTTATCTTTGTGTTCTCTACTGTTCTTCTTAGATGCTAAGGATGTATTTCTTCTTATCACACAACAACTACAAAAGGATAAGTTTGACATTAAAGATAAAACTTGTTCTAGATATTTTGCTAGAGATCATAACTCATCTCAAATTCAAAAATCAGTTCCATGTTATTAGTGAAGTGCATGGATAACTTCTCTAAAACAACGGTTGACTTCATATCCGTTAAAAATAGAAATGTATCTCAGTTATTATTCTTTTTGAATATTTTCTACTCCTCTAGTGTAGTTTTATATTATGCAAAATATAAATCTACATCAAACATACTTTGCTTCGTCATGTTAGGACCAACACATCTATTTAATTAACTTAATCCCATTATGTTTAATTAGTTTTATTTGTTATGTTTTAGGCCCAAGTAATTATTAGGTCAAATTTTAATTTCATTTTTAAGTCCTCAACTGATTTAGGGCCATATAAGGTTGAAGGCCCATTTAGGTTTGATTTAAGTGTAAGGGCCCATTTAGGTTTTATTGTAGTTATGTAAGCCCATTTTCTTTCTTTAACCTAAAGTTTAATTTACTTTAATTACTTAATTCGATTTGGGCCTTCAAATGGTTTGAGGCTCGGTTTGAGTTATTTATCATGATAAGGCCTATTTAGGGTATAAGATTTAGGGAGAAAATTGACCCATTTAAGTTTTTGATTTAGATTTTAAGCCCATTGGTCACTAAAGTTCATATTATTAAGTGAATTCCCATTTTGATATAATTAGGATAGTCAAGTTGATTAAGCCGAATTATCTTAATTATATTTAATTATATGAGTCACCTAAGGGAAACGTGAGAGGGTGGTCCTTAAGCCTATATAGTTGAGCTAACTTGGGGTTAGGTTGGCCTTGGCCGATTTAATTAAGCCAATCATTAATTTAATTTCAATTCATCATAGTTAAATACCTTAATTTTAAAGGGTTATAAACTACTCAATTTAAGTGAAACCAAAGCCATTTAATTTCTTATCACTTACACTACCCATTTTAACAATAAAAAACTTATTTTATTCATTTTTGAGCCCTTAGACTATCAAATTATACAAAGTTACAAATTATTAACTTTATAAGCCCATATCTTATCCAATTTTAGTGAAAATCACTCCAAATCAAAGCCCACTTATGCCTATTCCTTTCTAAAATCCAAAACATCATTTATTTTTCATTTTTAAGCCAAAAATTCCTCTAAAACAAAGCACCAAGAATAGAGCATGCCCCAAACTTTTCAATACAATTCTATAAGTCCAATTTCAACATATTTATGCTTTTATGCCTCATTTTTATATCTGATCCAACTCTTATTCATTATTAAATGATAATTCCACCAAATTTACTCAAAATAAACATAATATGTCACAATTTTTTTTTTCAGAATTAAACATGTTGCTAAATCATGTAAGAAAATCATAATTTCAAATTCATACATTCCTCCAATTTAACCTAATTCATCCTTAAACTTTGCCAAACTCAAAATCTATCTTGTTACTTTAATTTTCACCAAATTTATCACATTAAGAACATTATAATATGCTAGGAGTTCACAATTTAGCAATCAAATCAATTTGTTCATGCACTAGTTCAATCACACTATCAATTCCAAATTCTAGCATACCATTTACACTAGATTAATCACCTAAATCATTCCAAAACCCACATGTTCATACTCCAATCATCAACTTATCATCACTTATCATCCAAATCAAATTTAACAAGAAAATCAAATTTCAATTTCATCATCTTTAGCAGTAGTAGCAATAACAACTAAACATACCCTCAATAATCATGCATCAAACTTGATTTCTGCTATTAAATCCAACACCCAACAACACATAAAGCATATCAATTCATAGATTAATATTTTAATCATCAAATGACACTCAATATGCATTATTCTAGGTGGTGGTCAATATGTTTTTTGCATTACACCATCAACAATTAAGAAAAAATCAAATCATCAAGTTCAATCACTTTTAACCATCTTAAATCATCAAATTACCAATGATTTTGAACTTACCATGTTGTAGATCTAACTTAATCCTTAATGCTTCCCAATGCCATCCGAAGAATGATCCACAAGTGTTTTTACTCAACTCCCAATTGATTATATATATATATATATATATAGAACATTAAATCCTACTTTGGTCTAAAATCAATAAGCTTAAGTTCAATTAAATCAAACCTTATTTTAATTACCTCTAAGCCAAAGTTCACGTGTAAGAGAGCCCCCCTTATCTTGGATTTTCACTTGATTGTTGACTTAAAACTCTTGAGAAAATAACTAGAATTAGTACCTAAATGAGTTGGGTTTTAAGCTAGAAGAAATGTTTAAGGTTTAAGCTTTGGTTCGTAGATTTTTCTTACCCTTTAGTTTTCAAAAATGAGATGGAGTAGGAGCTACTGAATTCTATGAGTATGGGGGGTATTTAAAGGGGGTTTAGCTAGGGTTTAAGCGGATAAAGTAAGGGGACCACAAAGGGTTTAGTGGAATTAACTTAGGAGTGACTTGTGCCCTTCAATTTAGCCTATTTTCTATTTTATTTTTCTTTAGTTACTACCACTTATTCTAGCTGAAATATGTTGATTCCATTTTCCTTAAATATCCTTGGAAACTCAATTAATTAGTGATGTGCCTAAAAGGGGATTAAGCACAACAAAATGAACCAATTAACAATCCCTAAAGGACAATGTCAATTCGGTTCAAGGTGGAGCAAATTGTTGCGTGACCCTAACTGCAATAGATGATCCGAATGATGTATTTCATGAAATAATTATCACAATGATATATTCCTCAATGAAGATCACTAATACTCTTGAATATCACGTGAAATAATACACAAATTAAATAAGAATAATGATCGTAATTCCACCTTCCAAAAGGATTGATTTCACGATTAAAAAAAGTGCAAAATGGGGGACTAGAAATCAAGTTTAAAAGTAACTCAATTAAGCATTAATAAATTCGAATAACAAAGAACCAAATCTAACCAAGAAATTTTTTAATCCAACCCTAAATATTACACACTAGAGAAGAAAAGAAAACACAACAATTAGAAATTGATATAACTCACAATTTCAATTGTTGCACTCACCATAATCTCAACTCTTGGGATTGAAATTGATAAGAGGAAATTGAACTAGGATAACCCTAAGCTCTCTCACATAAAGTGATGTGTTTTAATATGAAAATTGGCCTCCTCAAAACCCTACTTAAGCAAGTATTTATACTTACTCCCTCTAAGGTTAGAAAGTCCATAAAATTACAACTATGCCACTTTTAAGGTGGCCGGTCCTAAATGAAAATTACAAACAAATGAAAGTGTCTCAAAAGAAATTACAACATAAAATGGTCCAAGCAAATAAAAAATATATAAAAAGAAATTAGTCTTCAAGATGCCGGTCTTCAGGGTACTTTCGAATTGAGTCCCGATGAGGATCCCGACTCACTTAAAAGTATAGGTGATTTGGCACTTTGTAGGACTGTTAAGTGAACCTGCTGGAATGCATAACAATTATAAGGTAGGAACGAAGAAATTAAGCTAGCTTCCACAGGATTAGGTTTCTCATGTATGATTCTCAAAACTAAGTTGTGTAGACCTTTAGCTTGGGCCCTGATGATAGGTCCTATAGGAATCTGATTCCCATCATCTCCTCGGGATTTTGGAAGATTTGCCTTCAAATCTGATAGGTCTTCATGCATGTCGTCTGGTAAGTACAATCATAGATCTACAACATTAAAGGTCGTTAATACTCCATACTCTCTTGGTAACTCTATTCGGTAGGCATTGTTGTTGTTGCGCTTTAAAACTCTGAATGGTCCATCTGATCTAAGAGACAACTTTTGTGACTTCTTATGTGGAAACCTGTCCTTGCTAAGATTAATCCAGACTAAGTCACCTAGATTATAAAGATGAGTTTTCTTGTGTCTATTTCCCTAGATTCTCTACTGTTCCTAGGTCTTCTAAAGGCATTCAGTTGTTTTGTCATGAATGTGCTGAATTTACCTGGCTTGATCAACTCCACTAAAAATCTCTTCCTTTGTTGCTAGTCCTGCTATAAAATCTAATGGAATAGAAGGATTATAGCCATAAAAAACTTCAAAGGGAGACTTATTGGTTGAGCTATGAGTAGACCTATTGTAAGCGAACTCAACAATAGGAAGATACAAGTCCCAATCAGTAAGATTCTTGCCAACTATTGCTCTGAGTAAATTCCCAACCATATGGTTGACAACTTCTGTTTGTCCATTAGTTTGTAGATGGCAAGAGGTACTGTACATAAGCTTAGTACCTAGTCTTCTCCATAATGTCTTCCAAAAGAAACTAAGAAACTTAGTGTCTCTGTCTGACACTATGTTGTGTGGGACTCCATGTAATTTGAAAATTTCCTGCACAAAAATGTTAGCAATACAAAGGGCATTATCTGTTTTGTGACAAGGCACAAAATTTGACATTTACTAAACCTATCAACAACCACCATAATAGAATCTTTTCCCCTTTGTGTTCTAAGTAACCCCAACACAAAATCTATACTGATATCAGTCCAGGGTTTATCTGGTATAGGCAAAGGCATGTACTCACCCTATACACCTTTCTTCCCATTAACTCTCTTACAAATACCACAGCTTTCTAATACCCTATGTAATGTGCCTAAAACTAAGGTCTAAGCACATGCAAATGAACTAAAGAAACAACTTCAATTCACAAGATCAAAACCGGTTTAAAGGGCATAAAATTAACGTAAACCCTAAATGTAGTAAGTAAACCGATTGCTATATTTCATGAAATGAATATCACAATGATGTATTCCTCAATGAAGATCATAAACTATACTTGACAATCACGTGAATAATACACAAGATCAACAAGAACAATTCCGAAATCCTCCTTTCCAACAAGTCCCAATTCACGCCACAAGATGAAGCAAAATTTAATGGTAATATCAAATGCTAAGAACTAATCAATTAAGTAACAATAATTTGATTACAATTGCAATCAAATCTGACCAAAAAACTTCCAATTCAACCCTAGATATTACACACTAGAGTAGAAAAGAAATCACAACAAAATGAAATTGATATGACTCACAATTTCAAGTGTTGCACTCGCCACAAATTCAACTCTTGGGATTGAAATTGATAAGAGGAATTTTGAACTAGGAAACCCCCAATTCTCTAACGTTAAAGTGAAGTGTATATTCTAAAAAATGGCCTCCTCAAAACCCTACTTAAGCAAGTATTTATATTTGCTCCCTTAGGGTTAGAAAGTACACAAAATTACAACTATACCACTTTTAGGGTAGTCGGTCCTAAATGAGAATTACAAACAAAATGAAAGTGTCCCAAAAGAAAATACAACATAAAATAGTCCATAGAACAATTACAAAGTACAAAATATTATAAATCTTCATGAGCCAATGCTTCGAAGTGGAAACAATCGTAGCGGGCTTTTAAAAGCAAATCTGATGATGTCCCGTGGCCATCAACTAATGTAAGACATGTTGGCATCCTATGGAGAAATATTATTGTACCTGTAAGATTATTTCTCAAATACTTATTAGATAAAAAGAAATGAAGTAAAATATGAGCGATTTGGATCATCATCCAAATCGAGTTTTGAAAGCATATACGGTGCCGGAAAATTTCCCATTATCTCCTCGGGCTTCTGAAAGATTTGCCCTCAAATCTAGAGGGTCATTTTTAGAACTAAACCCTGACGTCTCTATTGGCCTGCTCTCCCGACTATCAGATGTAGTGGAAGTAGTTCTGATCTGTTCCTAAAACTGATGTACCTTAGATGGAGTCATAGGTGACAGTACTATGCGAAACCCGTCCATACTGAACATGTAAGTGTTCCTAAATCCATCATGTAACACATGTCGATCAAACAACCAGGGTCTACCCAATAGCAAATGGAATGTATGCATAGGAATCACATCACATAGGATCTCATCGTGATATTTCTACCCAACACTCATAGGCACCTTCGCCCTTAGCATAACATACATACTGCCCCAATTATCTAACCAATGCAAATTATAAGGGCTAGGATGTAGGCTAGTAAACAAATGTAATTTGTCTACTAGTGCAGTAGATATAACATTCGTGCAGCTACCACTATCAATGATGAGTACACAAAGGTTACCTCTAATCTTACAAGCGGTGTGAAATATGTTCTCCCTCTGAATGTCTCCAGCATCAAGAGATATGGTTAGAGTCCTGCGTAACACATTAATAGGTAAATATTGCTCACCTATACACTCTTCATGTGTTTCTGCAATCTGGTCATCATAATACTCCTACAATGCTACAAGTAAATCTATAGGTTCAGCCTGTTCCTCTTCAACCTCAACATCTTCCCCAACGCCCTCCATAACAGTCATCACCCACTTATTTAGACACCATGCTGCCATATGCCCAAATCCCATGCATTTAAAGCATTTAATCTGGCGTGCTTTTCCACTAGTAGATCTGGGAACAGTCTGCCTCACATCTAGTGCTATTACCTCTTTACCCTTCCCAGTGGGTAGATTTTCTCTAGTAGTGTTAGGGATAGTTTTGTCCACTGGTCTCACGGTCTCACCTATCGCCTTTGTTCCTCCTAATCGACCGTCAACTGCTATGGGTCTGGTAGTAGTATTGGGCCTACTGCTCGGAGCCCTGAACAAGTTGGACCTCCTTTACCTCTCCACTTTCAAGGCCAGCTGAATAGCCTCATCAAGTGTACTATAGCGCTACAGCTCAACAACACACGCTATCTTATACTTCAGACCTGAGACAAAGCGTGCTAGGGTTTATTCCGGAGGTTCGATTAACCCACATCTAATCATGAGGGTTTCAAATTCCTGCACATAATCATCCACTATCTTGCCTCCCTGCCTTAAAGTCTACAGTCGCATAAATAGTTCCTATTTGTAGTGCTCAGGAATAAATCTTTTTCTCAACACTCTTTTCATATCCCTCCACGTCTGAATCTCAGCCTCCTCATCCCTACACCTGTTGATAATCAAATTCTTCCACCATAGTGTAGCATATCCTGTAAACTCGATAGCAGCCAATGGGACTCTAGTATTATCATCGATCTCATAACATTCAAAGAGACCCTTAACCATGTCCTCCTAGTCCAAATAATCATCAGCTGATCCCTTGCCATCATAATAAGGCATCTGCAACTTCACATACTCCAATCCTCGAGGTAGCCTGAAATCCCTATTCTGATATAGATTAGCCCCAAAGTTGTCATCCATTTCTTCCCGATAAAGATGATGATCCCCATCCATCCTTCTATTTAGATTTTCATCTCCCACTACTCTATCTCTCTGAGGGTTCTATGGAGCTACCTGAGGTGGTGCCTGAAAGTTCACCACTGGTGGTTATGGTAATGTCATCCTATCAATCCTAGTTACCAAAGTAGCAACTATAGTAATAAGATCCTGGAGCTGTTCTTCATAAGTCCTCCTACTTGTAATATTATGACCCTAACCTCCACCAACCTAGCTATTAACTTCATTACCAATTCCCCCATTCACACTTTCATTGGATATGTTGTGATTTAAGAAGTAATCCCACAAATTTCAGCACACTCCTTTAACAACACCAACCCATACGTTTAACAACCACAATAAAGCAATAGCTTACATTTCAAAAAGAATTATAGGCATAAGGAAATAATTTAGTACTCCAAGTAAAGTTCAATAAATGAAGTATACACACAACTACTTTTAAGTAGTTAGAATTAAATTCAACTACAAGTGCTTAAGTAACTAATCAATTACTTTCACACTTTAATGACTTGTTTGAATTCAAATTCTACTACTCAAACCTTCCTTTTTTTTGTCTTGATTCCACACTACAAATAACCACAATGTGCAGCACCTCAACAAATACAAAACTACACAAATCCACCGCTACAAAAGTCCCCTTATGCTCACGGTGCAAGATACTTCACACCACTACTAACAATGTCCTTGACAACACATACAATAACCAATATCAAATGTATACAACCTCTACTAATTAACAAAAATAACTCCAATATTCACTTCTCAAGCCACAGTATAATTTCACTTCTACAATTACAACCAAAACCGCAACTTCCAAGCAAGATAAGGCAGCTCACTTTCAAATTCAAAATGGAGTTCAATAAGTGCACAAGTCCAAAATTGGTAAGAAGCTATTTCAAATTCAAATGAACACACAATTAACCAATCACTTAATGCATGTTTTGAAATTCGAATTGCCTCCTTAACTCACACCTCAATTCTAAAAATTCAAATCTGAAAATCACAAGTAATACTCTTCACTTCCAAAAATACAACAACACCAATCCACTTCAACAATTGAACACTACTCTTCTAGGCTTCAAATTTCAACTTCCTTAAATGATCATAAGGATCACTTCCACTTAATCAATCACGACCAACTCAAAGATTCCAAGAGTGTTCTAATCTCCAAATGTACAACCACTAATCAACAAGAGAACAAAATTCAACAATCACAACAACAAGATTGTGATTTCACGCCAACAAATTTTCGGATTAAGGTGCTTCACAACAAATCCCTAACTTCCAAATTCAATTGACAACCAATCCCTTCTCACAACGACAAGCTCTGGTACCAAAAGATGATGTGCCTAAAACCAAGGTCTAAGCACATGCAAATGAACTAAAGAAACAACTTCAATTCACAAGATCAAAACCAGTTCAAAGGGCACAAAATTAACATGAACCCTAAATGTAATAGGTGAACCGATTGCTATATTTCATGAAATGAATATCACAATGATGTATTCCTCAATGAAGATCATAAACTATACTTGACAATCACGTAAATAATACACAAGATCAACAAGAACAATTCCAAAATCCGCCTTTCTAACAAGTCCCAATTCACGCCACAAGATGAAGCAAAATTTAATGGTAATATCAAATGCTAAGAACCAATCAATTAAGTAAAAATAATTTGATTACAAATGCAATCAAATCTAACCAAGAAACTTCCAATTCAACCTTAGATATTAAACACTAGAGTAGAAAAGAAATCACAACAAAATGAAATTGATATGACTCATAATTTCAAGTGTTGCATTCGCCACAATTTTAACTCTTGGGATTGAAATTGATAAGAGGAAATTTGAACTAGGAAACCCCCAATTCTCTCACGTTAAAGTGAAGTGTAAGACATGTTGGCATCCTATGGAGAAATATTATTATACCTGTAAGATTATTTCTCAAATACTTATTAGATAAAAAGAAATGAAGTAAAATATAAGCGATTTGGATCATCATCCAAATCGAGTTCTGAAAGCATATATGGTGCCGGAAATTTTCCCATCACTATGGATATCCTTTATGATACCCTTCCAATAGAAATTCTCTCTCAATATGGCTAAGGTTCTCTTCTCACTAAAGTGTCTAGACAATCCACCTACATGTGCTTTCCTCACCAATGACTCCCTTACAGATCTAGAAGGTATACATAATTTTCTAGATTTATACAGAAACCCCTCAATCATGTAATAACCCTCATACATCTTGCCCCCATAACACCTTTCCATGATAGTTTTGAATTCCTCATCATAGATATACTGTTCTTTCAATAATTCAAAACCCAGCAGTTTTGACTAAAGAGAAGTGATAAGTATATACCATCGTGATAAAGCGTCAGCAACAATATTCTTATTATCCTTCTTGTACTTTATCATATAAGCAAAACCCTCCAAAAACTCCACCCACTAGGCTTGGCGTTTAGACAAATTCCGCTGTCCCCTGAAATGTTTCAATGATTCATGATTTGTATAAATAATAAACTCTCTCGGGAGGAGATAATGCTACCACGTCATGTGAGCCCTCACTAAGGAATAAAATTCCTTATCATATATAGAATAGTTTAAAGTTGTACCACTTAACTTCTCACTAAAATATGCTATGGGTCTCTTTTCCTGCATTAGTAGAGCACCAATTCCTATCCCAAAAGCATCACATTTCAGTTCAAAAACTTTGTCAAAATCAGGTAAAGCTAATAATGGAGCACAAGTGAGTTTTTCTTTTACCTCTTCAAAATTCCTTTAGGCCCTTTCACTCCAGATGAAAGGTACATTCTTTTTAGTCAATTCTGTGAGAGGACTGACAATACCACTAAAATTATGGACAAAGCGTCTATAAAAAGATGCAAGTCCATGAAAACTTCTTACCTTAGTAATTGAGGTAGGCGTTGGCCATTCCCTAAATGCCCTCACTTTCTCCTCATCCACCCTAACACCTAAACCAGATACAACAAAACCCAAAAATGTTTCCTCAATTTGGTAAAAGGAACACTTCTGGAGATTTGCAAATAGCTACTATGCCCTCAATACTAAGAATACTGCCCAAAGATGCTCCACATGTTGTTCTAGGTCTTTGTTGTATATCAGAATATCATCAAAATAAACAACAAAAAATTTTCCTAGAAATTCTTTCATTATATAATTCATCATTCTCATAAATGTACTAGGAGCATTACTCAAACCAAAGGGCATAACCAATGACTCATACAGTCCATTGATAAAGGCAGGTTTTACTCATATTTTATAGTATGATTTATGATGAAATTCAATGGATTCTATGGAATTCACGGGAAGATGGTACTTAATATATGTATTTTGATTATTCAGGTCTTTGAGGACTTAGATTCAAGATATGAGCGAAGTACATAGAAAGATGGCATGGAAAGCATTGGAAGTTAGACTATTTTTTTTATGCAAGGCCGCCAGCCTTGAAGGCTGGCTTATGTTGAATCAAAGGCAGCCAGCTTTAATAGCCGACTTTCATTAAAGCTGCCACTGGAGATCCAAGGCCGCTGGCCTTCACATCCGGCCTACATTGAACGCCGCTGGCTTTGGGCCGGCCTTCTTTTATGATGAATTGTCTCATCCATCCTTTGATATAAATAGCCCTTGTTGCAACAAAGGGAGGACCTTTTGCCAATTTTTCGACCTAGAAAGAGTTCTTCGGAGATAATTTTGTATTCGAGCCTGAATTGATTCAATTGAGTGGAGAGGAATCATTCGTGGGGATTGAGTTATTGGTTCTTAAAGCTTTGAGGAAGTTTTACAATTGAGGATCTTCAAACAATTGTGTTACCAGATTGGTGATCTCTGAATTATTGATTATTTATGCAATTGAGTGATATATTATCAGTTACAATAAATCGTATTGCATGTGCTTCTATCAATTGTTATTCTATTGTCATCTCCATGATGTTCTAAATTCTTTTAGTGGGAAGGGGATGAAACCCTAGATTGGTATAATGATAATTGTAGTTATGCTATAAAATTATTAGGCATGTGGAATATTCATATTGTAATCTCTTTGCTATAATTCTTTGTTTCTTAATCGAATCAGATTTATAGGAACATTGATGACTCGGAAGGGGAATTAGGGTTCACAAGGAATTCTTGATAATGAGTAATTAACATATGCGGAAGCTGAGTTATTCACTTTTGTTAGAAATTATCTTAATATTAATGCAATGCTTCTAATTGATTTTTCTCTAAGGGATTAGGAGAGATTGATTTGGGGTATTAGTCATTCATATAACTAGGAAGTTTATGATTGTAAATTTGAGTCCTCTATTAATTTGTATAGCGGAAGCTAATAGATTAATTTGGGGTTTTGTTAATTTCGTATGAATATCCACATGATTAAGGATTATTATAGCATGATGGCAATTTGACTAACTTGTCTAGGGTGAATTCTAACTTCCCACCTTCTTAATTGAAAAGTTTATTTGTTCAAGATTCTCAAAATCATCAATTTGCATTTTATTTTAGTCTTCAATTAAATAGTGAAATCATCCTTCTTTCCATTGCCTAAATATCAATTTGAGCTAGTACTTTGTAGTCCTCATGGAATCGACATTTTTTTTCACCACTCTATTACTTGATACGACCAGTGCACTTGCTGCAATTTACGCTCCCATTTTATATATACGTTCTGAGCGTATCATCCATGACGTGTTTTAAAAGCGGTTTTCCATTCGTCCCCCTCTCTCATCTGAATTTGGTGATATCCGCTTTTAAGATCTACTTTGGAGAAAACCTGTGAACCATGCAACTCATCTAACATATCATCAAGTCTAGGAATAGGATACCTGTATTTGATGGTGATTTTGTTGATGGCTATACTATCGATACACATTCTCTAAGTACCATCCTTCTTAGGAACAAGAAGGGTGGGAACAGTATATGGACTGAGACTCTCCCTAACAAATCCCTGCTCAACCAACTCATCCACCTGGCATTTCAATTCCCTAATCTCCTTAGGATTCTTGCGATATGTTAGTCGATTCGGAAATACTGAACTAGGCATAAGATCGATAGCATGCTCTATCCCTCTCAAAGGTGGTAACCCTGCTAGCAAATCATCAGGAAAAATGTTAGTATACTCATTCAATACTTGAGAAATTGCTGAAGGTAGAGATTATAGTTCATGTACCCCTAGTGCACATCTTAACTGAAACAAGTATACTAGGGTCTCCTCTGTAACAAGCCTCTCCAATTCACCCTGTCCCATTAATAATACCTTCTTTTCCTCATAATCATTACACTATACTGAAACCTTTTTAACCTCTGATGGCCTACTGATCTATTGTTGAACCTTTTAGACCTTTAAAGGTGACATCAAATTTAGAATAATGCGTTTACCCTCCTTTTGGAATACATATGTATTCTTGAAGCCATCATGCAAGACCCTCATGTCATATAACCAAGGTTTACCAAGCAATATATGGGATGCACACATAGGTAAAATATCACATTCAATCTCATCACAGTATTTATCCCCTACACTAAATGGTACCCTAGCTCTTTAGGTCACATGCAAACTGCCCTGATCACTAAACCAATGCAATTTATATGGTTTAGGATGTGGAGTGGTAGTAAGTCTTAGCTTCGATACTAACGATGTGGCTACTACATTGGTACAACTACCACCATCAACTATAAGGACACAAATTTCCTTGTACCCAATAAGAAGTATGGAACAAATTTTTTCCTTTGTTCTACATCCTTAGTAGCAAATGTAGTCAATGTTCGGCTCAACACATTAGCATAATGAAACATCTCACTAGACATTATTATGTTTTAAATTCAACACCACAATAATAATCCTTACACCTTCCATGGCTCAAATACACAACTACACCACAAATGAAGTAATCACACACAACTACTCTTAAGTATATAGAATTTAAATTCAACTCTAAATGTTTAAGTAACTAGTTCAATTACTTTCACACTTTAATGACTTATTTGAATTTTAAATTCTATTACTCAACCTTCCTTTTCTTATTTTGATTTCACACTACAATAAACCACAATGTACAGCACTTTAACAAATGCAAAATACTCAAATCCATCGCCACACTACTCCTCTTTAGCCTACAGTGCTACTTCACTCACGCCTACTACAATTGTTCACCAACTCACACCGAAATGCACACAACCTTCACAATTTTATTTTTTTTTTTTTTTTTGCAAACACAACCCTACACACTTTCTACAGTTCACACTCCCAAACATATAAGTTTCACCACTACAAACACTAAAGCAAACTGCAACTTATACACCAAAATAGCAACAATTCAAATTTGAAAATCAAACCACTTCACTAATTACAACCCTTCCTCAAATGGTAAGAAGTAATTTTCAAATTCAAACAACCATTCATTAACTTCTTCAACTTAATATTTGTTTTGAAAATCAAATAATTTCCAAATCTTCCACATAACTTAAATCTAGAAATGCTCAATTACACCCTCCATTTTTCCAAAAACAAACATGTAAGGATCACAATTCTTCTTCCAACACAATTGCACTTCCGAATTTATTTTCAAAATACACTAATTCTCCTCTTCCTTCCAGGTGAAGTCCATAACATAGAAGCTTCAACAAGTGCTCAAAACTCACTCCAACAAGCAGCAAGTTCAACTTCAACTCAAGACATATCATGCCACTTCAAGTAATTACAATAACAATTTCAATTTACTTCTAGTTTCAGAATTGAAGATGTAAGAACATGAACCTTAAATTTCCGAAATTCAAAATCAAACAACCCTTCACATAACCTCAAGCTTTGATACCAAAAAGATGATGTGCCTAAAAGGGGATTAAGCACAACAAAATGAACCAATTAACAATCCCTAAAGGACAAGGTTAATTCGGTTCAAGGTGGAGCAAATTGTTACGTGACCCTAGTTGCAATAGATGATCTGAATGATGTATTTCATGAAATGAATTATCACAATGATATATTCCTCAATGAAGATCACTAATACTCTTGAATACCATGTGAAATAATACACAAATTCAAAAAGAATAATGACCATAATTCCACCTTCCAAAAGGATTGATTTCACGATTCAAAAATGTGCAAAATGGAGGACTAGAAATCAAGTTTAAAAGTAACTCAATTAAGCACTAATAAATTCGAATAAGGAACCAAAACTAACCAAGAAATGTTTGAATCCAACTGATGTGCCTAATCACTCTTAAAACCACATTCAAAAGACTTAAGAAAAGATATCTCAAGTCTAGGCAAAATCGGATCCCAAAAATGGCACTTTTCAAATGAACCCTAATGTTGAAATGATGAAATTCAATCTACTAATGATATAATCTGAATACCACAATGGAAATGGTTTCTAATAACACTTTAATATCATATAATCCATGCAAATGAAGCCTCAATTTGACAAAGAAAACCGTAAAGTAAGATTCATTTTCCAAATGGTGAAATTCATGTTTTCAAGGAAACTTTTCAATGATGATCCAAATCAAATGATAAGTACTTCAAATAATCACAAGAATTCGTGTACAATAAGATGTAAATCTGACCAAGAACTAACTCTAATCAACCCTAGATACAACACACTAGAGAAGAAAAGAAATCACAACAAAATGAAATTGATATAACTCACAATTTCAAGATGTTGCACTCGCCACAATTTCAAGTCTTGGAATTGAAATTGATAAGAGTTGGAACCAAGGTATGAACCCTAATTCACACGTGAAAAGAGGTGTATATTCTGCAAAAATAATCTCCCTCAAACCCTCTCTTAAGCAAGCATTTATACTTGCTACTCCTAGGGTTAAAAAGTCCTCAAAATTATAAGTTTGCCACTTTTAAGGTAGCTAACCCTAAATGAAAGTTACAAAGAAATAAAAGTGTCCTAAAACCAAAATACAACCAAAATAGTTCAATAAACATTTACAAGATACAAAATAACATAAATCTTCATGATCCAATGCTTCAGAATAGAGAACAATCGCAGTGGGCCTTTGATTGTTTCCCAGAAAAATGTTCTGTGTCCAACTGTAGTTGTAGGAAATTTTGGCATCCCATGGAGATATATAATTGTACCTGTAAGATTATTCTCAAAGTTTATTAGAAATAAAGACATAAGATAAAATATGAGCAATTTGGTCAATCATCCAAATTGGGTTCTGAAGAGGTTGATAGTGCCAGAATTTTTCCCATCATCTCCTCGGGCTTCTGAAAGATTTGCCCTCAAATCTAGAGGATCAGTTGTGGAATTGAACCCTAGGATCTCTGTTGTTCTACTTCCCCGACTAACCATGGTAGTGGACGGCTGCTTGACCTCTATCTGAAAACTCTGGACCTCAAATGGAGTCATTGGTAATAGGATTATGCGTGTCTCGCCCATGCTGAACATGTAGGTATTTTCAAACCCAACAGTAAATGGAATGCATGCATAGGAACTATATCACAAAGGATCTCATCATGATAGTTCTGCCCGACACTCATTGGAACCTTTGCCCTAAGGGTAACATGCATACTACCTCTATTATCCAGCCAATGCAAATGATAAGGACTAGGATGAGGTATAGTAGACAGTTGTAATTTGTCTACTAGTGTAGCAGATATAACATTCGTGCAACTACCACTATCGATGATGAGTACACAAAGGTTACCTCTGATTCTGCAAGAGGTATGAAATATGTTCTCCCTCTGAATATCACTGATATCAGGAGATGTGGACAAAATCCTGCGTAATACATTGAGGGATAGATATTTTCCTCCAGTATGCTCCTCAGGCGCATTTGCATTCTGATCATCATAGTATTCCTGCAATGCTGTTGGTAGATCTGTAGGCTCAATCTGTTCATGGTCATCCTCAGTATCCTCTCCAATGTCTTCCATAATAGTCATCACCCTCTTATTTGGACACTGTGCAGCCATATGCCCAAATCCCATGCATTTAAAACATTTAATCTGGCGTGCTTTCCCACTAGTAGATCCGGGAACAGTCTGCCTCGTTTCTGGTGCCATGACCTCTTTACCCTTCCCAGTGGGTAAGTTTTCCCTAATAATGGTTGGGGTAGTAGTGTCCATTGTCTTGACTCCCTCACCAACCGCCTTTGCTCCCCCTGATCGACTATCGGCTGAGATGGGTCTATTAGTAGTATTGGGCCTGCTGCTAGGAGCCCTAAAGAAGTTGGACCTCCTCTGTCTCTCTACTTTTAAGGCCAACTGAATAGCCTCATCAAGTGTGGTGTAGCACTGTAGCTCAAAAATACACGCTATCTCATATTTTAGACCTGAGACAAATCGTGCTATAGTTTGTTCCGAAGGCTCAACAGACCCACACCTAATCATAAGGGTCTCAAATTCCTGCACATAATCATCCACTGTTTTTCCCCCATGCCTCAAGGTTTGCAGTCGCATAAACAGCTCCTGTTTATAGTGCTCAGGAATGAACCTTTTCCTTAACAACCTCTTCATATCCCTCCAGGTCTGAACCTTAGCCTCTCCATCCCGATGCCTATTGATGATCAGATTCTTCCACCAAAGTGCAGCATACCCTACAAATTCAACTGCAGCCAATCGGACCCTGGTACTGTTGTCAATCTCATAACATTCAAAAAGACCTTCGACCTTATCCTCCCAGTCCAGGTACTCATCTGTTGATCCCTTACCATCATAGGATGGCATCTGTAGTTTCACATATTCCAAACCCCGAGGTGGCCTGAAATCCCTATTCTGATTTAAGTTGACTCCAAAATTGTCATCTCTTTCTTCCACTACTCTGTTTCGATGAGGGTTTTGTGGAGCTACTCGAGGTGGTGCTGGTTGGTTTACCACTGGTGGTTGTGGTAAAGTCATCCTGTCAACTCTAGTTGCTAGTGTAGCAACTATAGTAGTAAGCTCCTGAAGTTGTTCCTCTAAAGTTCTTCTGCCTGCCACATTACGACCATGTCCTCCACCAACCTGGCTATTGGCTTCTTCACCCAATTCCCCATTCACACTATCATTAGACATATTTGTAGATCCTTGTATATTGTTCCTCAAAATGATATGATTCAAGGATATACACTTCCACTACAATACTTCCTTAAACTCCACACAATAGTAACTACAAAAGATAAACAACAAACCCACTTAATGTTACAATTTATAATTGCAACTCACGTGTATTACTCTCCTCCACAACAAGCCACAAGTACACGGTGCAGCAAAATTAATTTCCACAAGTTTACTCCACGGCAACACACAAGTAACAACCACAATTAATATGTAACACTTCCACGGCAACAACTAAGGGAATAATGAATACAAGTAATCTTCAACTTCCACGGCAAATAATGAAGACAAGAGATTAATAAGTAGCTTTCCAAAATGAATTCTGAATCCCACTATAGGCAGCAACTTACAATTTGAATTTCAAATAACTTCACTTATTGCAAGCCTTCCTCAATTGGTAACAATGAATTCAAATTCAAATAGCAATCATTAACTCCCACAACTTAATTGCATATGATTTGAATTCAAATAATTCCTTACTAACCAAAATTAATGTAATCTGCAAATTTAACTTCACAAATTCAGAAATACACAAGGGAATTCAAACAACAAACTTCACAACTCCACACGCCACAAGCTACTACACGGCAACAATTGGTAAGTTTCACAATTTCAAAACAATTTGCTAAAGTAACTTCACTTTGTACTTCTGCCTTCCACGTGAATTAGTGTCCACAAAGTGATATAATAACCTTCCCAAATCAACTCCAACAATCAGCAAATCAAATCCTAATCCAAAGCAATTTCGCAATCTCAAACTACTACAACAACAACAACTACACAATTGCGTTTTTTCCACTTGATCAACCCTAATTGTTGATCACTTCCACGAAATTGAATACAACCAATTCCCTTCTCTCAACAAGAGCTCTGATACCAAAAAGATGATGTGCCTAATCACTCTTAAAAGCACATTAAAAAGACTTAAGAAAAGATATCTCAAGTCTAGGCAAAATCGGATCCCAAAAATGGCACTTTTCAAATGAACCCTAATGTTGAAATGATGAAATTCAATCTACTAATGATATAATCTGAATACCACAATGGAAATGGTTTCTAATAACACTCTAATATCGTATAATCCACACAAATGAAGCCTCAATTTGACAAAGAAAACCGTAAAGTAAGATTCCTTTTCCAAATGGTGAAATTCACGTTTTCAAGGAAACTTTTCAATGATGATCCAAATCAAATGATAAGTACATCAAATAATCACAAGAATTCGTGTACAATAAGATGTAAATCTGACCAAGAACTAACTCTAATCAACCCTAGATACAACACACTAGAGAAGAAAAGAAATCACAACAAAATGAAATTGATATAACTCACAATTTCAAGATGTTGCACTCGCCACAATTTCAAGTATTGGAATTGAAATTGATAAGAGTGGGAACCAAGGTATGAACCCTAATTCACACGTGAAAAGAGGTGTATATTCTGCAAAAATAATCTCCCTCAAACCCTCTCTTAAGCAAGTATTTATACTTGCTACTCTTAGGGTTAAAAAGTCCTCAAAATTATAAGTTTGCCACTTTTAAGGTGGCTAACCCTAAATGAAAGTTACAAAGAAATAAAAGTGTCCTAAAACCAAAATACAACCAAAATAGTTCAATAAACATTTACAAGATACAAAATAACATAAATCTTCATGATCCAATGCCTCAGAATAGAGAACAATCGCAGCGGGCCTTTGATTGTTTCCCAGAAAAATGTTATGTGTCCAACTGTAGTTGTAGGACATTTTGGCATCCCATGGAGATATATAATTGTACCTGTAAGATTATTCTCAAAGTTTATTAGAAATAAAGACATAAGATAAAATATGAGCAATTTGGTCAATCATCCAAATTGGGTTCTGAAGAGGTTGACAGTGCCAGAATTTTTCCCATCACCAACCCTAGATATTACACACTAGAGAAGAGAAGAAAACACAACAATTAGAAATTGATATAACTCACAATTTCAATTGTTGCACTCACCACAATCTCAACTCTTGGGATTGAAATTGACAAGAGGAAATTGAACTAGGATAACCCTAAGCTCTCTCACATAAAGTGATGTGTTTTAATCTGAAAATTGGCCTCCTCAAAACCCTACTTAAGAAAGTATTTATGCTTATACCCTTTAGGGTTAGAAAGCCCACAAAATTACAACTATGCCACTTTTAAGGTGGCCGATCCTAAATGAAAATTACAAACAAATGAAAGTGTCCCAAAAGAAATTACAACATAAAATAGTCTAAGCAAATAACAAATAAATAAAAAGAAATTAGTCTTCAAGATGCCGGTCTTCAGGGTACTTTCGAATTAAATCCCGATGAGGATCCCGACTCACTCAAAAGTATAGTGATTTAGCACTCTGTAGGATTATTAAGTGAAACTGCTGGAATACATAACAATCATAAGGTAGGAATGAAGAAATTAAGTTAGCTTCCTCAAGATTAGGTTTCTCATGTATGATTCTTAAAACTAAGTTGTGTAGACCCTTAGCTCGAGCCCTGGTGATAGGTCCTGTAAGAATCTTATTCCCATCAATTAGCTACCCTTCAACAAAATAAACTTAGGGGCATTTTGGTTATTTTACCTAATTAACCTCTGAATTATAAGTTTTCTTTTCCGATTGTCTCCAAATATTTTGTAATTGATTTTATTCACCTAATTAAGTTCTTAAAGCTACATTTAGGGCCACTAAACAATTTTGATCTAATTTCGATAAAACCAATTTGAAGGGTAGAAAGGTCCTTTTTTATAAAATTTGATTTTTCAACTTTTTAAATCCTTCTTAATTAAAGACAATTCAACCCCAACACCACAAACCCAACCACCTGATGTGCTTCAAAGCCAATTACAATAGTAAAACAAGGATAGAAGAAACAAGACGATAATGTCCAATCAATCGGCATAAACCTAAATTGGAATTGAACCCTAATTGCGTAAAAATGAGAGAGAATGAGAATCCCAACTACTTACCAAATGTAACACACTAGTAGGAATTAGGAAATGGAGTTGAAATCATTGATATTACGCACAACAACAACAAGCCAACTCGCTACAATTCTTGGTTGAATTGACAAGAGTGTTTAGGTGTGAAAGAGGAACCCTCCATGGCACAAAAAGGTAGCTATAAAATGAATTCCAAAAAAAAGTTTCTCAATCCCCTCTTTTACAAGTATTTATGCCTATTCTAAATAAGGCAAAATTAACAAAAGAAAATGCTTGCTTCTAATCGATTCTCCCATACTTAGAATAGTGTCAACCAATTCTCCTATGTAGGAATAATGCATGGCCGACTTCTTGATTTTTGTAGGTCCATGAATAACTCACACACCAAGCATTAGTGTGTTTGTTCGCCATCCTGTAATACCAAAAAATGTACCTGATAAAATGCAAAAATAATTATATAAAATAAATGAAGACACTAGTGCATGTCTTCGGGTCCATTTGTTCAATAAGGGTTCTCAATGGTAGGTTCTGTAGTCCTCTAACTCTTTGCTCGGTTAATGGATTATGTGGTTACATTGATTTGATTCCCATCACCACCCCCCACCCCCTTGGTTTGTATTCCTATTAACCTTATTTAGTATTTTTTGGGGGGGTTTAGAATAGGTATTATTCTGTGTGGATAGTATTAAAGGATGACTTTAAGAGGGATAGTGTTTTAGAATTATGGTAACCTATTGATAGGCAACTTAAGGGAAACTCTAGATCATGCACTAGAGGTATATAAAGGAAATCATACATCAAAGAGAGTGAATTTACTAGGTCATGAATGGATTTAAAGAAACTAAAACTAGAAGCAAGAGAGGCTAACTCTTAATGACAACTACTAGCCCCTTTTCCATTTCAAATAGGACTATTCTTGGTTTCCTCTCCAATTTTAGAATTTGAAAAGAAACAGTCTAGTCACTATTTTCTTGTTCAAATCCCACTTAGCATCAGCTCCCTAATTTTAAGAGAAGTTGACTCTTGATAAAAAATACAAAGATACCTTTACTTTAACCTATGACTTGACTGTTGAGCTAAGGTTTGATGGGAAGATAAGAAGCTATTTTGGAAAAGACCAAAAATTGCTATTCTTCTGTCTTGTGAAAGAGTCATGGTCCCTTATTTTGTAGTTTTCAAAACTTCATGTAATACTTGTCCTTATACTAAACACATTAATTGAAATACTACAAATCAAGGAGTAAAAGTGTCATGCCTCTAACTCTAAGGCTTAGATGGTCTACTACGTATCCTACTTAAGTAAGATATGCTAAGCACATTAAGTGGGTTTCTACTCTAATTTTAATTTGTGAAAATGTGATAGTTAAATTTAGAAAACTTATAAGGCTTGTAGTATGGATAGGTGAGTTGTTGCAATCCAATCAAAATTACTAAAGCATACTTGTCACAAAGGTCATAAAGTTTACCAAGGCTTAGGGCCCAAAGCATAACCTATGTCTACAGTCATATGAAAAGTCCTTTACAATCCAAAAAACGTTTACCAAAGTATATATCCACCTCACATCACTCAATCAATTAAAAGAAACAATCTATCCAAATATCAGAGTCATAGACTATTAGAAATGTAAGCATCACTCTCATAATCCCAAAGGTCATCATTAGATCCATAGCCTAGATAATTGTAATATATATCAATAGTGAAAACATCATCAACATCTAAACAATGGTAAAGGAAGGAATGAGCCATAAAAACTCAATATAAAATAGCCACAAACACACATTTGTTATGGTTACAATCTGATCCTACTATCACATACAGAGCCAACCATATGTATGTTGTCCAATCGTCTTCCCTCCACTTTCATGACCACTTCACATGAATACTAACCTTATTAACTATGTGATGTACCACCTTTGTAGCTTAAGCACTTAATTATCATATTATCTTAGCAACTTAAATTGCAGCCGAAAATCTAGTCCAAGGTTGTTACCCTTTAAATTGGGTAACTAAACATATATAGTTTAAATCGAGTTTATGTATTAGTTCATTTTAATGTCTTAAAGTTTGCATGTAGCACATAGACTATCCTACACCTAGAAGCCATTGCCATGAATGAACTTTAATTAATCGATCCTCTAACTTAATTAAAGATTCATATGCAATTGGTAAAATAGAAAATAAAATAAAATGAAGTAAAAAGGAGGGGCATTTAGGTAATTAAGAACTTTAAAATGAGGGCATTTTGGTATTTTTAACAACAAGCTATATAAACCAAATGAAAACCTTACTTGACCCTTTTTTTGTTAATTGTCAACATGAATCCCTATGCTGCAAAAACCCTAACTTATCTTAAGCCTTACTTCAATTATAGAAAGATTCCCAAATCAAAGTGTGATCATGAAGGTAAATATATTTATCAAACTAATGATCCGGCATGTTATCTGTCTTAAAGGAAACTCAACTAAGTCATAGACTTGCAGAAATTTAAAGTTACTAAACATTCCGATTTAAGCATCAAAGTTCCTAGATCAAATATGTTTCAAGTTGTAAATTCAAATCGAGACAAGTAAGCATCCCAATTATGCTTAAATTCATGAAATTAAGTATATTTTATGTGAGAATTAGAGTGTTTAGTTAATTAGTGAGAGATGGGATGGAGAAAGGGTTGAATGGGATGAGATTGGTGAGTTTGTGAGGTTTACAGAGGTATGTAGCCAAGGTGTGCAGCTGTGTACTTACCTATGAAGATCATGAAGAGAAAATTGGTGAAATGGGTTGTACATGGCTAGGTACACAAGCGTGTACCTACCTATGTTAAAGTACACAACCATGTACTTAGGTGTGTTGGAAAGAATTTGTGTACAGTAAGGTACACAGCCATCTACAAAGTTGTGTTCCTACCCATGTTCTTTTACACGACTGTGTTATCTAAGAATATTCCTTAGGTTTTTCTATTTCAATTTTATTCCAATTTTGAGTCAGTATTACTTATGATAGAACTTTAGGAAGGAGAAAGAGGCAACTAATTCTTAGTTGAACAATCTAGTGAAGCATAGGTCTTTTTGTAGAGTAAAACTGAGAATCAATTACTATCTATTGACAAGCTCTAAGGAAGTAGAACCCAAAACTACTCTTTTAGGTACGTATTTACTATACTTGTTGGTCATGATTGTTAAATATAGTAAATGAATGAAATTTAACGTAAACTTAGTAAATAACTTGCTTTTTGGTTATGAGTGGCTCGATCTAGGGGCTAGAGGTGACAGATTACTAGGAGGCACCTCGATGATCGACATACAACATTATCCTTAGTGGAGTTTTATATTGAAATGATTTGGGTAGACTTTAGGGGTATTGAGGCTAGAGGTAGTAGTTCCAAACCTAAGTTTAAGACACTTAAATTAAATAAGAAAGAGAGTGGTAGGGTCACGAGTACCCTTGTGTTGCTTGTTAATTAACATAAAGATAAGTAAGTGATTGCTTGTTAAGTATTTACTGCATTATGTACGTGCGTAACTTATATTGTTGTGGCATGTGCATGTGTTTGGGTATTCATGTATTAAGCTTAACCACATCTTGTTTCTTTTTCAGCTACAAGTGGATTTGAAGCATATGCTGAATATAATGAGTATGGGAATATAGTTTACTATTACCAAAACGAGAATGAGGGGATTTATTAGTATTATTTTGGAGATGAGTAGTGTGGGATCTTATGAAGGATTTTTATAGAATTTGAGGATGTTTGAGTGGAGAGTTTAGAGATTGTTTATAAGCTATTAAACATATTATTTAATTATACGCTTATGAAAGTTTACAATGGTAGTTGAATTAAAGTTTGATGTACCTTTTCTGATGTGCCTAATCACACTTTAAAGCACATCCAAAAGACTTAAGATCAACTATCTCAAGTCTAGGCAAAATCGGATCCAAAAATGGCACTTTTCAAATGAACCCTAATGTTGAAATGATGAAATTCAATCAACCAATAATATAATCAGAATACCCCAAAGAAAATGCCTTCTAACAACACTCTAATTTCATATAATCCACGCAAATGAAGCCTCAATTTGACAAAGAAAACCGTAAAGTAAGATCCCTTTCCAATTGAAAAGAACACGTTTTCAAGTGTAGTCTTCAATGATGATTCGAATCAATTTGATAAATACTTCAAATAAGCACAAGAATTCGTGAATAATAACATGTAAATCTGACCAAGAAATATCTCAAATCAACCCTAGATACAACACACTAGAGAAGAAAAGAAATCACAACAAAATGAAATTGATATAACTCACAATTTCAAGATGTTGCACTCGCCACAATTTCAAGTCTTGGAATTGAAATTGATAAGAGTTGGAACCAAGGTATGAACCCTAATTCACACGTGAAAAGAGGTGTATATTCTACAAAAATAATCTCCTCAAACCCTCTCTTAAGCAAGTATTTATACTTGCTACTCCTAGGGTTAAAAAGTGCTTAAAATTACAAGTTTGCCACTTTTAAGGTGGCTAGCCCTAAATGAAAATTACAAGGAAATAAAAGTGTCCCAAAACCAAAATACAACCAAAATAGTTCATAAAAGAATAAATATATAAAAGAAATGGTCTTCAAGATGCCGGCCTTCTATAGGATCCAACGGCCTAGCTCATCGCCGGTTCAGGTCGGTCCATGGATAACCCACAAGCTGAGTCTGAGGGAGTTTGTCCATTGCCCTATAGAATATGATAAGTGTGCCTATTGGAAAAAAAAAATACAAGAATAATAGAAAAGCGGTTAATATATAAATAATTCCGGGGTCGATCTGCTCAAAATGGGCCCTCAACGCCAAGATTTGAAATCCTTCAGTTCTTGCCCTAATGATAGGTCTTGTTAGATTTTTATTCCTATCATTTTCTTAACTAATAGTGATCGGAATGATTCACCTGTAGGTCATTCATTTATATTATTAGAGTACAATTACATTAATGTATGGTGGAGATGAACAGGTCGAGGAATAGGAGTAGTAGAAGCCTTTGCATGTCTCTATCCTATAGGGACATGTGGAAGGCTGTAGCATTTCAAGTTTTGGGGAATTACAACTTAAGTGGTATTAAAGCTAAGATATGATCAATAGAAGATAGGTTTGAAGATTCTTAAGTGTTAAGCTGATGATTAATAGGTATAGGCTTTGATCAATGGAAAGTAGGTTGTCATCTTTAGATAAATTAGGTATTGAATCTATAAGATGGTGAAATATGAAGAGACCAGGTGAAATTATAGGTCGATTTGTTCAATAATTTATTTTACTCTAATTATTAACTTTATTTGCAATTTCCTTTAAATCTCCATTTTATTTATGTGTTTGTGTGTGTGTGTGTGTGTAGATATATGTATACATAGATGTATACCATCACTAACTTTTTAAATTGACTCTAACTCTCGAGTCTATTTGATTATCTCCTCAATGTTCTAAATGAAAGGTACCCCTTAGGACTACCTTAGTAGGGAGCATTGAGTTTCCTAAAATCTAAAGAAGTCATTACTACCTATTGAATTAATATTTCCTAATTGATGGAGAGTTTAGGTTTTCTCTAGGAAACTAAAACTTTCCTAGCTACAGGGTAGCAACAGATGGCTATGTAAGGAGCATGAATTTCTAGCTAAAGAGATAATTTTTAGATTGATATTAATATAGTAATAGACTTTTAGTACTATTGTTTTATTAATGTTCTTCTTTATGAAGTCTTTTTATGTTGTCGCTTTTAAATTCAATATCTTGCTAGCTTAAATTTTCTTTTGTACTTGAGTATAATGAACCCTAGAGTGAACATGTGACTTTTTGTTTTATTATTCAATGAATAATTTGCTATTCTTGTGATCTAATTATGTGTTCTTCATTGTTTTCAATTTAATATTGTCGGCATATTAGTCGAAGCCCAATTTCTTACATAGAGATCAAGAGATCCTATACTAAAATACATCTAGCATGATTGGAAGGAGTTACATGCAATCCTAAAGATAAAAGAACATAAATATGTCGAATTGTAATGCGATTCTAGGGGGTTTAATTAGGAAGAGATTCCAATTAATCAACTTAGAATTAGGAATTAGTAAACTCAAGAAAGTTATTACTTCAAATTAGGAATTCCCATAGACTAAGAATACAATAATGAAATTCAATTATAATTAGTTAATTACATTAGTAGTTCTTGGGGGATTCAATATCCGGTAGGATAGATTGATACCAAGTTTTTGGCATCGTTGCTAGGGATTAGGATATTAAGAACACCTATATCTTGTTAATTTAATCATTATTTCTTTTGTTGCTTACTTTCATTAATCTCTAGTTTCCATAGTTTCTTATTTCCTTCTATTGTTTATGCTAAGGGTTACCAAAGGGCAAGCCAAAGATATCAAATTTTGACTCAAGACTCTAACAATAACTAATCAATCAATATGGCCAATGAACAAGATGAGAGAACAATCTTTAGTTATGCAAGGCCATCACTTACAGGAGCTCACTTAAGTGTTATTAGGCCTATGATTATAGATAACAACTTTGAAATCAAACTTAACATTATACAGATGGTCTAACAATTTATTCAATTTTATTGGCTGCAAGATGAAGATCCAAATGCACACATTGCAAGCTTTCTGGAAATCTATGACACCTTCAAATTAATGGGGCCATAGACGACACCATCAAGTTATAACTTTTCCCTTTTTCTTTGAGAAATAGACCTAAACAATGGTTAAATTCTCTTCCTCAGGGTTTGATCACTACATAGGATCAAATGGTAGAGAAACTCCTTGTAAAGTATTTTCCACTAGCAAAGACTACAAAATTATGAAACAATATCTCCTCCTATGCTCAAATAAAGTTCAAGACACTATACGATACATAGGAGAGATCTAAAGATCTGTTGAGGAGATGCACACATCACGGTCTTCTATTGTGGATGCAAATTCAAACTTTTTATAGATGACTAAATCAGACTACTAAGCAAATGATAGATGTAGTTGCTAGAGAAACTTTGAATAATAAAACACTTGAAGAGGCCTAGAATTTAATAGAAAATATGGCCATTAATAGCTACTAGTGGAATGTTGTAAGAACCAGACAATAGAGTAGCAGGAGTTTATAATGTAGTTATTGTTACTGCCTTAGTAGCAAAGATTAAAGCATTAAGCAAAAAGATTGACAAGATGTCCATAACACAACAATTAGGTCAGTTAAATTATGTTTCTAACATTAATGATCATGTTGATTATGTAGGGCACCTAAATAGATAGCAAAACAATCTATATAATAACATTTATAATTCGAGTTAGAGAAATCATCCCAATTTTTCATGGAGAAATCAACAACGGAATGGTCCACCCAAATTCTAAAAATCACATGACCCATCGAAAAAGAAGCCAAATTTAGGAGATTTGATGATAAGATTTATCTATACCACTAAAACTTGCTTCCAACCTACAGATGCATTGTTGCGAAACCAATAAGCTTCAATACGAAATCCTCATAATCAAATTGGAAATATTACAAAGATGGTTTCTAAAAGACCACAAGGTACAATGCTAAGCAATACTAAAACTAATCCTAAGGAATAAGTTAAAGAAATTACTTTGAGGAGTAGAAACAAATTGCAATCTAAATAAAAGTAAAGTGAATGGGAGGATGTGAAAAAGGATGATAAGCAAGATGATACGATTCCAAGAGCTAAGATATGAGCACCAAAGAAAACAAAGTCAATCCGAGCTCTAGGTGGCAGTACGAGGTCTAAAAAGGAGGACATAGGCATCAAGAGGACCCAAGGCGAAGTTCGGCTAGCTTTAAGCCGACCTCAAATAAAGGCCGGCCGAGTTAACTTCAAGGCCGCCGGCCTTGGAGCCGGCCTATGTATTTAGGCCGCCGGCCTTGAATGGCTTCGTACAATTTGTTTTAGACATGATATAAATAGTGTTCTTTAAGGTTTTTACAAAGACAGATGATATTTTGGTTGTAAGCAAACACTTTGAGCGTGTGTGTGAATCCTCTTTTGGGATTCTTGAATATTGAGAATTGATTTTCACTTTATTCATATTGTTCTTATCAAATTCTTGGTTCCTATAAAATTTGTAGCGAGCATCGTTATTGAATTCTTAGAATTCTTTAACCTTAAGTGATTGATTTATAGGACGTGGTCTCTATCGTTCTATGATTTGATTGCAAATTAGTTTAATTTTATCAATCTTGGCATCTATAGATTGGTAATTTTATCCATATCCTTGTTTTTATTCGTTAGTACCAAAATCCAGAAAAAAAAAAACCTAAAATTGTTATTGACGATTTGATTTGTGTGAAAGGGATTCGATTTCCAAATTCGTGTCATTTGGTATCAGAGCAAAGGTTAGATTCGTAAGGATTCAGAGCAAAGGATTCAATCAGAACGCGGGTTAAATTGGTAAGGCTGTTGAATCTCAACTCAATTGTAATTTTAATTCAATACTGCCGTTGGTTGGAAATTTGGGAATTCATTTTGATAAGTATTGCTGTGAATTCAATTGTTGGGTGTTGAATTGGTGTTTGGGCTATTGTTGAGAATTGGGGTTTTGTGAATATCTTTGCTGAATTCAATTATTGGGTGTTGAATTGCTGTGAATTGGTGTTTGGGGTTGTTGTTGAGAATTGGGTTTTTTATGAATATCTTTGTTGAAATTTTGATTGGTAGAGATGTCGTCGCATGGAAGTGTTCATAACAACAACAATAGGAATGATGCTGATAATGGGGGTGAGGTTGTGACTAGGGCAGAGTTCAATCAAATCCAAGAAAATATTAGATTGATTATAGAGAGATTGGAGGTTAGGGATAGAAGAAGCCATAGTGGTGCAGGAATTAGGAGGAGACACTCTAGTGATGATTCTGATGCTCATAGTGAAAGGAGTAGGAGAGGAAACAATGATGACAGGCATAAGTGAATTGAAAACATAAAGCTGAAAATTCCACCTTTCACTGGTAGTAGTAAACCAGAGGAATTCCTAGACTGGGTGCCACGGGTTGAGAAGGTGTTTGACTGATATGAGTGGGATGAGCGCATGAAGGTGAAAATGGCATCTCTAGCATTTTCTGAATATGCTAGTCTGTGGTGGGATAAACTACAAACTGAGAGACGTAGGGAGGATGAGGAGAAAGTGCGTTCATGGGCTTTGATGAAAAAGTTGATGAGATGCAGATTTGTGCCAAATTACTATAAACAAGAGATGCTGATGGAGTTGCAATCCTTGAGGCAAGGTAAGAGAAGCATAGAAGAGTATGTGAACGAGTTTGAGACACTAATGGCAAGGTGTGATATTAGGGAATCATTAGATGAATCCATAGCTCGTTTCATCAATGGGATGAAGATGGACATTGCCAATGTAGTGGAACTCCAGCATTATCAGACTCTTGAGGATGTAATTAAATTAGCCAGTCGGGTTGAGCGGCATCAACGCAGGTGGGATCAGAAATCATATCACCACCATAAGTCAGATGATGGTGAGAGGGAGAAGGAAAGGAAGGAAAAGGGAAAGGCAGTTTCTAGTGAGGCTGTTGACCAAACACAACAGAAGAAGAGCAGGGATATAAAATGTTTTAAGTGTTTAGGACTTGGCCATATTGCTTCTCATTGTCCTAATAAAAGGGTTATGGTCATAAAGGGGGACAAAGTTAAGAGTGAGGAAGAAGAACAGAAGAGTACTGAGGCAGAAGAGGAAGATGAAGACATTATAGCGAATCCAATATAGGGAGACTTGCTAATGGTTAAGCAGGATGAAGCTGTTCCTAATCAGAGAGCTAATTTATTTCATATCCAAGGCATGGTGTAGGGGAAGACTTGTTTGATTGTGGTTGACACCGGCAGTTGCACTAATGTTTCTTCAGGAAGCTGGGTTACTAAGTTGGACTTACAGGTGGAGCAGCATCCAAGACCTTATGCACTTCATTGGTTGAGTCCATAGGGAGCTGTTCATGTACATAAGCAGGTTCGTGTTCTGTTACTTATTGGTGATTATACTGACGAGATTGTTTGTAATGTAGTTCCCATGGAAGCTACACATTTGATCCTTGGAAGACCATGGCAGTATGACCTTAGAGCTAAGTATGATGGATACACCAATGAGTATACCATTCAGCAACAGGATAAGGCATACAAGCTTCTTCCTATGAGTCCAATTGAGGTACAACAAATAAGGCTTATTTGCCTTAAGAAGCCTAAGGGAAAGAGGAGTCTGTTTATGTGGTCTAGTAGGATGGACAATACAGATTCGAGGTCGAATCTTTTTCAACATGGAGGGAATGATACGATTCCAAGAGCTAAGATATGAGCGCCAAAGAAAACAAAGTCAATCCGAGCTCTAGGTGGAAGTACGGGGTCTAAAAAAGGAGGACATAGGCATCGGAAGGACCCAAGGCGAAGTTCAGCCAGCCTTAAGCCGGCCTTGAATAAAGGCCGGCCGAGTTAACTTCAAGGCTGCCGGCCTTAGAGCCGGCCTAAAAGTAGGCCGCTAGCCTTGGTGCCGGTCTATGTATTTAGGTCACCGGCCTTAAATGGCTTTGCACAATTTGTTTTAGACATGATATAAATAGTGTTCTTTAGGGTTTTTACGAGGATAGATGATATTTTGGTTGTAAGCAAACACTTTGAGCGTGTGTGTGAATCCTCTTTTGGGATTCTTGAATATTGAGAATTGATTTTCACTTTATTCGTATTGTTCTTATCAAATTCTTGGTTCCTATAGAATTTGTGGCGAGCATCGTTATTGAATTCTTAGAATTCTTTAACCTTAAGTGATTGATTCATAGGACGTGGTCTCTATTGTTCTATGATTTGATTGCAAATTAGTTCAATTTTATCAATCTTGGCATCTATAGATTGGTAATTTTATCCACATCCTTGTTTTTATTCGTTAGTACCAAAATCTAGAAAAAAAACCTAAAATTGTTATTGATGATTTGATTTGTGTGAAAGGGATTCAATTTCCAAATTCGTGTCACAAGAGAAGGAAGAAGAAAAGACCTCAAAGGTCAAAGAATATGTTCCAAAAATTCCTTACCTAGCTCAATTCAAGAGAGAACGCTCAGAGGATCAATACAATAAGTTTCTGAAACTTTTTAAAAAACTTCACATAAATTTTCCTTTTATCAAGGCTTTTGTGACAAATGCCTAGGTACACAAAGTTCTTAGAGGACCTACTTTCCAACAAGAAGAAATTGGAAGAATTCTCAATAGTTACCCTCAATGGAGAATGCTCTGCCATCTTACAACACAAGTTACTAAAGAAATTAAAAGACCTAAGGAGTTTTACTTTACCATGTTTGATTAGTAATTTGTCTATAGAAAAATCCTTAGCCAATTTAGGGGCTAGTATAAATTTGATGCCATATAAATTATTCAAAAGACTAGGATTAGGAGAATAATAGGAATCAAAATTCTACAAAACCTATTACTAGGGCAAGAACCAAAGGGTTACAAAATTTGGCAATGAGGGTCTTCTTTGAGCAAATCAACCCCAAAAATATTTATAGACTAACTTCTTTTCTATTACTTATTTGTTGTGCATTCCAGTAGGTATACTTATCAGTTTTTACAGGGCGATGGATAAACTCGCTAAAGCTCAGGTTGTGGGTTATTCATGGATCGACATAAACCAAAGAAGAACTGGTCTAACAAATTGTTCACTTGAATTGAAGAACCAGCCACTTGAAGACCATTTGAATATGTAATTGTTTCTATGAAAACCGGCCATTTTTGTTCATTTTGGAACTTGCAATTTGATTTTAAAACCGACCACTTAGTGGTATATTTTTATTTTTTTTTGAAAATTTTTACCCTAATTAGAGCAAGTATAAATACTTACTAACTAAGGTTTTTAGGGAGCTTTTGTCAATTTGAAGAAAACACTTTTGTTGCCATGAAAGAGAGTCCCTCTTGCTAAAACATCTACTCTTATCAATTGTGGCGAGTTTGGCTTAGAATTTCTTGTGAGTAATATCAAGATCTTCTAGGTTGCTTCCTTTTATTACTAGTGTGTAATATCTAGTGATAATAGGTTAGTTTTATCTACTTGTTGTTTCACGCCAATTTAGGGTTCATATTGCTAGGATTTCAAACCAATTTTAGAGATTGGAATTGCATTTTATATGTAATTTGATTGGTGTTGGAATTCCTTGTAATACATCTAATTTGGGTTCATGCCATTGAGATTGTTCATCCTTTATTTACACGCCAATTTAGGGATTTTGTCTTGTTGAATTGTCCAATTAGATTGTGTTCATGCACATCATAATTTGGTATCAGAGCACATTATCTTTTAAGGCACTTGGAATCACACCATATTGTGGGTTTTTGTTTAATTGATTCTTCAATTGCAATTGTGTACTTGAAATTGGATCCCTTGAGCTCATCATGATTTGGTATCAAAGTAATGGTTTTGAGGAAGGGATTTGCATGATCATCATTTGACAATTAATGTTCTTGAAGTTGATTCTTGATATGAAATTACTGAGCTGAATTATAGTAGTGCTTGTGGATTTTATTTCATTATTTTTGTTGTTGACTGAAGTGGACGTGGAATACTTGAGATAGTATTGTTTTCCTTAAGTTTGTCATATGTAAGGAGGAGTGATCCTTTGTGATCATTTGGAAAATGGGAAATTTGAAACAAGAAGAGTGAATTGTGTGTTGGTGAATTTGGAAAAAGTAGTTGTCATTTACAAATTCTAGATTTGCATTATGTGGAGATAAGGAAGTTATTTGAAAATTCAAACACATCTTTTAAGTTTAGAAGAAAGTCATTGAGTAGCATTGATTGATTGTTATTTGAATTTGAATTGTTCTTACCATTTCTGGAGAAGGTTGCATTAAGAGTGTATTTGAATTTGTTGCCGTGAGTGGTATAGTGATTGTGTTGTGTGTATGGCAAATTAGAGTTATGTTGTGAAGGGGTGTTGCAACGTGAAGTGTTGTGTGTGTTAAGGTGAAGGTGCTGCACGTAAAGTAGTATTGTGGTGAAGTGAGTTGCACTGTGATTGTGTTATGTATGTGTGGCGGTGTGAATGTGTTATGAAGGGAATTGCAGCTTGTTGTAAGTTTATGTGTGGAAGAAGGGGAAGTTCTTGAATTGAATTCCATAAGTTAAAGCATAGTTTATTGGTGTTTATTGTTTCCTTGAGATTTCGGAATTGGAAAAGTCATTTTTCAGAATTACTCAACTTGCGTGGAGAATTAGGAAACAATTTTGAATTTAAAATCAATCATTACTTGTGGAGTTATTGTGTATTGATCACTTTAATTGCACATTGAATAGTTGGAATCAATTGCTTGCCATTTGGAGAAGTGTCTACATTTGGTTCCATTTTGTTGTTGTTGTCGTGATTGGAAGTGCACCGTGGGTGTGTGTGAGCTTTAGTGAAGTGCACTTTGTGGTGTGAATTGAAGTGTGTGTGTGTGTACCATGGGAGTAAACATGTTGTTGTGAAGGTGTATGTTGTGTGGTGGTTTGAAAGGAGTTATACCATGAGTGTGTGTGTGTGTGTACCGTAGAGTGAATGTTGTGCATAGGTGTGTTGCATTAGTTGTTGTTACACTGTGGGTGTGTAAGTGTAGGTTGCCGTGGTGTGTGTGGTAAAGTGTATTATTGTGATAGGAATCAAAATCCGACAAAACCTATCATTAGGGCAAGAGCCAAATGATTTAAAATCTTGGCGATGAGGGCCCATTTTGAGCAAATTGACCTAGGAATTATTTGTTTACTAACCTCTTTTCTCTTATTCATGTATTGTATATTCCAACAGACACACTTATGCTTTACAGGGTGATGGACAAACTCACTAAGACTCATCTTATGGGTTATCCATGGACCGACCTAAACCAACGATAAGTTGGGCCGACAAATCCTATGGAAGAGCTAGCATGATGAAGACTATTTTTATTTGCAATTATTTCTTTAGACTATTTATGTGTAAGCTTTTAGGACTTTTTATTTGGTTGTAAAAAAGTTTTAGGACCGGCCACCCTAAAAGTGGCATAGTTGTAATTTTGTGGACTTTTTAACCCTAAAGGGAGCAAGTATAAATACTTGCTTAAGTAGGGTTTTGAGGGAGTTAGCCAAATTTTCAAAAAATAACAAACACTTTACGTGTGAGGGTTAGGGTTTTCCTAATTCAAATTGCTCTTATCAATTTCAAATCCCAATTTGAGGTTGTGGCGAGTAGCTCCATGGCTAATTTTTTAGTAATATCAAATTTACCTTGTTGCAATTTCCTTTCTTCTCTAGTGAGTAGTATCTAGGGTTGATTTGGAAGTGTATTGACCAAATTTTGATTGCATTTGTAACCAAATTCTTGTTGCTTCAATTAATTGTGTTTAGCCTTTGAGTTTTAACCTTCAATTTAGCATCATTTTGAATCGTGGATCACTTTGTTGAGAAAGTGGAACACGGAATTGGTTCTTGCTATTTTTATGTGCAATCCACATGAAATTATTTGTGTTTAGTGTTGATTAAAGGATTTTATCACTGTGGAATTGTTAATTTGATAGTTAGAGCATTTAGATTTCATTGCTCTCCATTAGGGTTCAGGCAAATTCTAGTAGTTTAGAACCAAGATTGAACAAGTTCCTTGAGGTTTATAAATTTCTCCAATTGCATGTGCTTAACCCCTAATTTAGGCACATCATATTTGGTATCAAAGCATCATCATACTTGGAATTAAGATTGATCACGCCATTGTTTAAGAATTAGTTCATAAATATTGAGGAATTGTGCAATTATTGAACTAGTTTGAATGACATTGTTTGATTGTCTTTCTAATTGGTTTTGCATGTGCTTAATCTTGGTTTTAAGCACATCATGTTGGTTTGTTGAAGTTAGTAGGCAATAATGTCAAGTAATTTATATTTGTCTACTAATGTACTACGCCGAGCCTTGACTTCTTTTACAACTATTGATGATGAGTAAAGGGAAAACTTATTTCACACTTCTTGTAGGGTGCAAGGTAATTTATGTGTCATTATTATTTATGGTGGTAGTTGTACTAATGTTATGGCTACCTCATTAGTATCGAAATTGAAACTTGTAACTACCCCATAACCTAAACCCTACAAATTACATTAGCTATGTGAGCAAGGGAATCTCCATGTAACCTAAAGAGCTAGGGTAGCTTTCAGTATAAAGGATAAATATCATGATGAAATAGAATGTGACATTTTTCCCATGTGTACATCCCATATATTACTTGGCAGGTCATGGTTATATGACAAGAGGGTTTTACATGATGGCTATAAAAATACTTATATGATCCAGCTGGAGGGTAAACGTATAGTATCGAACCATATGTCACCATCAGAGGTCCAAGAGGTGTAAAGACAGATAAGTCGACCATCAGAAGTCCCTGAGGTTCATAGTCAGATGAGTCAACCTTTAGAGGACTAAGCGATTCAGAAGCAGATGTGGCAACCATCAAAGGTCCAAAAGGTTTAAGGGCAGATGAGTAAACCATTAAAGGGCTAAGAGGTTCAAAGAGATATAAGTGAAATAGGGAAGAAGAAGACATTATTGGTGGGACAATTTGAGTTAGGGGAGGTCATTATATGTATTGCAGATGAGATATATCTTAGAGATGCAGGGGCGAGAGCAACTACATCCTGTAGTATCTCAGGTACTGGGAGACTACAATGATATTTTTACAGATAACTTGCTAGGAGGATATAGAGTCTCTACTGCATTTGACCTATCAGATTTGAGGACAAATCTTCTTGAGGCCGGAGGAGATGATAAGAATCAAAATTCTACAGGACCTATTATTAGGGCAAGAACCAAAGGGTTACAAAATTTGGCAATGAGGGTCCTCTTTGAACAAACTGACCCTAAAAATATTTGTAGACTAACTTCTTTTTTATTACTTATTTGTTGTGCATTCCAGTAGGTATACTTATCAGTTTTTACAAGGCGATGGATAAACTCGCTAAAGCTCAGCTTGTGGGTTATTTATGGACCGACATAAACCAAAGAAGAACTGATCCAACAAATTGTTCACTTGAATTGAAGAACCGGCCACTTGAAGACCATTTGAATATGTAATTGTTGCTATGAGAACCGGCCATTTTTGTTCATTTTGGAACTTGTAATTTGATTTTAGAACCAACCACTTAGTGGCATATTTGTAATTTTTTTAACATTTTTACCCTAATTGGAGCAAGTATAAATACTTGCTAACTAAGGTTTTTAGGGAGCTTTTGTCAATTTAAAGAAAACACTTTTGTTGCCATGAGAGAGAGTCCCTCTTGCTAAAACATCTACTCTTATCAATTGTAGCAAGTTTGGCTTGGAATTTCTTGTGAGTAATATCAAGATCTTCTAGGTTGCTTCCTTTTATTACTAGTGTGTAATATCTAGTGATAATAGGTTGATTTTATCTACTTGTTGTTTCACGCCAATTTAGGGTTCATATTGCTAGGATTTCAAACCAATTTTAGAGATTGGAATTGCATTTTATATGTAATTTGATTGGTGTTGGAATTCCTTGTAATACATCTAATTTGGGTTCACGCCACTGAGATTGTTCATCCTTTGTGTTCACGCCAATTTGAGGATTTTGTCTTGTTAAATTCTCCAATTGGATAGTGTTCATGTGCATGAATTGTTTAGGCACATCAGAGAACTTAAGCCAATAAAGATGAGCTTGCAACTCACTAATCAATCATTAAAAATTTCTAGAGGCATAATCAAAGATGTGTTGGTAAAAGTTAGTACTTTTATCTCTCTAGTAGATTTTGTAATTCTTGATATAGACGAAGATATAAAAGCATCACTAATCCTAGGAAGACCCTTCTTAGCCACAGCAAGGGCAATCATAGACACGAGATACTGAAAATTGATATTGAGGGTAACAAGGAAGAATTAGTCTTTAAAGTTGTCGAAGCTATAAAACATTCTTTTGCACAAGATGATGCATGCTGTTTCCTAGAAAAAACTAATTTAACTATATTTGAACATATGCAAGAAATACTATAATGTGATCCTTTGGAAATTTTCTTAGCATAGAAGAAAGAAGAAGACGAACCATTGCTATGACAAAAAGAATTTGAAGAAATTAATTGAAGCAAGGCAATGAGATTAAAGCCATCCATTGAAGAGTCCCTAGTCTTGGAGTTGAAATAACTATCTTGTTATTTAGAGCATGCATTCTTGGAAAAAATTCAAAACTTCCAGCAATCATTGCTTTAAATATAAACACCATGCAAAAACAAAAGCTATTAGATGTACTTCGAGAGCACAAGTGAGTGTTAGCTTGAAAAATTTCTGACATTTAAGGGCTTAGTCCATCCTTTTGCACCGACAAGATTTTATTGGAAGAAAATTCTTAACCACTAGTACAACCACAAAGAAAACTAAACCCTAACATAAAGGAAGTTGTGAAGTCCAAAGTCATCAAACCCCTTAATGCAGATATGATTTATCCTATTTCTAACAATTTTTAAGCTAGTCCTGTATAGGTTGAACCAAAGAAAGGAGGCATGACTGTAGTACCTAATGAGCACAACATGCTAATTCCTATGAAGGTAGTAATTGGATGGAGAGTATGCATTGATTATAGGAGACTAAACGATGTAACTAGAAAAGATCACTTTCTACTTCCATTTATTGACTAAATGTTAGAAAGGCTCACAAAACACATGTATATTGCTTCCTCGATAGATTGTCTAGCTATTTTCAGATTCCCATTGCTTTTGAAGATCAAGAAAAAACTACTTTCACATGTCCCTATGGTACGTTTGCTTATCGAAGAATGCCTTTTGGCCTTTGTAATGCACCTACAACTTTCCAACAATTCATGATGGCCATTTTTTAGGGTCTTGTAGAGGATACTATGAAGGTATTTATGGATGATTTTTTTGTCTTTGGAAATTCTTTTGATGAATGTCTTCATAATTTAAAAAGAGTTTTACAAAGGTGCTAAGAAACAAATTTAGTGTTAAACTAGAAAAAGTGCCATTTTATGGTACAAGAGGGCATAGTTCTTAGGCACAAAATTTCTAATAAAGAAATTAAAGTCGATATTGCAAATATTGGCACAATTGCAAAATTACTAACTTCCACTTCGATTAAGGATATTAGAAGTTTTTTAGGATACGCTGGATTTTATAGAAGGTTTATAAAAGATTTCTCTAAAATTTCTAAGCCTTTAATTAAATTGTTAGAAAAAGATGCACCTTTTGTATTTACTTAAGAATGCTAAGACAAGTTCAATAGATTAAAAGAAAAATTGACTAATGCTCCAATAGTTCTCATACCTTATTGGACTCTCCCATTTGAACTAATGTGTGATGCTAGTGACTATCCAATTGGAGCAATTTTAAGACAAAGGAGGGACAAGCATTTCTAGCCAATCTACTATGTGAGCAAAACTTTGATAAATGCTTAAGAAAATTATACTACCACAAAAAAAAAAAAAAAAAAAAAAATTGTTAGCTATAATGTTTGCTTTTGAAAATTTTTGGTCTTATTTAGTTCTGGCCAAAGTTATCATTTATATTAATCATTCTACTCTACATTATTTACTGAAGAAATCCGATGCTAAACCTCACTTGGTTTGATGGATTCTGTTGTTACAAAAATTTGATTTGGAAATAAGAGATAAGAAAGGAGCCGAAAATCTAGTAGTAGACCACCTATCATGACTAGAGAATCTAAACTTAGAAAAATTAGACGAGAAAGACATCAATGATTAATTCCTAAAAGAACAACTCTACCAACTTCAATAGGTAAGGGAATTTAAATTTCCTTGGTTTGCTAACATCACTAATTATTAGACTCCGAAAATCCTACCAAAGGGAGTTTCATATCAACAAAAGAAGAAATTCTTTTCTAGATCGAACATTCTACTTTTGGCAAGAACCATACTTGTTCCAAGTGTGTTTAAATCAAATAATCCAAAGATGCATTTCTCGTACCAAAAGAATGAGATTCTAGGACATTGCCATGCAGGGCCAATTGGAGGACACCACTGTGCCAATAGAACCACTTGCAAAGTGCTAGAATCAAGTTTTTATTAGCCTACAATGTTTAAAGATGCCCATAGGTATGCTCAATTGTGTAACAATTTCCAAGGGGTAAGTAATATATCTCGATGGGATGAAATGCCCTAGAACTTGATACTAGTATGCAAGATATTTGATAAAATTAACTTTATGGGACTATTTCCAAGTTCCTATGGTAACAAATACATTTTGGTGGTAGTTGACTATGCATCCAAATGGGTTAAAGCCCAAGCTTTAGCTACAAATAACGCTAGAGTAGTTACTAAGTTCCTAAAGAAATTATTTTCACTCTTTGGCACGCCTAAAGCAATAATAAGTGATAAAGGGGATACACATTTTTGCAACCAACAATTTGAGAAAGTACTTCAAAAGTATAGGATGACTCATAGGATAGCTACCCCTTATCACCCCCAAATAAGTGGCCAAGTGGAAGTAACTAATAAAGAGATAAAAAGAATTTTGGAAAAGATAATGTCATCTCACTACAAAGATTAGGCAACGAAATTAAATAAAGCACTCTAGGTATATCGAACTGCCTACAAAACCTTCTTAAGAACTACACCTCATAGACTAATAGATGGAAAAGCTTGCCACTTACCAGTCAAAATTGAGCATAAAGCTTATTAGGCACTTAAACTATTAAACTGTGATCTTGATTCTACAAGAAAGAGCAGAAAGTTCCAATTGAATGAATTGGATGAATGGCGAGCTATGGCATACAAAAACTCTAGAATTTACAAAGATTAGACAAAGCGTTATCACGATCAAAGGATTAAATAAGACAAGAAAATTTTAGGAAGGCGATCAGGTGTTATTATACAATTCCCATCTCCACCTATTCCTAGGAAAACTCAAATCAAGATGGTTCGGACCATTTACAGCTACAAAAATTTATCCCTATGGGGCAGTCATTGTTTCACACTGATCGTTACCAATCTTAGTTTTAATAAATTGAATTCTTGTTCTTAATCTTGCTATGAAGCAATAGGCAAGCGCACCTATCGTAGCGTAATATAGCGAGTAAGCACAAGGTCGTTCCTCAGAGATACACCAACTACTAGTACTAACTCCGTTCCTATTATCTATTCGCCGCTTAAAAATGTTGGTTGAAACTTAATTACCCTAATCTTAAAACTAATAACTCACTAACAACAATGGTTCTGAAGATTTATCAATTAACAAAAGCAACCTAGATCTTATTCTACTCCTTATCTATCATGTAATTCATTAGATTTATGAAGATTGGCGTAATTGACTTATTATACTGTCGAATTCTCTAGTCAAGTTAACTACTTTCTCAAGTATATTAACCTATCTAATCCTAGGTTTATCAAATAGGATCTCTCCTTAGTTAATAGCAACCTAGAATTGCATAAAGCACATGAATTCGCATCAAAATAATCGATGTAAACAAAAGACTCTTGTTTCCTATCTCTAGAAGAACAATCAAATCTCATTAATTGCATTAAATCTAATCATAAGAGCAATTTCTCAATTAACTAATATGATATCATGCATAAATTCATATTCCGGATCTATGAATCTAAGAAACAATTGAAGGGCATGCAATTAATCATAAGAAAGCCAACAACTTCGCATTAAAAACCAAATCTTCATCACATGATAGAGAAGTTTCAAATAAAATCTAGATTTAGGGTCTACTCCTCCATAAATTGGACAAAAGAAATGCAATTACTGGAAGAATAAATAAAATTCATAGTCACAACCCTTAAAGATAGAATCTTCTTCTTCGTGGATCTTCAATCTCCTTTGGACTCGACAGAATCTTCTTTCCCTTGCTGTTATGAGAGTCAGAGCAAATAAAAAATTCGTAACCCCCTTTCTAGGGCAAACTAACGGTCTATTTATACATATACCCCGGTTGGATATATACACGAGTGGATACACGAGTAGTGTATCTCGTTCGTGTATCTCATGCTTGCTTCCAAGTGTCCGTAGGTGAATATACACGAGCAAGTACATGGGAGTGTACATTGGTCATGTATTTGAAACATTGTTGAATAGCAACAAAACTTAGATATACAAGCAAAGTACATGGGCGTGTACTTTTCTCGTGTACTTTCCAGACATCCGCTTCAGTATACACAAGCAAAGTACATGGGCGTGTATCTCGCTTGTGTACTTTCCAGAATTCTTTTCTTCACATGTAATGTATCCAATTCCTTCCAAACTTGATCCGACTCTACAAAACTCCTTCCCTGAGCTCCAAAATACTTTAGAAGATCCTGAAATTAACATTCATTCCATTAAGCATCATTTTCTTCAAAAAATCATCTAAAAATTCAACAATAAAGCACAATTTCATTACTCTAGATAAGGGTATTTTGCGACTTATCACACACCCACAAAAAGGTACGTTCAAGGTCAATGGCCAAACACTAAAAATCTATCTAGCAGGTGAGCTCAATCTAAATACTAGAGAAAAGTTTTTCCTCTATTCTACCAAATCATAAATGAGGTAACACATGTCGAGCCAATGATGTTAAATAATAGTACTTCTTAAGAGACAACCTAAGTACTAACTTAGTTTTTATATTTTAGTCTAATAAAATTATATTAACTAGTGTTTTATTTACACCCAGTTACTTCAAAAGAATTACACTTGATCTTTGTCTCATGAAAGCATAAATACAGGACAAGAAAAGCAAAGAAGAAACAAAAAGCTAAATGGAGCTATAGGTCTAAGAACATGATCATGTAAAGGGGCATGTAATTCTATACGAACCAATGCATGACTATGCCTAAAGATACAAGATAGACAAGCTAGAGAGCATAGTTGTGCTACTAACTATTGATCCACGCAAAAGAGAGATATAAAATGAGCGTGAATAAATACCGGCAAGTGTACCGGATCAGATCAAGTAATATAGTGAGAGAAGAGAGTCGAACAACGAAGATTGATTAAGTAATAGACCTATATCAGATTCTGCTATTATTTAGGCAATGATGTTTGATGAGAATTGAATGAATTATACTAAATGCTCAAAAAGAGAATTGTGTCTGAAAAATGATGAATTGATGGTGGGAAATAGAATCCACCCTAATTCCACTAATCATATTGCCTTCATATTATAATAACTCATAGCTATATGGATTTTCACAAGAAATTAACAAAACCTTAATCCTTTATCAAGTGTTAAAGTAATGTTACCTCAATTTAATTTAATAGCACCCGCTAATTCAAATCAAATGAGGATTCTAATTCACAATCATAAATTTCCCAATTATATGATTTCCTAATATCTTTAAAATAATTTCTCCTAATCTCTTAGTGAAAAATTTAATAAAAATATTGCATGAAACACTTAAGTCAATTTCTAATAAAATTCAATAACGATGCTTCCACATGAATTATTAAATCTTACTTAGGAATTCTTGATAAAACCTAAGTTTCTCTTTCGAGTCATTTACATTCCTATGCATTGATTTCAATTACAAAATACAATTCATAGCAGGACTTCTTATATGAAAATTCCGTATATCTATATTTCCTATAACATGAATACAATGATCATTTTAGTTTGAATTATGGCTTCATCATGTTTCCCACAAGGATGATTAGAACATTATAGTATGAATATAAAAACAATTGAAATAAATAGATGCAATGGAATTCATATTGAACAACAAGAATAAACTAATAAATGGCATAAAAGAAAATAAAGTAAATGAAACAATAGCTATAATCTTCAAGAACTTCAATCTTCCAAAATGATTCCTCGAATTCTTCAATTGAAAGAAAACTTCAGCAAAATAACTTTCTTTCTTCAAACTAAAATTTGGAATAAAATGAAATGTAAAGGAATTAAAGAAAATATAAAATCCTAAAGTTCCTAAGGGAATTCTAATGATTTCAAAGAAAGACAAAGGATGCTAAACAAAGAATCAAAACAAAAGGATTCTAAAACAAAAAGGGGATGCTCCCAAGGTTCACACAAGGGGGCTATTTATAGATCCAAAGAGGAGGAGGATAAGGTTGATCTGATGAGGAGTTGAGTAAGCAAATTAATTAAGATACGATTTTGGAGAGATTTTCGCAATGGATATCCGGGGAGTAAGAAGCCGGCTCAGGCCAGCGGCCTGAATGTAGGCCGGCTTTAAGGCGCGGCTTTAAAGTTTTTTTAGGCCGATTAATATAGGCGCTCAAGGCGACCTAAGGCCAGCGCCTTCCGTGCAATCCTCCGCTCGCTTCTTCAATTTTGTGAAAAACTCCTCCAATTAACTTGTAATTTACTTTTGGGTCCTCAAAACCTGAATTTTCACAATAAACACCATTAAATATCATTTCTTTATATTTTCTTTATAATATTGAAATAAATTTAATATAAGTCCAAAAGAAAATATAAGTATAATGTGATCTTATCAACATCCCCACACTTGAACTTTTGCTTGTCCTCAAGCAAAATAATTGATTTAAACAAGAGAAATCCATCATTGAACTTCTGGTGCCCATTGTTCTGACCATACTGAAATTTGTAACTAGTATATCTAGTTGAAATTTAGTAGTTAATCTAAATACAACAGATTTTTAATCCCAGTGTTTAACAATAACAAAACAATACTTAGTCCTTAAGGAAAAACATTCATTTAAACTTCATTGGTTATTAGCAAGTATAATCTCCCTCAATTTTACTTCTCTAAACAAGATAACAAGAAGCGAAAGCATATGGTATCCATTTTTACCTAGAATTTCTGCCTTTTTTTTTTTTGCCTTAATTGACAGCGGAGTGAGACTTCACTCTTCTAAGGGACCAAAGCTCGCCCATGTCAACCTGGCTTTCATTAAGGTACTAAATTTTTGCCTTTCCGCCCTTCTCGTTATTGTGAGTTCATTGAGTCGGCACATCCTGGGCTCATCGCCTAAGTGACCAGGTTTTAAAGGGACCCCTACGAACTCTTCCTCACACTAACATTTAAGATTAGATACTCTTAACTCACTTTCCCGAGTTATTGGAGTAAAGGCTCCTTTTTTTTTATTATTATTATTAAGGGATCACTAAGTAAAATATTTCCTTTACCTCTTTCACTAGGTGTTAAGTTATTCTCAAAGAAATTTCAACAGAGATTTATCCCAACCAATTTTTCCTTCAAGTAAACTTGCTTGTTTTTTCAACTTAAGGACTCAATCTCAAGTTCAAAGGCTAAACATAGGGTAAACCCCGTTCTCTAGAGATTTTACTATTAAATTTTAACTATATAAACTAGTCACAACAGTTGGCGAGTAAGGCACCAATCTAAGTCAATTTCAGGATTTCATTGATGATAAACACTTAAGGACATAAATAAAGCATGGGAATTGTAAGTTCATGATGTGTGCAATCCTTATACTTCTACATTTATAATCCCTTCCCCACACTTAAATTGGACAATGTCCTCATTGTTCCTAATATAGCACAAAATTAAGGAAAAGAATATCAATGCAAAAATTGAAATACTGGTACTTCCCTGGTGTAAAATTGTTCATCAGGAAGAAAATTCCTCCTAAAATGTCTGTCATCCTTGGAGTGTCTTGAATGCACTGGCAGCCCTTATCCAGCCTTGAATTAGTCTTTTTTTTTTTTGTAACGAAATAAAAACACTAGTGTATATACTTATTGAGCATGGGCTGCCTCCCATGAAGCGCTTAGTTTATAGTTGCTAGCCCGACTTTTCCACTTCAAGTTCTTGAATCTCCTAAATCCATAGTTGTGGCATTTTTATCAACATGTTCCCCTTCATAGTAATGTTTGAGAAGATAACCGTTTACCTTGAAAGTACGGTTGTCTTCTGCCTTCAACTCAACTGCACCATAAGGAAACACATTAACAATTTCAAATGGTCCAGACCATCGTGATTTCAACTTACCTGGGAATAGCTTCAATCAAGAGTTGTACAATAAGACTCTTTGACCAAGTAAGAACTCTCGCTGTAAGATGTTCTTATCATGCCATTGCTTTGCTCTCTCCTTGTAAATTCTCGCATTTTCATATGCTTCCTCTCTCATCTCAGCCATTTGATTCAATTGGAGCAACCTCTTTTCACCTACAGCTTGCAACTCAAAGTTAAGGTATTTTATGGCCCAGTATGCCTTGTGCTTAAGCTCTACGGGTAAGTGACATGATTTACCATAAACAATCTTTTAGGGGGACATTCTAATAGGTGTTTTAAAAGCTGTTCTATAAGCCCACAATGCATCATCAAGTTTTAAAGACCAATCCTTTTGGGATGCATTGACAGTTTTCTCTAAGATTCGCTTAATTTCCCTATTGGATACCTCAACCTATCCACACGTTTGTGGATGATAAGGGGTGGCAATTTTGTGAGTAACTCCATATTTTAATAATAATTTCTCAAATTGCCTGTTACAAAAATGTGTTCCCCCATCACTTATTATAGCTCTAGGTACCCCAAATCTTGAAAATATATTCTTTTTCAAAAATTTAATGACAACCCTACTGTCATTAGTTTGTAGAGCAACTGCCTCTACCCATTTCGAAACATAATCAACAGCTAAAAGAATATATTTGTTTGAAAAAGATGAGGGAAAAGGACCCAAAAGTCGATTCCCCAAACGTCAAAAAGTTCAATTACAAGTATATTATTTTGTGGTAATTCATGTCTTCTTGAAATGTTGCCAGTCCTTTGGCATTGAGCACAAGTCATAATGAAGTTCCTGCAATCATGAAACAAACTGGGCCAATAAAATCCGCAAGATAAAATTTTTGCTGTCGTTTTTTCCATACCAAAGTGACCTCCTACCTCTCTAGAATGACAATGCTGTATAATGCTAAGCTGTTCACTTTCAGGTACGCATCGTCTAATTATTTGGTCAGCACAATTTTTAAAGAGATATGGTTCATCCCAAAAATAAAACTTCACATCATGTAAAAATTTCTTTTTCTGTTGGTAGGATAAACCATATGGAGTGATTTTGCTAACCAAATAATTAACGATATCAGCATACCAAGGTAATCCTTGAACTTCTACTACATGCAATTGTTCATCAGGGAACTTTTCATTAATAGGTGAATCAAAAAAATTAGATTCTGACGGGATAAATGATCAGCCACCACATTTTCAATTCCCTTCTTACCTTTAATTTCCAGGTTAAATTCTTACAGTAGTAGAATCCATCGAATTAACCTAGGTTTAGCATCAGCTTTAGCAAATAAATACTTAAGGGCAGCATGGTCAGTATATACTATGATTTTAGAACCTATTAGGTAAGGTCGGAATTTATCGCATGCAAATATAACTGCTAAAAGTTCTTTTTCAGTTGTGGCATAATTCCTTTAGGCCTCATTTAAGGTTCTACTCGCATAGTATATTACATGAAATGACTTATCTTTTCTTTGCCCAAGTACTGCTCCAACAGCATAGTCGCTGGCATCGCACATCAACTCGAAGGGAAGCTCCCAATCAGGTGCAACAATCACCGGTGCAATAGTGAGCTTCTCCTTCAATAGATTAAATGCCTGTAAACAATTATCATCAAAAATAAAGGCGGAATCTTTTTCTAGTAAATTACAAAGAGGTCTTGAGATTTTAGAGAAGTCCCTGATAAATTTCCTGTAGAAGCCGGCATGTCCCAAGAAGCTTCTGATTCCTTTCACTGTAGTAGGTGGTGGTAACTTCTCTATTACCTCTACTTTTGCCCTGTCAACCTCAATTCCCTGCTTAGATACTTTGTGCCCTAAGACTATTCCCTCTCTTACCATGAAATGGCATTTTTCCCAATTAAGAAGCAAATTAGTTTCCTTACATCTCTTAAGCACACATCCTAAATTTGTCAAACATGTTTCGAATGACTTCCCAAAAACAGAAAAATCATCCATGAATATTTCAATGAAATTTTCTATCATGTCAGAAAATATGGACATCATGCATCTTTGAAATGTAGCGGGTGCATTACAAAGACCAAAGGGCATTCTCCTAAAAGCAAATGTGCCATAGGGACAAGTAAAGGTGGTTTTCTCCTAGTCCTCGAGTGCTATATGGATTTGATTGTAACCAGAATAACCATCTAAAAAGCAGTAATAATCATGCCCTGCAAGTTTTTCTAACATCTGATCTATAAAAGGGAGGGGGAAATGATCTTTGCGGGTAGCATCATTCAGTTTTCTATAGTCTATACAGACTCTCCAACCAGTTACAGTGCGAGTGGGAATTAATTCATTAGCCTCATTTTATACTACAGTCATACCACCATTTTTTGGTACAACTTGGACAGGACTAACCCATTTACTATCAGAAATTGGAAAAATAATGCCTGCATCTAACAATTTAAGCACTTCTTTTTTTACAACTTCCTTAAGAGTTGGGTTAAGTCTTCTTTGTGGTTGTACTGTAGGTTTACACTCAGCTTCAAGAAATATCCTATGAGTACAAATTGAAGGGCTAATTCCCTTAATATCAGCAATGGTCCACCCGATAACTTCCTTATGTTCTCTTAGAACATCCAAAAGTTGTTGCTCTTGATCACCTGTCAAAGAAGAAGAAATGATTATTGGCAAAGTATCATTTGTTCCAAGATAAGCATACTTTAAATGACCAGACAAAGGTTTAAGTTCAAGCACCGGGGGTTGTGTCAATGACGGCATCAGTTTCTTCTCAGTGGTACCCAGCTCCTCATAGTGTCGAGTCTTGAATTCATAAACTTGTTCAGTATGTTCTTCTTGGGGTTCATCCTCATCATCACTCCAATTATCTAAATCCCTAAGGACTGACTCCATCGTGTCCACACCTACATTCTCTTCCATGAACTCAGAGGAAAGCTCATCAACACTATCAATAGTGTAACAGGATTTACAGTCATCAAATTTCTTTGTAGCCTCATACACATTAAACGTGACTTGTTCATCCATAACTCTCAAAGTAAGCTTACCTTGTTCCACATCAATCAATGCCTTACTTGTTGCCAGGAATGGTCTTCCTAAGATCATGGGTACCTCTCTATCTTCTTCCATTTCCAAGACTGTAAAGTCAACTGGAAAGATGAATTTGTCCGCTTTTACTAGGACATTCTCCACTATACCCTTTGGGTACTTGACACTTCTATCCGCAAGTTGTAAGGTGACGTGCGTCTCCTTACATTCTCCAAGTCCTAGTTTTCTGAAAATGGACAGAGGCATTAAATTTATACTTGCACCAGAATCTATAAGTACTTTATCAAAATGAAAATTACTAATAGTGCAAGGAACAGTAAAACTTCCCTGATCTCTTTGTTTTCTTGGCAAATTGGATAAATTATTTTGTAAGATCATAAAACATTCCCCTGTAAGCATCACTGGTTCATTCCCTTCAATCTTCCTCTTCTTTGTGAGTAAATCCTTCATGAACCTAGCATATGATGGCATCTGCTAAAGTGCCTCTGCAAAAGGAATGTTAATTTGCAATTTTTTAAAGACTTCTAAAAATTTAGCAAATTGTGAATCCAATTGCTGTTGCTTCAGCCTTCCTGGGAAAGGAATAGGAGGAACATATGCTTGCACTTTTGGTGAATTTTGCTTTGGTTCCTCTTCCTTTTGTTTCCCTTTATCTTTCTCTAGGTTAACCTCCTCTTCCTCAAGTTTCTTATCAACCAATTCCTTACCACTTCTTAGCATAATAACATTTACACCCATAGGATTCTGCTCAGTATTACTAGGTAAAGACCCAGATGGTTTATTACTCAACCGTTGAGACATTTGACTAAGCTGATTTTCAAGATTCCTAATGGTGGCTTGTTGATTTTGCAACATTGTGTCAGTCTTCTACATATAACTTATCATGAGTTCTTCCATTTTAGATTGACCTTGCTGAGAAGAGGTATTATGATTAGGATATTGTTGATGGGGAGTATTATGATTAGGACCTTGCTTTTGAAATCCAGGGGGTTTAAGTGCTTTGTTATCATTTCTCCATGAGAAATTTGGATGATTACGCCATCCTGGATTGTAGGTGTTTGAATAAGGTCCTTGATTTCCTCTTTGGAAATTGTTAACAAAATTTACTTGCTCTCCATGGGATGAGGAGGAAAAGTTTCCAGATGGGCACTCAAGAGTTGAGTGTGGTCTTGAGCATAACTCACAACAAGAAATTTGATTAACATTAAAAGATGGTGCAGAGGTGAGTTTACTTACCTGAGCGGTAAGAGCAGAAATCTGAGCTGTTAAGGTGTCTATGTCATTGACAGATGCTACTCTAGACTTACCTCTTTCATGTTGCCAATTATGTGCACTAGAGGCCATTTCATCTATCAAAGCACTAGCCTCTTCATATGTCTTACTCATTAGTGCACCACCAGAAGCAGCATCTACTAGAGATCTCAATGTATCATCTAAATTGAGATAGAATATCTCAATAAGGAGATTATCTGGTAATCCATGATGGGGGCATTTTCTAATTGCCTCCTTGAATCTTTCCCATGCTTCATACAGTGATTCACCACTAAACTTAGTGAAGTTTGTGATGTCATTTCTTAACCTAGCAGTTCTAGCAGGTGGAAAAAATCTCCTTAAAAATTTAGATGAGAGATCAACCCAAGTGGTTACAGAGTCTTGTGGTAATGAATTGTACCAAGCCCTAGCTTTTTCTCTAAGTGAAAACGGAAAAAGTTGTAGCCTAATTACATCATCAGATACATTATTCATTTTCACTATATTACAATATTGAAGAAATACTGCAATATGCTCATCAGGACTCTCATTTGGATATCCTCCAAATTGATTTGATTGAACCATTTGAACGAGTGCTGGTTTTAACTCAAAATTGTTAGCCTGAATTATCGATCTTCTTATTGCAGGACCTAAAACAACAGGTATCGTATATTCCCGAAGTGCTCTACCAACACCCTGAATCCGATTGTTGTTCTCATCTGCCATGTTCTCTTCTTCCTTTCTTCTCTGCTCTCTTCTAAGTTGTTGCAAGGTGCGTTCTATCTCAAGATTAATTGGTAGAAGTTCAGCACTTCTACTCATACACATAAAAAGAACCTCAAAGAGAACAAGAAACGATCACACAATGAAAAAAAATAAAATAAAATAACAAAATAATTGCGCCTAAATTAACAATAGAATCTGAAGATGGTCTAATATTAATCAATCCCCGGCAACGGCGCCAAAAACTTTATCCACGCAAAAGAGAGATATAAAATGAGCGTGAATAAACACCGGCAAGTGTACCAAATCGGATCAAGTAATATAGTGAGAGAAGAGTGCCGAACCACGAAGATTGATTAAGTAATAGACCTATATCAATTTCTGCTATTATTTGGGCAATGATGTTTAATGAGAATTGAATGAATTATACTAAATGCTCAAAAAGAGACTTGTGTTTGAAAAATGATGAATTGATGGTGGGAAATAGAATCCACCCTAATTCCACTAATCATATTGCCTTCATATTATAATAACTCATAGCTATATGGATTTTCACAAGAAATTAACAAAACCTTAATCCTTTATCAAGTGTTAAAGTAATGTTACCTCAATTTAATTTAATAGCTCCCGCTAATTCAAATCAAATGAGGATTCTAATTCACAATCATAAATTTCCCAATTATATGATTGCCTAATATCTTTAAAATAATTTCTCCTAATCTCTTAGTGAAAAATTTAATAAAAATATTGCATGAAACACTTAAGTCAATTTCTAATAAAATTCAATAACGATGCTTCCACATGAATTATTAAATCTTACTTAGGAATTCTTGATAAAACCTAAGTTTCTCTTTCGAGTCATTTACATTCCTATGCATTGATTTCAATTACACAATACAATTCATAGCAGGACTTCTTATATGAAAATTCCGTATATCTATCTTTCCTATAACATGAATACAATGATCATTTTAGTTTGAATTATGGCTTCATCATGTTTCCCACAAGGATGATTAGAACATTATAGTATGAATATAAAAACAATTGAAATAAATAGATGCAATGGAATTCATATTGAACAACAAGAATAAACTAATAAATGGCATAAAAGAAAATAAAGTAAATGAAACAATAGCTATAATCTTCAGGAACTTCAATCTTCCAAAATGATTCCTCGAATTCTTCAATTGAAAGAAAACTTCAGCAAAATAACTTTCTTTCTTCAAACTAAAATTTGGAATAACATGAAATGTAAAGGACTTAAAGAAAATATAAAATCCTAAATTTCCTAAGGGAATTCTAATGATTTCAAAGAAAGACAAAGGATGCTAAACAAAGAATCAAAACAAAAGGATTCTAAAACAAAAAGGGGATGCTCCCAAGGTTCACACAAGGGGCCTATTTATAGATCCAAAGAGAAGGAGGATAAGGTTGATCTGATGAGGAGTTAAGTAAGCAAATTAATTAAGATACGATTTTGGAGAGATTTTCGCAATGGATATCCGAGGAGTAATGAAGGCCGGCGGCCTTGAATGTAGGCCGGCTTTAAGGCCGGCGGATTTAATGTTTTTTTTTTTTAGGCCGGCTCAATGCCGGCGGCCTTGAATGTAGGCCGGCTTAAGGCCGGCGGCCTTCCGTGCAATCCTCCACTCGCTTCTTCAATTTTGTGAAAAACTCCTCCAATTAACTTGTAATTTACTTTTGGGTTCTCAAAACCTGAATTTTCACAATAAACACCATTAAATATCATTTCTTTATATTTTCTTTATAATATTGAAATAAATTTAATATAAGTCCAAAAGAAAATATAAGTATAATGTGATCTTATCAACTATGTTGAAAAACACAACCAAAAGCACAATCGTATACTTAGCTATGTCGAATAAAATAAAAATCCACTAAAAGATACACGAGAATCTACGCACCCATGTTAATTAGCCATATCAGGTAAGCGTAGATTACACAAAAAGATATACAAGAACCTACATGCTCGTGTCTATCCCTATGTCAAGCAACACCATTTTGCACAAAAAGATATATAGGAGTCTACATGGTCGTGTTAGTGGCCATGTCGACCCACTAACATACCTTAAGCTATATCGAAACGTAACATGTCCAAGGTAAACGATTATGTTATAGACTATGCTGGTCATCGTATATTTTAAATATTAACCATTTCTTGTTCCCCTCGCTCCCATTCCTACAAACTCTATACGTACACGCACTCCCTCTCAAACACATAATAGTCCTAACTTGTTGTTCATGCTTCCTACAGCTTTCTCACCAAGATCAAGTACCTTTTTCATTCTTTCTCTCTATAAATCTAGAATATTTTGTTATTTTTTTTACTACTTAGGTTATTTTGAAGATTCCATTAGCATAAATTGATTAAAAAAAAAAAAAAGATTTTAAGTAGTCCTATAGTAGTAACCTACTATTAAGAAGGAAAATCTAGTGGTATTCTGTTAAATTTGTAAACTAGAGTAATTTTTGGGGCTATTGTGCTATTTTTTGTTTTTTTTTTTTTATGCATGACACGATTCTCCAAGCAATTATTCATGTTGTTTGACAAGTTCTTGAAACAATTTTGGTTAGTTACATCAACTACATAAAGAGTAGGCTATTATTTATTGTTAAAATATCTTTTTATATAAGAACCATGCCATTTAAATGTTCACAAAAGAAACCACATGTCAACATAGCTGGTATAAGTTCACAACAGGCGAGTCGTATAGCTACGCAACCCATGCTTCTATTTCACAACTCAATGCACAAAAAGCAGTATGCTTAGATCAAGAATCACCCTTTCAAACAGTCACTATACATTGACTGGAATGTTTTGGAGTAGGCTCACCTAACTAATGATGTTAGAAGCTTAATCGATATTAGAGGATGGGATTAGCTCCTCAATATATAGGAGCCAACATTTGTTAAACTAACCCATGAATTCCTTTTCATATTTCAATTGACACAGCAGATGGTAGACTAGAGCGATGATGATAGAATCCAATTTCGAGTAAATGGCAACTTTTACCAAATTAGTGTTACTCCCTTATCCATCATTATCAGATTATATAAAGAGAAGTTCACTTGCATAAATGAATATGCAATAATCCCAATTGAAATGCCTCGTGGACTAACAAAAATTTAATATTAACATCAGATCAATACCAAAAGCTTATATGCACCCAAAAGATCTAAGGCATCTACACTATGTAACCCAGCCCACAAGTATCTTCATCGGTTACTTGCACACCATTAAGTGGGAGGGAAAATAGTTTTAAAGTTATAGGTACAACTAATGTCTATTACTTGCATAGTATAACAAAGAGGTGACCTATTCATTTGGGAGTTTCTTTACTTGGATTCTTAAGACACTAGCCTTATGATTCACAAGTTTATTCTATCTGTGTCAACCAATATATCACAAAACTAGTAAAACAAATAGGAATTTTTTATAAATTACCCCCAATGTAAATGGGCTATGTAATGGACACTAGTCTTATGATTCACAGGTATATTCTATCTATGTCAGCCTGTATATCACAAAACTAGTAAAACAAATAGGAATTTTTGATAACTTACCCCTAATGCAAATGGGCTATGTAATGGGCTTGATATGAGTTGAATCACTAAAAGCAATGGGGTTATTGCCAAGAGATGCCCCAAATGTACAAATTCTAGTCAAACAAGACAAAGAAGAATATGCTATACCACCTTTGTTAGGTCTAGGTAGCTCATCTACTACTCCTTTTAATGATATAGCTGGTACATCACATATGATGCACCAAATGTTGAGCATATAGAAGACCATGCAAAGAACATGGGATGACTACTGTAAGGAATTCTAGGGAAATTTTAGGAGGTTGCAGTGGAAATTTAATAGGATAGAAACTTGTATTAACCTTCTATCAACTCACAATGGAATATAGATTCCACCTCCTAATGATGAGGACGATGTTTATATCTCTATAGATTTTGATGAGGAAAATGATGGGAGTGATGATGGGGCTGAGGCGTGAGAGTAGTTAAGGTATATTTTTGTATTTTCTATTTGGTTTGTAATAATTTACAAGACTTGTATAACCAAATTGGTAACCAAGTATAGCTCTTCCTTTCCCTTTTATTTTCTGTTATTCTATTTTATTACGTTTTTCTTCTTCTCTCTATGTTAGGAACTCTACTTCTTTAAAAAGTCAAGAATCAAGCTTCAAGTTTTATCCAACATTTCTCAAATTATTAAGGAAGTATTTTGTTATTTTTCCCCATTAATTATTTTGGTGTTATATTTTGTACATTGAGGACAATGTATAATTTTAAGTGTGATGGAGAGGAATAATATAAAAAGCCTTAAATTTTTACTAAGAAATTACTATTAGATAATTTACCACTATTAGGAGTACTAAATGAATAAATTGCATTCATAAATTGGTAGATTATTGGGATTTTTTTTTTCCTTGATATATTTTTACTTTTTCATTAGTAAACTTAGAATGCTCGATTAGAGTTTAATTGTGAAATCCTTGTAAATCAAAGTTATATGTTATTTAGGCTTAGAATTTAGAAACTCTAGATTGAAATAATATTATTAATCAAAGATTGGGAGGTCGAGTTTTGAAACTTACTTTGATATATACCTATCTCTTAAAAGTTCTTATGAGTACTATGATCTCAAATAATTAAATTAATGAAATTTGTCTTTTGAAGCTTTTTCCTATAAATTAAAAGATGAAAGATAAAATAAAATAAAGTTCAGTAGTGGACCTCATTGACTCGACAATTAAGCCTATGAGGTGCCATTTGAGAGACAACACCTGTTAACTTGAGTGACAAGCTCAAAATCATCGGCCTAAAGCTCACTACATGGGTCAAGAGAAAAGCTTGAGAAAACTTATCTAATTGAAATAAGTAATGGAGTTAATGGAGGTTCAAAGGGGTATTTTAAAACCTAGTAGCCTAACATCATCTAGTATAAGACTTATTACCCAATGACATTACTCCATGTTGCTAAAAGAAAAAAGAAAAAAAAAACTCTCTTAGTAATTATAAAAAAATTAAAGATTTTCAAGAGATAGATGAAGAAAAGCTTTTGTTAAATGTCATGGTACTCAAGGGGATGAAAAAGGGAAGTATACACCTTTGCTAATTGAAAAAAATTTTGAAAACCTTCTTCTTGATTAGATAATGTTTAGTATGGTTTTGAGTTTGTAAATTTTTGTCTAACTGGCATGATAAATTTTAGATTAATTCTTGAACTCTAATTTTAGCATTTATAGTACACTAAACATGATTAGGTAAAAAGGATATCAAGGATAAATAATTTTATGATGAATGTAATTTGTTTATATGTTAATTTAGTGATTGTTATCTACAGTAATTGGTTAAATGAAGAAAATTGTCCTTGATCTTTAAAGGTTTATCTTTGATTGAGGATAAGCAAAGGCTTAAGTGTAGGGGAATTTGATAAGTGTATAAAATACTTATTATTTGTAACAATTATAATAGTCTTTTGTTAAATTCTCTTACATTTTGGATAGATATTGTACTTAATCACTCTTTATTTTGATTTCAAGGCTTTGAAATGTAATTGATGATTTAATAGAAGAATTACATGAAATTTGAAGCAAAAATATCAATTTTACAAGATTAAGAAGCATGACATGGTGAAGAGCATGGTTTATCATGCAAAATAGAACAAGATAGAGCATTTTAGAGTAGCCGTGCAAGCAACCGTGTAAAAGTATATGGGCAAGAACATGCTTGTGTCAAAGGATGTGTCAAAGGCAATTTTTGGATATCTTTAAAACAAAATGGTACATAGGCAATAGCACGACCAATCATAGTTTTAATAAATTGAATTCTTGTTCTTAATCCTACTACGAAACAATAGGTAAGTGCACCTATCGTAGCATAATATAGCAAGTAAGCACAAGGTCGTCCCTCAGAGATACACCAATTACTAGTACTAACTCCGTTCCTATTATCTAACCGTCACTTAATAATGTTGTTTGAAACTTGATTACTCTAATCTCAAAACTAACAACTCACAAACAACAATGGTTCTGAAGATTTATCAATTAAAAAAAGCAACCTAGATCTTATCCTACTCCTTCTCTATCATGTAATTCATTAGATTTTTGCAAATTGTCATAATTGACTTCTTATACTGTCGAATTCTCTAGTCAAGTTAACTACCTTCTCAAGTATATTAACCTATCTAATCCTAGGTTTATCAAATAAGATCTCTCCTTAGTTAATAGCAACCTAGAATTGCATAAAGCACATGAATTCGCATAAAAATAATCGATGTAAACAGAAGACTCTTGTTTCCTATCTCTAGAAGAACAATCAAATCTCATTAATTGCATTAGATCTAATCATATGAGAAATTTCTCAATTAACTAATATGATATCACGCATAAATTCATATTCTGGATCTATGAATCCAAGAAACAATTGAAGAACATGCAATTAATCATAAGAAAGTCAACAACTTTGCATTTAAGATCAAATCTTTATCACATGACAGAGAAGTTTCAAATAAAATCTAGATTTAGGGTCTACTCCTCCATAAATTTGGCAAGAGAAACACAATTATTAGAAGAATAGATAAAGTTCATGGTCACAACCCTTAAAGATAAAGTCTTTTTCTTCGTAGGTCTTCAATCTCCCTTGGAATCGACAAAATCTTCTTTCCCTTACTGTTATGAGAGTGAGAGAAAATGAAAAATTCGTAACCTTTTTCTTTTTCTAGGGCAAACTGAAGGTCTATTTATACATGTACCCCGATTGGATATATACACGATCGGATACACAAGTAGTGTATCTCGTTTGTGTATCTCATGCTTGCTTCTAGGTTTCCTTATGTGAATATACACGAGCAAGTACATGGGAGTGTAAATTGGTTGTGTATTTGAAACGTCATCGAACAGAAGCAAAACTTAGATACACAAGCAAAGTACATGGGCGTGTATCTTGCTTGTGTACTTTTCAGAATTTTTTTCTTCACATGTAATGTATCCAATTCCTTCCAAAACTTACTATGACTCTTCAAAACTCCTTCCCTTAGCTCCAAAATACTCTAGAATATCCTCAAATTAACATTCATTCCATTAAGCATCCTTTTCTTCAACAAATCATCTAAAAATTCAATAATAAAGCACAATTTCATTAATCTAGATAAGGGTATTTTACGACTTATCAAACTTCCCCACACTTAAGTCTTTACTTGTCCTCAAGCAAAATAAAACATTAGTCAAACTTCTCATTAATCATGATTATCATTACCAAATAATACTGCTCACACATTAGCATTTATGAATTTTAATCTTTAAAGCTCAATGCAATCCCTCAATCTAATGAGTGTGCTTCTCACCTTGTCATGAAAGTATTGTAACAAAGATACTTTAGTCAAATTTCTAGGATTAATCAGAGTAACCCAAGCTTTACCCTCATCATTTAACAATGGCTTTCATGATCAAAATTAGACACAAGATCAATTAGAGCAAAAGGAAACGTGGTACATTTCAACCACCACTAAAGAGTCTATAATCTTCCCAATTATCTCTCTAAGTAAAACAATCAATAATGAAAGTACATTGCATCTATGTTTCCCCTGGATTCCTCCTCCTTTTTAGTTAATCTCTTCAAAGATTTTATTCTTTGTAATAGTTCAGTGGTTTTATCCCTTTTTTTATTTTTTTTTTTTAGTTCAGCTGTTTAGGATCTTGCAACCCATGTATTGAGTTTCCAGCCGATAATCCTAGGCTCGTCACCTAAGTTAACGAACGTTATCCCTCAATTGAGGGTGTTCCTATGGGCTTAATTACTCGAGTTACATGACCCACTCAACTTTTTCCTTTATGGTATTTCATTTTGTTACGGTAATTTCCTTGGTCAGCCGATCCCAGGCCAGATGACCTTAGGTGACCAAGTTTTAAAGGAACCCCATTAAACCTCTATTACCTTAACTTATTATTTTGACTAGTTAGTAGCGAAGTCAAACTTCGCTCTTTTGAGGGACCAAAGCCTGCCCATACTAACCAATCCTTTATTTTCAAGTATAACATGCTTTCATTAAATTATTACTTTAAAGAGATCTTCTAAGAAGGATCACCAAGTGAATCATTTCATTTGCCCTTTCATGAAAGATTAAATGGCTCTCAAGATCTTTGAGTTTCACAGCAATTTTATCCCATAACTTTGACTAAGTATCAATGTTCCAAAGAAGACAAAGGTGACATGCACAACACTCTTTTAGAGGAATTCATTCACTAAATGCTAAAATACTACGTAATTTGCAATCATGATTTCAAAATTCGATTATCAAGCAAAAAGAAAAAAAAAATAGGGGAAATTTTTGAATGACTCATACAATTCAGCACAACCCTTATCAAATTTCTTTAGTATCCCCTTCCCCACACTTAGATTGAGACATTGTCCCCAATATCTTTATCATTCAAGAACACAATGAGAAATAAAGAGATAAAAAGAAAAGGAACTGAGACTTCCCAGGATTAAACAAGTGACGGACTAATTGCATAGCTAGCGGAATGTCGATCATCTATATCAATGAAGCTCGCCAAGGAAAGTTATGGGACCATTTGCATTCGCAGGATAGCACCTAGATCAGCAAAGTTCAACACAACAAAAATGAAAGGTAAAAGAGTAGATAGAGATTAGTCATTATTACAGTCATCCAGCAAGGAAGAGTCTAGCTCAAGAGAAAGAGCTCCTCGAATATACAGAATAAAATAGTTAACTTAAAGTCATTCATCATTCCGAACTAGTCTCCTCATCTTCATTCTCGTCTACTTCATCCTCTTCATCATCACTTTCCTCACCCTTGGCAATGATCGGTTCCACTTCCTCAGTGGTTTCCTCTGTATCTTCTTCACTTTCTCCCTCGTTTTCCTTGGCTTTATCACCACTGGCCTCAACATCCTCTTCAGCTTCAGAGGAAAAGGCATAAGTGGGCAAACTGGCTTACCCCGTTAGGAAGCACTTAGCCAGCAACTAGAAAGTGTGAACTACAAATTTTCTAAATTTTTTTTCTTTCTTTTTCAACCCCTATAGTTGAACTTTCATCTCACCTTGGGTCTTCTCAATGGATGCCAAGTGGTTAAGTGCCCGCTCTGATGTGGGAATAGAAGACTCACCAGGTGAAGACAAGGAAGGAGCAGCCTTAGAGGATTGTGTATAAGGATGCAGCCTGCTAGAAGTGCGGGAAGTTCCTATGATTTTTTTCACTCCCCACTTGGAAAACGACCCATTAGAGATTCTTTCCTAATTGCACTTGATGGCCTCTGGCCCAGGGTCTTGGAAAATTTCCATGCTCTTCAGCAAATGAGCAATGAAGTTGCCGCAGTAAATCCCCTTAGATCGAGAGTCATGTACCTGTCTCCATATATAAAAGGCCAACTCCAACCCGATATTAATTTGATACTCGTGGGAGATGTTGTAAAGATGAAAGATTTCAAAGTTATTGACAACTCCCTTACTGCTTTTTCGGGCTCCAATTGTGTTTGTCAAGAGCCAATGACAAACTTTGAGGCAATCATCCTTAATTAGAGAGGCCTTGGAGCTGGATGGAAAGTACTCTTGATCCAGGTTTCCGGTCAACTCCTCCCAACATACCTGAGTGTTAACGTTGGGAGGCCAACTACAATGTAAACCCCGAAACTCAAATGTCTGGGTAAAAGCTTCAGTGTAGAATCCCATTAGAGAACAGAACTGGCGGATAGTACAGTTGTGCTAACACCCGTACACTTCAAAACTAAAAGAGTTGTCCCAACCTTTTTCAATTTCTGTCTTCTGTATCTGCATAGTGGATAGAAACTCAAGAGTAACATCCCTATACGCTAGTTCTTAAATGGTGAACAGGACTTCCCATGGTCCGGTGGCAAGGATCTCCTTGATTGGTTGAACTAATCCATACCCTTCCAGCATGCCCCAATCCAAATATGGATGTGCGCCAAATGGTTTCTGTGAGAGAATTTCAAACCGCTTCTTGCTCCATGGCTCATCCGCAACTCTTCGGGGGGGTGGAGCGGAGGATGAACTAGCACCATCCCGCTTTCGCTTAGCAAGGGTGGTCTTCTTCTTCTTGGTAAACTTCGGTTTAACTGCACAAGTCTTTTTGCCCATCTGAATCAAACACAATGGTCTCAAAATAGGTTAGGGTCGTTAATTACATAAAGAAAATAATAGAACTTGCATTGGGTTTCTGAAAAAAGGAGAAAGATAGCACAGTTGAGATACACAACCAAGGTACATGATCGTGTACCTGGTTGTGTATCTACCCATCTCATACATGCACAAATTACCATAGGAATGCTCAAAATCAGGTCTTGTGGCTTTAGTATATTATCAATTTACCTTCTTGAAGGCTAAAAATGTAACTACAACACACCCAAAGCATCCTCAAACGATAAAGTTCGAATCTTGATTCTAAGAAGCTAGGTGTGATAGTTTAGTCATCGTAAAAAAATGGCCTCATAACTTGGTTTCTAAGAAGAAGATTGGGAAAGAAACACAACAACATTGTTCAAGAAACCCACAAAATCAAAGTCCCAAATATTCATGTTCAAACCCTAACTATCGATTCACTTGTTTGGCAGCTACTCATGACATCAATCATGCATGCATTCACGTGAGTTCAAAATGTCTACAGATCTATCAACAATCGACTTCCAAAATGATGAGATCCATGATGAGAGCCAAGCCGGAAGAAGAAATGTGGATCCTCTTGAAGTGCCGCCTGGATCGATTACAAGAAATCAAGAGAAACAATTCAAGGAGGCACTTAACGGGTTGATAAAGGTTATCCATGAAGCCGGAAAGGATTGGAGCAATCATGAAGTTGGAACGGATTGGAACAACCATGGGAAGACCCTTGCTTTTATACAAGTCACACCGGAAACGGGTTGAAGAGGGCGTGTATGTTCAAGGCACGACCGTGTAAGAATTCCAAGATTGCACATAATCATACACGGCTAGATACACGGCTAAAAGGCACGGCCGTGTATGGAGACAAGCAAATCCACAGAAAGATACACAACCAGAAGTACACGGTCGTGTATGTGACCGGAATGTGCACAGAAAAGTACACGGCCAAAGTACACGGTCGTGTACACGGCCATGTATCCCCTACCGACCAGTTTGTTCTGTTTTCGTGTTTTTACGCAACTTATCTAAGCTACGTCGTTTTGGACTTGTTTTTCACGAATTGTAACCCTAGTATAAAAGCTCCTAGGGTTTAGAACAACTAAGAATTTACATCTTTGAACATTAAACACTTTTGAGAGGCACCTCTCTTGGTTCTTCAAGAACTAAATTGAACTTATCAGATTAATTTCCGTGGCGCTCATCCCGACTTATCAATCGGTCTTTCATCCCGATTGTGGCGTCTTTATTTTATACCAAGGTTCTTGTCTCGCTGATAGACAATGGGTCACAGTTTCCACTTTAGGTGTTTGGGCGTCTTAGGCAACGAATTTCGAACGTATTGGTATTGGGTTTCGTCACGGGTTGGCGTGGTTCGTATCAGTTTGGTATCAGAGCTTAGGTTTGTCAAAACATCAAGTTCGGTTGAGGAAGGTAATATCAAAAACCCTAACTCCAATCGTTCATATCAATTATCGCATTCAATTTTGTACTATTGATTGTCTTTTGATAGTGTAATATCGACTAGGCGATTGTAAAAAAAAAAAATCACGACAAAAAAAAAAAAAGAAAAGAAAAACGTGATCAAGAGCAACAACCAAGACAAAAAAAAAATTCGGATAGAAAAATAGAGGAAAATTTACGAACCTTAGAGTTGTTTTGAATTCTACGGAAGGAAATTGGTGTAGTTCGGGTTAGTTCCAAGAGAATTGAGAAGAGGAAATTGGCGAGTTGATATCATCATTATTTGTGAGAATACACGAGTGACTGTGTGATATCATCATTTGAGCGAAACACGTAAGGGAGTGTATCGTGAGGTTTAATTATATATATATTTGTGTTAGTACTAATCTTTTCTGCAGGGACAATGTCGAGACAATATTCTCCTGAAGGTGAGAGGGGAAGGTTTGATGCTAGGTTAGTAATTGAGGCGTTGAGGGGTGAGATGAAGAGGATATTCCAAGAGGGAATGGAACAAATTCATGAGACAGTAAAGCAAAGACTAGAGAAATCCACAAATGTATTCCAAGGGCGTAAGAGGGAGAGTCGTTCTAGGAGAGTACCGAGGGGTGGAGATGAAATGTCGGATGATGACTTTGATGAGCCTTCTGTCAGGAGTTATAGAGGATATAGTGGTCGGAATAGAGGAACTAGAGATTGGGAAGATAGAGGAGATAGGAATAGAGAGGATGATCAATTGAGTAGCATAAAGATGAAGATTCCTCCTTTCCAAAGGAAGAATGATCCCGAGGCATACTTAGAATAGGAGAAAAAGGTGGAGATGGTATTTGATTACCACAACTATAGTGGGAGAAAGAAGGTAAAACTTGCTGCCATTGAATTTTCGGATTATGCTATAGTGTGGTGGGATCAACTAATGTTGAATAGGAGAAGGAGTGGCGAGCCACCTATTGAGTCTTGGGAAGAGATGAAAAGAGTGATGAAGAAGCGGTTTGTGCCTGCGTATTACTATCGTGAATTGCACAACAAGTTGCAAACTCTGAGGCAGGGAAGCCGAAGTGTAGATGAGTATTTCAAGGAGATGGAAGTCACTATGATTAGGGCGAATGTAGAGGAGGATAGAGAGGCTACAATGGCTAGGTTTCTTGCTGGGTTGAATAGAGAAATCCAAAATGTGGTTGAATTACAGCATTATGTAGAATTGGAGGATATGGTTCACATGGCTATAAAGGTTGAGAACCAGCATAAGAGGAAAGGTAGTAGTAATGCACGGTTTCCACAGGGTAATGGTTCATCCACTTGGAAGACCAACCAATGGAAGAAAGAAGAAAAGCCTTTACCCACCAAACCAAAAGGGGAGCTGAGGCAAGCGGGTTCTACTCCTGGTAACCAAGGTAACCTTGAATCTTCTACTTCTAGAAATCATGACATTAGATGCTTTAAATGCCAAGCTAGAGGCCATATTGCTAGTCAATGTCCAAATAGGTGTGTGATGATTTTGCGTGATGATGGAGAGTATGAGACTAAGGGGGATAGTGAAGAAGATGATATGTCTCCATTAGAGGATGCTAGTGATGATGAGGAGCCTGCAATGGGAAGGCTAGTGGCAGTAGTGAAGCGAGCTTTGAATGTGCAGGTGAAGGAAGAAGAGGAGGTCCAAAGAGAGAACATATTTCATACTAGATGTTATCTAAGAGATCACATTTGTAGTTTAATTATTGATGGGGGAAGTTGCACCAATGTAGTGAGCAATTTTATTGTTGAAAGGCTGGGGCTCAAAACTGTTAGACACCCTAGTCCATATAAATTGCAGTGGTTGAATGATAGTGGTGAGACTAAGGTGAGTAAGCAAGCCTTGATTGGTTTTCGCATTGGTAGGTATGAGGATGAGATGTTATGTGATGTAGTGCCAATGCAAGCATGTCATGTGTTATTGGGGAGGCCATGGCAATTTGATAGGAAGGTTGTTCATGATGGCTTTTCTAACAAGTATACGCTTGTTCACTAGGGGAAAAGCTTTAATCTTAAACCGTTAACACCTAAACAAGTGTATGAGGACCAGTTGCAGCTACAACAGTCTTTTGCAAAACATAAGGTGAGTGAAAAACAGAGGGAGAGTGAGAGAGCAAAAGACAATGAGAAAGAAAAGGAATATAAAAGTCAAGATCAAAAGGAAAAAGAGAGGAAGGCTGGAAAGAGTGTGAGAGGCCAAGTTGAAGGGGAATCAACTTTGGTGGTGAGTGAAAAGGAGAGGACAGCCTTGCAAAAGGAGAGTTCTGTGGCAAGAGCGAGTGTAGTAAGGAGAGCGTTAATGATGAGGCAACCTATGTTGTTTCTGGTTTTTAAGGAAACATGTTTGACTACTAACGAATTATCTAATGCTTTGCCTAGTGTGGTTGTGTCTCTTGTGCAGGACTTTGAAGATGTCTTCCCTGAAGAGATTCCAAAGGGATTACCACCTATTCGTGGTATTGAGCACCAGATTGACCTTGTACCTAGAGCATTGATTCCAAACAAACCAACTTATAGGAGCAATCCGGAGGAGACAAAGGAACTCCAAAGGCAGTTTGATGAACTAATGGAGAAGGGGTACGTGAGATAGAGCTTGAGTCCATGTGCAATGCCTAAGAAGGATGGGTCATGGAGAATGTGTGTTGACTGCCGCGCCATCAACAACCTTACGGTAAAGTATCGTCATCCTATTCCTTGTTTAGATGACTTCTTAGATTGGTTATATGATTATAGTGTCATTCCTCATGAGCCTTGGATAGACATGTCCATAGATTTTGTGTTAGGATTATCTAGGCCTAGGCATGATCGAGATTCTATTTTTGTGGTTGTGGATAGGTTTTCTAAAATGGTTCATTTCATTCCTTGTCATAAAACTGATGATGCTATACACATTGTTGATTTGTCCTTTAGAGAGGTAGTGCGTCCGCATGGTATACCTAGTAACATTGTTAGTGATCGGGATGTAAAGATTTCGAGTCATTGTTGGAGAGTATTGTGGGAAAAGTGGGGAACTAAACTAATGTTTTCGACTATCTGTCACCCACAAATTGATGGGCAAATTGATGTGGTTAACAGGACTTTAATTCAATTGTTAGGGGCAATCATAGAGAAGAACATTAAGACTTGGAAGGATTGTCTACCATTTGTGGAGTTTGCATATAACAGGGCTTTATATAGCACTACTCATTTTTCACCATTTGAGATTGTGTATGGTTTTAACCCATTGGTTCTTATTTATTTATTACCATTGCCCCTTAACAAGTCTGTGAGTTTTGATGCTGATTCTAAGGCAGATTTCGTGAGAAAGCTACATGCACAGGTAAAGATTAAGATTGTAAAACAAAATGCCTGAGTCGCTTCAAGGGTGAACAAGGATAGGAGACCCAAGATTTTTCAGCCTGGAGATTGGGATTGGGTACATTTTCACAAGGAGAGTTTTCCATTGCAGAGGAGATCCAAGTTGAACCCTAGGGGAGATGGTCCATTTCCGATGCTTGAGAAAATCAATGATAATGCCTACAAGAAAAATTTACCAAGTGAGTATCCAGTAAGTGTCACATTTTATGTTACTGATCTGAGTCCATTTGATGCAAGCAATGATTTGAGGACAAATCCTTTTCAAGAGGAGGGGAATGATGAGATCCATGATGAGAGCCAAGCCGGAAGAAGAAATGTGGATCCTCTTGAAGTGATGCCTGGACCGATCACAAGAAATCAAGTGAAACAATTTAAGGAGGCACTTAACGAGTTGATAAAGGTTGTCCATGAAGCCGGAAAGGATTGGAGCAATCATGAAGTTGGAACGGATTGGAACAACCATGGGAAGACCCTTGCTTTTATACAAGTCACACCGGAAACGGGTTGAAGAGGGCGTATATGTTCAAGGCACGGCCGTATAGGAATTCCAAGATTGCACAGAATCATACACGGCTAGATACACGGCTAAAAGGCATGGCTGTGTATGGAGACAAGCAAATCTACAGAAAGATACACGACCAGAAGTACACGGTCGTGTATGTGACCGGAATGTGCACAGAAAAGTACACAGCCAAAGTACACGGTCATGTACACGGCCGTGTATCCCCTGCCGGCCAGCTTGTTCTGTTTTCGTGTTTTTACGCAACTTATCTAAGCTACGTCGTTTTGGACTTGTTTTTCACGAATTGTAACCCTAGTATAAAAGCTCCTAGGGTTTAGAACAACTAAGAATTTACATCTTTGAACATTAAACACTTTTGAGAGGCACCTCTCTTGGTTCTTCAAGAACTAAATCAAACTTATCGGATTAATTTTTGTGGCGTTCATCCCAACTTATCAATCGGTCTTTCATCCCGATTGTGGCGTCTTCATTTTATACCAAGGTTCTTGTCTCGCTTATAGACAACGGGTTGTGGTTTCCACTTTAGGTGTTTGGGCGTCTTAGGCAACAAATTCCAAACGTATTGGTATTGGGTTTCGTCACGGGTTGGCGTGGTTCGTATCACAAAATGCGAAATCACTCATCATACCATCATCATAGATGCAAGCATGTATGGTAGTCATAAAAGAAAACCAAGCAACAATCGTATTGCATGAAGAAAACTTACTTACCTTGAGTCCTTGAAAAGGAAGAAATTGATGGTGTGGAAAGAACAACCATAGTATGGAGGAGTAGAGTGGGAGTAAGTGGGGAGAAACAGGAAGTGCACGAATGGAGAAAGGGTCGTGTAAATGGCAGAGTGAAGTGAGGATTCCTTTTATAATACGACGAGAAAAATTAGATATACGACCAAGTACACGGTTGTGTACTTTACATTCCTTTCTGTGGGTTAGATACACGAGTGTGTACCTTGTTCGTGTGTCGTAGGAGAGCATTCTATAGGTCAGATACACAACCAGGTACATGAGTGTGTACCTTGTTCGTGTATCGAGAGGGGGTGTTCTGTAGGTCAGATACACGATCAGGTACACGAGCGTATACCTTGTTTGTGTATCCAATTGTACCTTCTGTGGGTCAGATACACGACCAGGTACACGAGCGTGTACCTTGTTCGTGTATCTCTGATATATACACAATGAGCATATTTTCAAGTGCACGGGAGGGCACACCATGACATATTCCCCTTTTGTATTGCAAAGTTAATTTAGACACCCTCTGGCATGTGTGAGAAACCGGATACACCACTAGTGTACCCAGTTGTGCAGATCAAAGCACATACCTATCATCACTTCATCTTGCATTCCCTTGAAAAGGTCTTCCATCCTGAATTTCCCCACACTTGGAGCTTACAAAAAAGCTCTATTAAGGTGACTTTCATAGAATACAAACTTGGTTAGCCCCTCTGTAGCTTGCTGTCCTGCAAAAGTTACTCCAAAACAACAGGTGATAATAAAGAAAGAAAAGAGTAAGGAAGAAAACTTACCTAAGCAACATGGGTTGCCTCCCAAGAAGCGCTGTTGTTTAACGTCATTAGCTCGACGTAATGAACCAGTGGAGCTCAAATGGAGATGAGAATGTGGTTCAGCTCCTCCTTTTCTTCCAAAACTGTTTTGTCCCCAAAGTAATGCTTAAGCCTTTGGCCATTCACCTTGAAAACGCCTTTCTCCGGGTGTTCCAACTCAATTGTGCCATAGGGAAAAACCCTTTTTACTCGGAATGGACCAGACCATCTTGATTTAAGCTTCCCAGGGAACAATTTCAACCTAGAGTTGAAAAGTAATACAAAGTCCCCTTCATTAAACTGTCCATTCCGTGGTAGCCGAGCGTCATGAAACTTCTTGGCTTTCTCTTTGTATATATATGAATTGTCATATGCCATAAGCCTCCATTCATCTAGCTCATTAAGTTGCATCCTTCGATGTGCTCCAGACCGGCTGAGATCTAAATTGGTAGATTTGATGGCCTAAAATGCCTTGTGCTGAATCTCAACTGGTAAATGGCAAGCTTTCCCGTAGACCAATCGATATAGAGTAGTATCAAGGGGGGTTTTGTACGCTATCCGATATGCCCACAAAGCATCATCTAACTTCTCGGCCCAATCTTGTCTATGGTGAGATACGGACTTCATTAAGATATGCTTTAGGTCCCTGTTTGAAACCTCCACTTGCCTACTAGTTTGGGGGTAATACGGTGTAGCAAGACGGTGAGTCACCCCATATCGCTTGAGAATCTTTTCAACTTGTGAATTACATAAGTGTGTACCTCTGTCACTTATGAGTGCCCGTGGGACCCCGAATCTACAGAAGAGCTTCTTCAAGAATTTAACAACCACCCGAGAGTCATTAGTCGACAAGGCTTGTGCTTCTACCCATTTAGAAACATAATCCACAGCTACCAATATGTTTTTATTTCCAAAGGAAGGAGGAAAGGGCCCCATAAAGTCGATGCCCCACACATCGAATACTTCACACTCTAATATGTAGTGTTGTGGCATTTCATTCCTTTTTTATATGTTACCATCACTCTAGCATCGGTCACATCGAGCTATATATCTCTGAGCATCCCTAAACAATGACGGCCAATAAAATCCTGCTTCCAATACTTTGTGCGCCATCCTATTGGCACTATGATGTCCTCCCATTGGCCCACTATGACAGTGGAATAAGATTTTCCATCCTTCTTCATGGGAAACACACCTTCGAATCATCTGATCGGCACAAATTCTAAATAAATGTGAATCCTCCCAGTAGTAGTGCTTCAATTCGGTGAAAAAATTCTTCTTCTACTGCTTGTTCATATCCTTAGGAATGGCCTTTGCCACTAGGTAATTGGCAATATCAGCAAACTATGGGATGATATCATCTTCAATGGTCTTGATGGCATACAATCGTTCCTTAGGGAACTTATCGTTGATCTCAACTTCGTTCGGTCTTTGTAAACAGTGATTCTCCAAACGTGACAGGTGGTCGGCTGCTAGATTCTCGGCACCCTTTTTATCCCTTATCTCAATATCAAACTCTTGAAGAAGTAAAATCCACCGAATGAGGCGTGGCTTTACATCCTGTTTTGTCAGCAAGAATTTCAAGGCGGAATGATCTATATATATGATGACCTTAAATAAGATAAGATACGGTCTGAACTTGTCAAAGGCAAAGACAATTGCCAGCAACTCCTTCTCAGTGGTTATATAGTTTTCTTATGCAGAAGTGAGTGTTTTGCTAGCATAATGAATGGGTTGAAAGTATTTGTCTTTTCGCTGACCCAGAACGAATGCCCCATGTTGGTGTGACCATGATAGGTGCAGTGATGAGTTTTTTCTTAAGGAGTTCAAATGCATCAATGCATTCCTGGTTGAAGTCAAAGGAGGTATCCTTCTCCAAAAGTTTTGTCATTGGCCTCGCAATTTTCGAAAAATCTTTGATGAATCGTCGATAGAACCCTGCATGGCCAAGAAAACTTCGTATTGCCTTAACCAAAGATGGTAGGGGCAATTTAGAAATTGCTTCGATCTTTGCCTCATCCACTCCTATGCCTTTCTTGGAGATTTTATGACCCAAAACAATACCTTCTTTTGCCATAAAATGACACTTCTCCCGATTTAAGACCAAGTTAGTATCTTCACAACATTGCAACACTAACTTGAGATGGTGTAGACACTCATCAAAAGAATTCCCGAAAACAGAAAAATCATCCATGTATACTTCCATCTTGTCTCCTACCATATCCTCAAAAATAGCCATCATGCATCGCTGAAAGGTGGCTGGAGCGTTGCATAATCCGAAAGGCATGCATCGATAAGCGAAGGTCCCAAAAGGGCATGTGAATGTCGTCTTTTCCTGGTCTTCAGGTGCGATAGGAATCTGAAAATATCCAGACATCCCATCGAGGAAACAGTAATATGCATGACCAGCTAACCTTTCAAGCATTTGGTCCACAAATGGAAGAGGAAAATGATCCTTTCAAGTTGCATCATTTAGCTTGCGGTAATCTATACAAACTCTCCATCCAGTGGCAGTTCTCATCGGGATGAGTTCATTTTTTTCATTCGGTACCACTGTCATACCGCCTTTCTTTGGAACTACTTGAATGGGGCTCACCCATGAGCTATCAGAAATCGGGTAAATCATTCCTGCATCAAGCAATTTGATGACTTCCTTTTTTACAACATCTCTCATATTTGGATTAAGTCGACGCTGTGGTTGTACCACTGGCTTGACACAATCTTCCATCAGAATTTTGTGTGTACAAAACGATGGGCTAATCCCCTTTATATCTGCAATTTTCCATGCAATTGCTTTCTTGTGTTGCCCCAGGACATGCAATAACCTTTCCTGCTGATCTCGATCCAGATTTGATGCAATTATGACTAGAAGTTTAGAATCTTCTTCCAAAAATGCATATTGAAGGTAGTCTGGTAGTTGTTTCAATTCTAGCTCAGGTGGTTCCTTAATTGAAGGTTTCGATCTCTGAATGGTGGATCTATTCATATCTTCAAAGCTTCTTTCTTCTCTTAACTCAGGATTATTATTAAGCTGATTGACAACTGCTCTAATTGCCATATTTTCAGGTTGCTCTTTCTCCCCATTCATCAAACACAATTCCAATGCATCACCAATCAATAGGTCTTGCAATGAATCCGAAACTGGGAAGTCAAGGTAGTCGATTGCATAACATGTATCATCATGGTGTAAGCTTCGTTTAAGGACGTCAGGCATTTTCACTATGACCTCTTCATTTCCCACTCTCAACACTAACTTCCCATCCCCAACATCAATTATGGCTCTAGCAGTAGCCAAAAATGGCCTCCCCAATATAAGAGGGACCTCCACATCTGCTTCCATGTCAAGGATGACGAAATCCGCCAGGAAGATGAAGTCATGCACCTTCACTAATACATCTTCAACTACTCCTCTCGGGAATTTGACTGATCGATCGGCTAACTGAAGACTCATTTTGGTCGATTTTGGCTCTCCAATACCCAATTTCTGGAACATCTTGTATGGCATCAAATTAATGCTAGCTCCCAAATCAGCCAATGCCCGTTCTTCAGATAAATTCCCTATCAGGCAAGGGATGGTAAAGCTCCCAGGATCTTTTAACTTCTTTGGCAGTTTGTTCTGAATTACCGCAGAGCATTCTCCTCCTAAAGTTACAGTGGAGAACTCTTCAAGCTTCCTTTTGTTCGATAGCAACTCTTTCAAAAAATTTGCATATCGTGGCATTTGTGATAATGCCTCAACCAGTGGAAGGTTAATATGCAATTGCTTGAATATATTTAAAAATCTTCCATAGTGCTCATCTGTTCTGTCTTTCTTGAGTCGTGCTAGATAAGGAACATTGGGCTTGTATTCTGGGATTAATGGAGGTGATGATTTCTCTTTAGGTGATTTTTTTGAATGCTTTCCCCCTTCTTTGAGAACTGCTTGTTCTTTTGCTGGTTCAGTCACTCGACTCTCTTCTTCTTGAACCTTTGCCTGTAATTCCTTACCACTCCATAAAGTGACAGCCTTAACATGTTCCCTAGGGTTGGTTTCCGTGTTTCCCGGTAGTGAACCTTGAGATATCTCTGACAAAAACTTAGCTATCTGACCGACCTGGTTTTCAAGGTTATGTATTGATGCCTCATGATTCCTCAGAGTCGAGTCTTGATTTTTCATAATCAAATCTAAGGACTTCTGTCTCTCTTCTAAATCCTTGATGAATTTTATGAGGAGATCTTCAAGTGGCGGTTTGGAACTCTGGACCGGTAGCCTCTGATAACCTAGTGGAGGATTTGGATTGCCCTTCTGAATATTACTGTTGTTATTCCAAGAACAATTTGGGTGATTTCTCCATCCTGGGTTATAAGTATTGCTATATGGATTGTTCTGGGGCCAAATTGGGTTTCCCAAATAATCCACTTACTCCGTTTGCCCTTCCTCACCACCTGAGGGTTTCATAATAGCTAGTTGATGTTATGAGATGACCAACCCGTCGATCTTTCTAGATAAAGCCTCAACTTTGGACATGATAGAAGTAGCCACATCCACTTCAAGAATGCTTGCCACCTTCTTTTCTCTGCCCCTACCATGTGAACATTCATAATTATTCGCGGCCATGTCTTCAAAAAGAGTCAAACTTTCTTTAGGAGTTTTATGGTTCAAGGTGCCACCAGCTGCGGCATCTACTGTTTGTCTCGTTTGATAGTTCAACCCATCATAAAATATCTGAACTTGAAGCCACTCTAGGATCCCATGGTGTGGGCATTTCTACATTGAGTCCTTGAATCTCTCCTAGGTTTCATACAACGTCTCCATGTCATACTGATGATAAGATTGAATCTCAGCTCGAAGTTTAGCAGTCTTTGAAGGAGGGAAGAATTTGTCCATAAACTTCTTAATCAGACCTTGCCATGTAGTAATGGAGTTCCTCAATAAAGAATTCAACCACTGCTTAGCCTTGCTTTTCAAAGAGAATGGGAAGAGCCTAAGGCCGACCGCATCATCACTAACTCCATTAAATTTCAAGGTGTCGCATATCTCCAGAAAGAGTTGGATATGCGCATTTGGATCTTCATCCTGTAAACCATCAAATTGAGTATATTGCTGCACCATCTGAATCACAATAGGCTTAAGTTCAAAATTATTTGCCTCCACTCAAGGATGGACTATGTTAGAGCTAACGCCTATCAAGTTTGGCCTGGCAAAATCAGAATTGGTTCTAGGTGACTCATTAGCTCGGCCATCTCTATTATCAACCAGTTGATGATTCAAGGAATCCACAACAACATTTCCTTGATTCAGCTCTTGAGCACGATTATTAACTTGATCAGCCATTTCTTCCTTCAGTGATTCTCCTTGAATACCAAATGATGTTGACTCAGTCGAGTGTTGCTTTTTCTGATAACGACAAATAATTTTCTCTAGCTTAAGATTAAAAAAAACAAGTTCCTTGGAGCGACTTCTAGTCATGTACTGTAAATGTAATACAAATCAATTATGAGCTCCAAATTCTCAAGAAGAAAAGGGAAGAAAGATAAAAAAGAAATAAATTGGTTAAATTAATAAGTAAAAAGTGTTTCTAATATTAGTATATCCCCGGTAGCGGCGCCAAAAACTTGATCGTTGCCAATTGTAGTTTTAATAAATTGAATTCTTGTTCTTAATCCTACTACGAAGCAATAGGCAAGTGCACCTATTGTAGCGTAATATAGCAAGTAAGCACAAGGTTGTCCCTCAGAGATACACCAATTACTAGTACTAACTTCGTTCCTATTATCTAACCGTCACTTAATAATGTTGTTCGAAACTTGATTACTCTAATCTCAAAACTAACAACTCACTAACAACAATGGTTCTGAAGATTTATCAATTAACAAAAGCAACCTAGATCTTATTCCACTCCTTCTCTATCATGTAATTCATTAGATTTCTACAGATTGTCGTAATTGACTTCTTATACTGTCGAATTCTCTAGTCAAGTTAACTACCTTCTCAAGTATATTAACCTATCTAATCCTAGGTTTATCAAATAGGATCTCTCCTTAGTTAATAGCAACCTAGAATTGCATAAAGCACATGAATTCGCATCAAAATAATCGATGTAAACAGAAGACTCTGTTTCCTATCTCTAGAAGAACAATCAAATCTCATTAATTGCATTAGATCTAATCATATGAGCAATTTCTCAATTAACTAATATGATATCATGCATAAATTCATATTCTGGATCTATGAATCTAAGAAACAATTGAAGAACATGCAATTAATCATAAGAAAGTCAACAACTTTGCATTAAAGATCAAATCTTTATCACATGACAGAGAAGTTTCAAATAAAATCTAGATCAAAGGTCTACTCCTCCATAAATTTGACAAGAGAAACACAATTATTAGAAGAATAGATAAAGTTCATGGTCACAACCCTTAAAGATAAAATCTTTTTCTTCGTAGGTCTTCAATCTCCCTTGGAATCGACAAAATCTTCTTTCCCTTGCTGTTATGAGAGTGAGAGAAAATGAAAAATTCGTAACCTTTTTTTTTCTAGGGCAAACTGAAGATCTATTTATACATGTACCCCGATTGGATATATACACAACCGGATACATAAGTAGTGTATCTCATTTGTGTATCTCATGCTTGCTTCCAAGTGTCCTTATGTGAATATACACGAGCAAGTACATGGGAGTGTACATTGGTCGTGTATTTGAAACGTCATCGAACAAAAGCAAAACTTAGATACACAAGCAAAGTACATGGGCATGTATCTTGCTTGTGTACTTTCCAGAATTTTTTTCTTCACATTTAATGTATCCAATTCCTTCCAAAACTTACTCTAACTCTTCAAAACTCCTTCCCTTAGCTCCAAAATACTCTAGAAGATCCTGAAATTAACATTCATTCCATTAAGCATCCTTTTCTTCAACAAATCATCTAAAAATTCTACAATAAAGAACAATTTCATTACTCTAGATAAGGGTATTTTGCGACTTATCACTTGTGTCAAAGGGCGTGTCAAAGGAAATTTTTGGATATCTTTAAAACGAAATGGTACATAGGCAATAGCACGACCATGCTATGATTGTGCCAAGCCAAAATTCAACTTTCCAAATTTGATTTCTAAGCTCAATTTCTCTTCTCAAAAGCACAATTCATCATGAAGATTTGATTTCCTTTCAAAAGTAACTAAGTTTCTTAAAATCTAGAGAAGTTGTTACTGCCTATTGAATTGATATTTTCTAATTTATGAAGAGTTCAAGTTTTCTCTAGGAAACTAAAACTTTCCTAGCGTGGCGGCTACTAATGGCTATAGAAGGAGCATGAATTTCTAGCTGAGGAGAGAAGTTTTAGATTGATAATAATATAGTAATAGATTTTTAGTGCTATTGTTTTATTAATGTTCTTTTTTATGCACTCTTTTTATATTGTTACTTTTAAATTTAGTATGTTGCTAGCTTAAATTTTCTTTTGTACTTGAGTATAATGAACCTCAGATTGAACATGAATTTTCTGGATTACTATTCAATGAATTATTTGTTATTCTTGTGATCCAATCCTATACTCTTCATTGTTTTCAATTTAATATTTCTGACGTATTAGTTGAAGTCTAATTTCTTATATAGAGATTAAGAGATCCTATATCAGAATAGATTTAGCATAATTGAAAGGAGTTGCACGAAATCCTAGAGATAGAACGATGTAAATCTTTGAGATTAGGGTCAAACCTAATAATGGAGTCCACAAATCAAATGCGATGCAATTCTAGGGGGTTTAATTAGGAAATGATTCCAATTAATCAATTTAGAATTAAGAATTAGTAAACTCGACAAAGTTATTAGTTCAAATTAGAAAATCCCACGATCCAAGAATACAATATTTAAATTGAATAATAACTAGTTAATTACATTAATAGTTATAGGGGGATTCAATATCCAAGTACACTTTTAATAATTATTGTTTTCTTAGTTTAGTCATTGTTTGATTTTACTTACTCCACTCGATTTTGTAGATTAGATAACAAAAAAGGGGTAATTACTAATAATCATAGTCTTTATGAGATTGACACTCAACATCAATATCCATAATATTATAGAATTGGTAGGTGCACTTGCCTACAGGTTTAAGGTAGTAGGATAGATCAATACCAAATTTCAGCAGAATTGTAGCTCCATTGATAGAGTTAATAAAAAAAAATGTGGAGTTCAAGTGAAGTGAATAATCTTAAGGGAGTTTTAAGGAAGTAAAACAAAGACTTACTATTGCTCCTATGTTAGTTCTTCCTAATCGAAAAGACCTTTGAATTGGAGTGTAATGCATTTAGAGTTAGTATTAGGTTGTTCTAATGCAGTAAAAGTAACTTATTACTTATTTTAGTAAGATGTTAAGTGGAGCAACACTTAATTATTCTATACATGTTAAAGAACTCTATTCATTGATTAAAGCTCTTCCTATTTAGCTACATTATTTGCTTTTGAATGAGTTCATAATATTAATCATGAATCTCTAAAGTAATTGACGGGCTAGAAAAAATTATCTAGAAGGTAAGAAAAATGGGTTGAGTTTTTAGAGAGCTTTGCCTATGTTATCAAGTACAAGAAACGAAATGCAAATGTTGTTGCTAATGCATTATCACAAAGGTATGCTTTGATTACTACTATCCAATCTCTATTGCTTAGATTTAGTTTGCTCAAGAAACATTATTTGGAGGATCAATTTTTTGGACCCATAGTAGCAAGACATAGAGATGGATTAGCAATGGATGATTATTACTTGGTTGACCGATATGCATTTTAGATGGGTAACTTATTCATTCCAATAAGGTCAATGTAGGAGTTATTGGTAAAGGAGGCACATTTTGTAGGATTGTTCGAACATTTTAGAGAGAAAAGAACTTATGAATTGTTAAAGGAGCATTTTTGTTAACCTAACATGATGAAGGAGGTGAATAATGTAATGTAAAAGTGTATCGCATGTAGGAAAGCTAAGAGTAAGCAAGAGGCTTTTGGCATTTGTATGCTTCTACCTATACCATCTAAACTATAGGTAGATATTAGCATGGATTTTGTTCTATGATTGCTAAAGATAGCTAGGGGAAAGGATTTTATTTTAGTAGTTGTAGATAGATCTAGCAAAATGGCACATTTCATTCAATGCCATAAAATGGGTAATGCTTTTTACATTTCTAACTTATTTTTATAAGTTGTTAGTTTCCACATAACATAGTATTAGATAATCATATTAAATTGTTGAATTTCTTTTGCAAAACTTTGTTGAAGAGGCTAGGAACTAAGCTAATTTTCAGTACTATTTCTCGTACTTAAACCGATAGACAAATAGAAGTCGTCAATCGTACTTTAGGAGCTTTGTTAAGAGCAACATTAGGCAAGAATTTAACAAATTGGGAAGAGTGCTTGCTTGTTCTAGATTTTGCTTATAACATGTCACTCACAATTTAATAGGGAAACCACCTTTTGAAGTCGTGTATGGGTATAATCCTACTAATCCTTTAGATAAGGTGTCCATAGCAACTTCTAAGGAGGAAAGTATCAATCTTATTAAAAGGGCTAAGGAGATTCAAAAGCTACATTAGAAAATAACCAAGATGCTTAAGAAGACTATGGAAAAACAAAAATGGTATGGATATACAAGAAGAAAGCATAATAAGTTTCAACTTGGAAATTCAGTATGACTGCATCTTTGAAAAGAGGGGTTTCTAAGCTAGAGGCAACAAAAGCTAACACCTAGAGCTAATGGACCTTTCAAAATTCTTAAAAAAGATTAATAATAATTCTTATCAATTAAAGTTGCTTGATGAGTTTAGAGGTGTTACTACTAGATTTTATGTCGCAAATATATCAACTTATGTGTTAGATCAGGATGAAGGCTTAGTAGATGACTCATCAAATTTGAGGGCAAATCTTCATCAGCCTTGAGGAAATGATGGGAATCAAGTTTCAATCTGGATCCTAACGCTAAGAGGACCAATGACTTGAGCAAGGATGAAGAGAATAAACCATTTGGTGGAAAGGATGTTGCAAGGGACCATGATGAGTGAAGAGTAAATTTATTCTAATAGGTATTTAGTTTATAGCATTGCTCTAGGAAAAAAGCTTATTACTATCAAAAGAAGAAGAAGAAGGGAAGATTAGTTCTAATGAGAAGGAAGCATCTAGTTTCCATCCAACTTCTGACAAAGGGAGATGTGATTCCAAACTTGTCTTGAGTCGACCTAAAGATTAGCACCTTCAAGGCATGAAGACTTGTTGAAGGCTCCAAAGCCAAATTCAAATATGGCATATTCCTTTAGAAAATTTTGGAAGTTAATTATATTACACCTAAGAGTCTGAAGGAATTAATTTAGAGGAATATAACAGTTATATTATTTCTTGTTTTAAAATTATTTACTTTCTTTTATAGTTATTTTCCTTAGTTGGAACTATTTTAGTATAAATATTGTCGAGCCTAAATTCTAGTTCATTCTCTTTTCTAATCTAATTTATACTAAACTTTGTACTCTTTTAATGTAAATTCTCAACTAAGATTAGAAAAAATAGGGAAAAAGGAGTCGCTACCCAATTGAGATCGGGAAAAGTGTTAAAGTAAGACTAATTAAGTGAATCATTCCTAATTTAACAAATAATCTATGTAAAAATTTTAAATACCAAAAATTTTGGAATTCAAGGGGCTATCCTATTAAAACCTTACTATAACGCCCCAAAACCTGGAGCATCACAACCCACCATGTGTCACTATCACATAGCAACACACTAAGGCTCTAAAACTCCAAACATCATCTAACTTGCTCACCTTCTTAATTTCATTCATGAAAATATAATCTCAATAACATAAAACAAACGACCTTCAGATAAGTCATTCCAATCCATGATATTTAACAACGCATAAATCTTCCTTTAACATCCAGAATAACATATGTTCATATATGAAATTTAAAGTAAATAAAAGTCTACTAAAATCTTCATAATCCCAATTCAATTACTAAAAGTCCTAATCACAAGTCTTCTAATTTTCATCACTCCTCATCCACATAATAATAGTGCTCTCCCATTTTTGTCCACATAATGTCCCACCAGGTTTCCATTCTCATCATACCCTACTTGCTCATCATTCTCTCCTGCAGCTAAAAAAAATATATAGCGAAGGGAGTAAGCTTAAGTTTAGTACATTAGTATCACACACACATGTGCATAACTCACCACATTAATAACACATGTATATATGGAACATTTATCCACAACATCTTCATACATTAGCTTACACGCCAATCTCCAAAAATTAATTATACAACATAGAGATACTCATGACCCTGGTACACAAAAAAGTTTGTCCTAGTGGGAACTACCACTACGGGCCCCATCTAACCTTAATTTACCTCAGATCATTTTGATACACGACTCCACTAAGGACAACATGGCATACCAATCATCAAGGTATCCCCCAGGGATCTACCACTATGGGCCCCTAAGCCTAGCCAAACATAAGCAACATGCAACATTTCATTCACATATCACATTACGTTACATAATTCTCATATCCAATTCATTTAATAACTACCTACAATTACAACCACCAAACAAGGTAAACACATACTTGAACAAACGTCTCTACAATGATCTTACACATCTCTATCTAAAGTAGTTTATCTTGTTCAATTACAAGGAACTACACTTAGCTTAATTCTACAAGTAATCTAAGTTTACCAAATTTTCTACTTCGTTCTAGTCATTTGATTCCCTTCCCAAAAGTATCTTTGTGTATAATTCATGTTTTAAACTAAGAATAAAATAAGGTAGAGTTAAATAGAACATATTATTGGTTAACACAATGATGGGAATCAAAATCATTTCAGTTATAGGACCACTTACTTGAATTAGAACAAAAGGACTACATAATCTAACATTGAGAGTTCTACTTGATCAAATGGAACCCAAAGAAAATCACATAACATCTTCATTTCTTTTACATGATTTTTTTACATTTAATCAAGTAAATTTCTAAGTGCTTCGAGATGACAACCAAGAAAACAAGATAGACTTTGAACCGGTGATGTAACCCACTTAGGCCGACAGTTTTCTTAAGCAACTTACAAGTTATATGGACCAGTTTTTCCTTTACATTTCCTTTTATTTTATCAGCTAATATTTGTTCTTTTAGAGGCTACTATAAATGCCTTTTTCATGGAAACACCAAAGACACTTTTTCATTTTGGACAATAGAATACATGAGGGAGCCTTCTCTCATTCGAAACAACTCTTATCAATCCTTATTGATTGTGGCGAGTTAAAGCTAAGAATTGTTATGTGTTATATCAACAAAATCAAGCTTGATCCATCCTCTACTGGTGTGTCATATCTGGTAAGGGAATTAGGTGTTTTTGTGTGATATCCAAGTTATTCGATTTGGGGTTATTGCAATTTGTCTTTAGAACTTTTATGTTTGTTTTGATTCCTTCTTGAATTCGACATATCATAATTTTGGTACCAGAGCCACGGTTAAGAGAAAGGCTTGTAACGTGGGTTACTTGAATAGGAATTGAAAATTAGGGTTTGTACCATAAGTGTACCATGGATTGCTTCATTGTGAATTGAAATTAGGTTAGTGCATGATTTGTGCTGCAAGTTGATTGATTATTGTGAATTGGAATTGAACAAAGGTTAAAATTAGTGATGTTCCTAAAAGGGGATTAAGCACAATCAAATGGAACAAAAACCAACCCTAAATGCAATAAACCAAATCCGGTTCAATAGGCTAGGAATTTCGTAATTCCTAAAGGGGTGCAAGTAGATCCAAATTCAATAATTTATAAATTATTAAACCACAATGATCAAGTCCTTAAAAACTCACTAATCAAACTCAAATTGCCACGTGAATTCAAGAACAACTATAAGAATCACTTCTAAGATCCCCTTTTATAACAATGTAACTCACAATTCAAAATGACAAGCAATTGTTGATGGTGAATAACAAGTATGATAAGTACTCAAAATAAGCACACTATTTCGAATTGATACTAATTAAAATCTAACCAAGAAATGTTTTAATCCAACCCTAGATATTACACACTAGAGAAGAAAAGAAAACACAACAATTGGAAATTGATATAACTCACAATTTCAATTATTTCACTCGCCACAATCTCAACTCTTAGGATTTAAATTGATAAGAGGAAATTGAACTAGGATAACCTTAAGCTCTCTCACGTAAAGTGATGTGTTTTAATATGAAAATTGGCCTCCCAAAACCCTACTTAAGCAAGTATTTATACTTTCTCCCTTTAGGGTTAGAAAGTCCACAAAATTACAACTATGCCACTTTTAAGGTAGCTGGTCCTAAATGAAAATTACAAACAAATGAAAGTATCCCAAAAGAAAATTACAACATAGAATGGTCCAATAACAATTACAAAGTACAAAAATAATATAAATTTTCAAGAGCCAATGCTTCAAAGTGAAATCAATCGCAATGGGCCTTTAGATGCAAATCTCATGATGTCCCGTAGCCATCAACTAATGAAAGTCATTTGGCATCCCATGGAGAAATATTATTGTACCTGTAAGATTATTACTTAAATATTTATTAGATAAAAGAAATAGAGTGAAATATGAGCGATTTGGATCATCATCCAAATCAACTTCTGAGAGCATCTATGGTGCTGGAAAATTTCCCATCATCACTACGGGCTTCTGAAAGATTTGCCCTCAAATCTAGAGGGTCATTTCTGGAACTGAACCCGAACATCTCTATTGGCTTATTCTTCTGGTTACCAGATGTAGTGGAAGTAGTTCTGATCTGCTCCTAAAACCGGTGCACCTCAGACGGAGTCATAGGTGATAGTACTATGTGAGACCCTCCCATACTGAACATATAGGTGTTCCTAAATCCATCATGTAACACCTTCTGATCAAACATCCAGGACCTACCCAACAGCAAATGGAATGTACACTTTGGAATTACATCACATAGAATCTCATCGTGATATTTCTGTCCAACACTCACAGACACCTTCGCCCTTAGCGTAACATGTATACTACCCCGATTGTCCAACCAATGCAAGTCATAAAGGCTAGGATGTGGACTAGTAGATAAATGTAATTTGTCTACTAGTGCAGCAGATATAACATTCGTGCAACTACCACTATCAATGATGAGTACACAAACGTTACCTTTGATCCTACAAGAGGTGTGGAATATGTTCTCCCTCTATATGTCACTAGCATCAAGAGATAAGGTTAGAATCTTACGTAACACATTAATAGGTAGACATTGTTCACCTATACGCTCCTCATGTGTTTATGCAGTGTGGTCATCATAATACTCCTACAGTGCTACAGATAGGTCTGTAGGCTCAGCCTGCTCCTCCTCATCCTCAACATCTTCCCCAATGCCCTCCATAACAGTCATCACCCTCTTATTTGGACACTATGCTACCATATGCCCAAATCCCATGCACTTAAAGCATTTAATTTAGCATACTTTTCCACTAGTAAATCCAGGAACAGTCTGCCTCACATCTGATGTTATCACCTCTTTACCCTTCCCAGAGGGTATATTTTCTCTAGTAGTGTTAGGGGTTGTTTTGTCCATTGCTCTCACTGTCTCACCTACCACCTTTGCCCCTCCTGATCGACCGTCAACTACCATGGGTCTGGTAGTAGTATAGAGCTTGTTGCTCGGAGCCCTGAACAAGTTGGACCTCCTTTGCCTCTCCACTTTCAAGGCAAACTGAATAACCTCATCAAGTATACTATAGCGCTACAGCTCAACAACACACGCTATCTCATATTTTAGCCTTGAGACGAAGCGTGCTAAGGTTTATTCTAGAGGTTCGATTGACCCACATCTAATCATGAGGGTTTCAAATTCCTACACATAATCATCTACTGTCTTACCTCCCTGCCTTAAAGTCTACAGTCACATAAACAGTTCCTATTTATAGTACTCAAGAATAAATCTTTTTCTCAACACCCTTTTCATATCCCTCCATGTCTAAATCTCAACCTCCCCATCCCTACGCTTGCTAATAATCAAATTCTTTCACCATAGTACTATGTATCCTGTAAACTCGACAACAGCCAATCGAACTCTGGTACTATCATCGATCTCATAACATTCAAAGAGACCCTCAACCTTATCCTCCCAGTCCAAATAATCATCAGCCGATCCCTTGCCATCATAAGAAGGCATCTGCAGCTTCACATACTCCAGTCCCCGAGGTGGCCTGAAATCCCTAATCTGATATGGATTAGCCCCAAAGTTGTCATCCCTTTCTTCCCTGTAAGGATGATGATCCCCATTCATCCTTCTATTCAAATTTCTATCTCCCACTACTCTGTCTCTCTGAAGGTTCTATGGAGCTACCCAAGGTAGTGCCTGAAGGTTCACCACTGGTGGTTGTGGTAATGTCATCCTATCAATCCTAGTTGCCAAAGTAGCAACTATGGTAGTAAGATCCTAGAGTTATTCTTCCAAAGTCCTCTTACCTGCAATATTATGACTTTGACCTGCACCAACCTAGCTATTGGCCTCATTGCCAATCCCCCCATTCACACTTTCGTTGGATATGTTGTGATTTAAGAAGTAATCCCACAAATTATAGCAAACTCCTTCAATAACACCAACCCACACATTTAACAACCACAATAACACAATAGCTCACGTTTCAAAAAGAATTATAGGCACAAGGAAATAATTTAGTACTCCAAGTAAAGTTCAATAAATGAAGTACACACACAACTACTTTCAAGTAGTTAGAATTAAATTCAACTAGAAGTGCTTTAGTAACTAGTCAATTACTTTCACACTTTAATGACTTGTTTGAATTCAAATTCTACTACTCAAACCTTCCTTTCTTAGCCATGACACACACTCACACTTTAGCTTCAACGTGCAGCACCTTACTCCACATAATTCCAAAAATTCACAAATGGCAATTCCCTCACTCAACACACAAACACAACACCAACAATTCAATACTCCTTTTTACACCACAATCCATACACATACAACCACGGTGCAACAACCTCCACATTTTTTTTGCAATCACAACTCTACACACACTCCACGGTTCACACTCCCAAACATATAAGTTTCACCACTATAAACACTAAAGCAAACCACAACTTATACACCAAAATATCAACAATTCAAATTTTAAAATCAAACCACTTCACTAATTGCAACCCTTCCTCAAATGGTAAGAAGTAATTTTCAAATTCAAACAACCATTCATTAACTTCTTTAACTTATTATTTTTTTTGAAAATCAAATAATTTCCAAATCTTCCACACAACTCAAATCTGGAAATTCTCAATTACACCCTCCATTTTTCCAAAAACAAATATGTAAGGATCACAATTCTTCTTCCTACACAATTGCACTTCCGAATTTATATTCAAAATACACTAACTCTCCTCTTCCTTCATGATGAAGTCCACAACATAGAAGCTTCAACAAGTACTCAAAACTCACTCCAACAAGCAGCAAGTTCAACTTCTACTCAAGAAAAATCACGCCACTTCAAGCAATTACAACAACAATTTCAATTTACTCCTAATTTCGGAATTGAAGATGTAAGAACATGAACCCTAAATTTCTGAAATTCAAAATCAAACAACCCTTCTCACAACCTCAAGCTCTGATACCAAAAAGATGATGTGCCTAAAAGGGGATTAAGCACAATCAAATGGAATAGAAACCAACCTTAAATGCAATAAACCAAGTCTAGTTCAATAGGCTAAGAATTTTGTAATTCCTAAAGGGGTGCAAGGGGATCTGAATTCAATAATTTATAAATTATTAAACCACAATGATCAAGTCCTCAAAAACTCACTAATCAAACTCGAATTGCCACGTAAATTCAAGAACAACAATAAGAATCACTTCCGAGATCCCCTTTTATAACAATGCAACTCACAGTTCAAAATGACAAGCAATTGTTGATGGTGAATAACAAGTATGATAAGTACTCAAAATAAGCACACTATTTCGAATTGATACTAATTTAAATCTAACCAAGAAGTGTTTCAATCCAACCCTAGATATTACACACTAGAGAAGAAAAGAAAACACAACAATTAGAAATTGATACAACTCACAATTTCAATTGTTGCACTCGCCACAATCTCAACTCTTGGGATTTAAATTGATAAGAGAAAATTGAACTAAGATAACCCTAAGCTCTCTCACGTAAAGTGATGTGTTTCAATCTGAAAACTGGCCTCCCAAAATCCTACTTAAGCAAGTATTTATACTTGCTCCCTTTAGGGTTAGAAAGTCCACAAAATTACAACTATGCCACTTTTAATGTAGCCGGTCCTAAATGAAAATTATAACCAAATGAAAGTGTCCTAAAAGAAAATTACAACATAGAATGGTCCAATAACAATTACAAAGTACAAAAATAATATAAATCGTCAAGAGCTAATGCTTCGAAGTGAAATCAATCACAACGAGCCTTTGGATGCAAATTTGATAATGTCCCGTAGCCATCAACTAATGAAAGTCATTTGGCATCCCATGGAGAAATATTATTATACCAGTAAGATTATTACTTAAATATTTATTAGATAAAAGAAATAGAGTGAAATATGAGTGATTTGGATCATCATCCAAATCAAGTTCTGAGAGCATCTATGGTGCTGGAAAATTTCCCATCAATTAGGGTTTATGCCGTGGGTTTGTATTATTGTTCACGTGATTGTAGATTGTAATTGAACAAGGGTTGAGATTTGGGTTTGTGTTGTGAATTGCGTAATTGTGATTTAGGAATTAAATGAAGGTTGACATTAAGGTTGTGTTACGATGTGTGTAATCATATAACACTTCCACAACAACTAGTGGCGAATCCACAAGCACCCCCACTTCAGGTAGCCATTAATGATGATCATGAGGAAGGAGCATTAGGAGGCAATAGGGGAAGGCGATTTAGAGGAAATTACCATGCCTACCAAGAAGGAAGAGATGATAACTTTGAAGATGAATTCTATCATAACCATAAGTTCAAGCCACCTAGGGGTTTAGAGTATGTGAAATTACAAATGCCCTCATTTGCTAAAAGAGGATTTGCTAAGGATTATCTTGATTGGGAGGATAAGGTGGAAGGCCTTTTTAAATGTTATGAGATTAATGACAACACCCAAGTACATTTAGCAGTAGTAGAGTTTATAGGGTTTGTCGCCTTATGGTGGAAAAACATTATGGCTAGTAGGAGGAGAGATGATGATGTTGAGATCTATACTTAGTAGGAGATGAAGCAGGTATGAGGAAGAGATTTATCCCAGAGCATTACAAGCATGAGCCATTTATGCGTCTCCAGACATTAAGGCAAGCAAGCAAAACATTGATGATTCAATGTAGAGTCGTTCAGCCTCCTAAGCAGACAATGGCACGATTTGTGTCGGGCCTAAAATTAAGATTGCTTGTATTGTGGAGGTACAATGATATGACACCCTTGACAAAGCCATCTAGCTAGCTTTGAAGGTTGAGAGGCAGAGGCGTTCTAATCCTTATAGAATGGCAAGCAATAAATATGGATCCTCTAATAAGTTGTATGGTTCAAATAGTAAGAATGTTGATAAAGGGGGATATGGTAAGAATGCTAAGAAAAACACAACTATTATAGACATTAAAGGGGAGCAGATTTTTTTTTGAGAGAGGGAAGGCAATTGTTGGTGCTGAAAATAAGCAAATAACAGTCGGGTCATCAGGAGGGAAAACTCGCCAAATCAAATGCTTTAAGTACTTGGGCTTTGGACATATGGCTACCCAATGTCTAAACTGAAGGGTGATGATTGCTATGGAGGTGGAAAGTGAGGATGATGAGGAAGAGTTGGGTGAGCTAATAGATTTGTTAGTAGTGCTAGATGAGTATTATAGGGATGTAAATGTTGAGGTACATGGAGATAGAGGGGATGATCAATATTTAGCCATCAATGTTTTGTGCAGGGTGATGGCTACTTTTCCTTCTAATGAAGAAGAACAAAGGGAGAACCTATTCCATATTCCCTGCAGGGTCCAAGGTAACCTTTGTGCTCTTATTATTGATGGTGGTAGTTGCACCAATGTAGTGGCCGCTTCATTAATTAATAAATTGAAACTAGCCACTACTCTACACCCTAAGCCATATAAGTTGCATTGGTTTAGTGAACAAGGAAATCTTCATGTTACTCAAAGGGCTAAAGTTCCATTCAGCATAAGAGAGATATACCGTGATGAGATTGTCTATGATATTCTTCCTATGTGTGCATCACACATACTACTTCGTAGGCCATGGTTATTTGATAGGAGGGTATTGCATAATAGGTTTAAGAACACCTATGTGTTCCAGAAGGATGGCAAGCAAATTGTTTTAAATCCCATGTCACCAGCTAAATTACAAGAAGCATAAAGATAGATCAATAAAACCACTAAAAAGAAGACCCTATTTGTAGGGTGGAAGAAATTGGAAGAGGTAATTCAGGAAGAGAGGCCAGTATATTTACTATAGATGAAGTATGTGTTAGAGGTTGATGGGCAAGAACAGTTGCCTCCTATTGTGAACTAGGTGCTAGACGAGTACATGGATATATTCCTTAAGGAGTTACCTAAGGGATTACCACCAATGAGAGGCATTGAGCATGTGATTGATTTGCAGTATGAGTCAGTCTTACCAAATTGGCCTGCATATCACATGAATCCTGAAGAAGCTAAAGAATTGTAGCGATAGGTGGGTAAGTTAGTAGAATGAGGATTTGTCAAAGAGAGTACTAACTCATGTGCTATTCCTACACTTCTTGTTCCAAAGAAGGATGGTACATGGCGTATGTGCATTGACAGTAGAGCTATCAACAAAATTACAATCAAATACAGGTACCCCATTCCTAGACTTGATGATATGCTAGATAAACCGAATGGTGCACAGGTGTTCTCTAAGATTTACCTTAAGAGCGAATATCACCAAATTTGTATGAGACCAGAAGACGAATGGAAGACCACTTTTAAGAAATGTCATGGTGTATATGAGTGGTTGGTTATGCCATTTAGGTTAACCAACGTCCCTAGCACATTTATGCGACTTATGAATTATGTTCCAAGGGACATTTTGGGGAAATTTGTAGTCATATATTTTGATGACATTTTAATTTTTAGTAGAGACTTGAAAAGTCATGTTGAGCATCTACAAACAGTCTTCTCAGCTTCAAGAGATTAGAAGTTGTATGGAAATATCAAGAAGTGCTCATTCTATCAATCAAATGTAACATTTCAGGGCTCTGTTATGACTGGTTTTAGTGTGAGAGTTAATGAAGGGAATATTAGGGCCATCATAGAGTTGCCAACGCCACAATCAACAGCTGATGTGAGGAGTTTCTATGGCCTGGCTTCTTTTTATAGGAGATTTATTAGAAACTTCAGTAGCATTATAAGTCTACTAACTGAATTGACTAAATAATGTTCCTTCTGTTTGGGGAGATCGGGCTTAGAGGAGTTTTGAGGAGGTTAAGGCAAGGTTGACTAGTGCTCTAGTTTTAGCATTGCCAAATTTTAACAAAACTTTTGAGCTAGAGTGTGATGCATCATGAGTAGGTATTAGTGTAGTGTTGATGTAGGATAGAAGGCCCATTGCATATTTCAATGAGAAATTGAGTGGTGCACCTTTGAACTACTCAATGTATGATAAGGAATTTTATTCCTTAGTGCATGCATTGATGTCGTAGCAGCACTATCTCCTTCTTAAAGAGTTTATTATCTATATAGACCACGAATCTTTGAAACACTTCAAGAACCAACAAGGTTTGTCTAAACGTCAAGCCAAATGGGTAGAATTTCTAGAAAGCTTCACTTGTGTGATTAAGTACAAGCAAGGGAGTACAAATATTGTAGCTAATGCGTTATTACACAGGTATGTACTTATCACTTCTCTCCAATCAAAGTTGCTTAAATTTGAATTAATGAACGAACAATATGTTCATGATGATCATCTGAAATTGATTGTTGAGCGGTGTTCTAGAGGAGATTTAGTAGATGGTTATTATATGATAGATGAGTTTCTGTAGAGAGCAAAGAAGTTGTGTACCCTATAGGTCTATGAGGGAATTGTTAGTACGAGAGGCTCATGCTGGAGGATTATTAGGACATTTTGGTGAGAAGAGAACCTTAGAATTGTTAAAGCAACACTTTTACTAGAGGGGTATGTTAAAGATGTACACAAAGTTTTAGAGAGATGTGGAGATCATAAGAGGGCAAAGGGAAAGAAGGAAGCTTAGGGTGAATACATGCCCTTACCTTTACCTAAACAACCATAGATTGATATTAGTATGGATTTTGTCTTGGGTCTTCCTAGGATATGGAGAGGCAAAGACTCCATCATGGTGGTCATCAGCCGCTTCAATAAAATGTCCCACTTCATACCTTGTCACAAAATAAATGATGCACTTTTTATTACTAACCTTTTTACACAGGAAATTGTAAGGTTAGATGGTGTTCCCTACAGGATAGTGTTTGACAAAGACACTAAGCTTCCCAACTTTTTCAAGAAGACACTTTGGAAGCAACTTGGTACTAAGCTCATATATAGTACATCTTATCACCCTCAAACAGATGGTCAGACAGAGGTTGTCAATCATACTCTTGGAGCTTTACTAAGAGCAGCAGTTGGCAAAAATCTTGCCAATTGGGACTTATGTCTCCTTATTGTTGAGTTTGCTAACAATAAGTCAACACATAGTTTAATTAATAAGTCCCCCTTTGAAGTTGTGTATGGCTATAATCCTACACTTCCATTGGATTTGATAGCTAAACCAAAAACGAAAGAAGAAAGCTTAAGTGGAGTGGAGCATTCTCAAGAAATTCAAAAGCTTCATCAGAAGGCATCTGAACATCTTAAGAAGACTTAAGAACAACAGCGTCTTCAAGACAACAAACACGGGAAGGCCAATGACACGTAAACCTTAGGTATTTCAAACCCAGAACCCGACGTCATTATTTGAATCAATTACCTCGAGGACCGTCTCGAAAAAGTAGCATGTAACTAGACCCCAATCACACCTGCTGACTCAAACCTAAGTTATCAATAAGGGTATCTTATAGTAATTCGGCTAAGGAATTCCTATAGACAAGTTCTTTTGCAAAGAACAAAAGAAAGGGTTTTTGTGTTCACAAAAATGTGTTTTCTATTCAATCAAATGATATCTTGCGCCGGCCTCCTTACAAGTTTATATAGCATATACATGTATCAATACGAAAACCTAACTTTCCTATCCTAATTCACTTCCTAATCCTCATGTGGACCGAATAAGTAACTAAATATTCCAATTTACAAACTAAAAACAAATAACAACAAAAAAAAAAAACCGCAAGTCTTCTTTCCTTGTTTCGGTTCAACATTTAACATTTGTGCTAAGACTTCAATTCCATGTATTCTTCCATGGAAATGTGAATTATATTAATAGGTGTTGGTTCTCCTTTCATGTAATTTGATTCCTTGGCTTATAGGTCCATGACCAGTCCTTGTAGGGCATCATTCATCCTCTTTGCTCTAGCTCCGGTCATTGGTCCTCTAATTCCTTGTAAAGGATCTTGAGTCCTTGGTTCTGTCTTCTTAAGTGCTAGATGATCCTCATCATTCCCTCCTTCCTTGAAAAGATTCATCCTCGAATCACCTGCATCATAAGAAGTAAGATCAGAAACGTTAAATGTAGCACTTACATTAACATAGTGGCTGGGCAAATCTATTTTGTAGGCATTGCCGTTTATGCACTCCACCAATTGGAATGGTCCATCGCCCCTTGGATGCAATTTGGATTTTCACTGTTCAGCAAATTGTTCCTTCCTCAAATGCACCCAAACCCAATCTCTTAGATGGAACACGGCTTTGATGCATCCCTTGTTGGCCTGACAAGCGTAATGTTCATTCTTCTTCTCAATGTTAACCCGAACCTGTGTATGTAAATCCCTAACAAATTCTACCTCCTAGATGGTGCATTAGCCACTACATTTTCCTTGCCCTGCCTGTATTTGATGATGTATGGAAAGGTTTCAATGAACTCTAACCATTTGGCGTGCCTCTTATTCAACTTTCCCTGCATCTTCAAGTACTTCAAGCTTTCATGATCGGAATGGATGATGAACTCCTTAGGCTATAGATAATGCTACCACGTTTACAACGTCCTCACAAGGGCATATAACTCCTTGTCATACACAGGATAGTTCAAAGCAGCACCATGGAGTTTCTCATTGAAGTAGGCTATTGGTTTAGAATCCTATATTAACACACCACCAATACCTTTCCCAAAAGCATCACATTCGATCTCAAAAGCTTTATCAAAGTTAGTAATACTAACAAAGGAGCGTTAGTTAACTTACCTTTCAAAGTCTGGAATGCCTACTCATGTACTTCTATCCATCTAAACTTGGCATTCTTCTTTACAAGGTCATTCAGTGGAGTAGCAGTGGAGCTAAAGTCTCTCACAAATCGTTTGTAGAAGCTAGCTAGACCGTGGAAGCTCCTGACGTCATTGGCATTCTTTGGTGTTGGCTAATCTCAAATTGCCTTCACCTTCTCCTCATCTACAGCTATGCCATCTACACCTACAATAAAACTAAGAAAAACCACAGACTCCATACAAAACATGCACTTCTTTAAGTTGGCATACAATTAGTTTTCCCTTAAAACTGTAAACACACTCTACAGATGTTGTACATGATCATCCAATGTTCTACTATAAATCAGGATATCATCAAAATAGACGACAACAAATTTTCCTAAGAATTGACGCAAAACATGATTCATCAATCTCATGAAAGTACTAGGTGCATTTGTCAACCAAAAAGGCATTACCATCCATTCATATAGTCCATGTTTGGTTTTAAAAGCAGTTTTCCACTTATCACCCTCTTTCATACGAATTTAGTAATATCCATTTTTATAGTCAATTTTTGAAAATAAACATGCACCATGCAACTCATCAAGCTTTTCATCTAATCTTGGAATAGGATGTCTGTACTTAACTGTAATTTTGTTGATCGCCCTGTAATCTATGCACATGCGCCACGTCCCATCCTTCTTGGGGACTAGTATCATTAGAACCGAGCATGGGCTCAAACTCTCTCGCACGAATCTTTTCTCCATCAGTCCATCAACCTATCTTTGAATTTCCTTGACTTACTCAGGATTAGTTCTATATGCTAAACGGTTTGGAATGGAAGCGCCTAACACGAAATCAATCTGGTGCTCTATCCCTCACAGAGGGGGTAGTCCTTGCGACACTTCTTCAAGGAACAAGTCCTTGTATTCCTGCAATAAAGACACAACAACACTAGGTAAAATAAAGTTAAGGTCAGCATTAGAAAAATGTAAATCCTTGTACATGAGTACAAGTAATTGTTGCTTGGCCAGCATTGCATTCTTAACCTCACTCTTTCTCGCCAGACTCTCTACTCTCTGTGTTTAAGTGTCTTTTCCCTCTATACTCACCAGTGTTTGCTTTTCACTCTTTTTCTTTTTCTATTCATTTTTCTCTCATGCACTCAAGTGTTTTTCTCTAAACTCTTTTGCGATCCGTACTTGATCCTCACAAGCTTCCCATGGCTTTTATGGCATGAGAACCACTTTCCTTTTGTTTGGTACAAAGGAATATTAGTTCTTATACCCGTCATATGTAATCTTCATATCAAATTGCTAAGGTCACCCTAATAATATGTGGCTAGCCTACATAGGTACTGCATCACACATGACCTCATTTTTATAGCTCCCTATGGAAAAGGCTATAAGAACTTGCTTGGTCACCTTTACCTCCCTACATTCATTCAACCACTGTAATCGATATAGTCTAGGATGTTTCATAGCTTTCAGCTGCATCTTATCTACCAGCAAGGTGCTAGCAACATTAGTGCAATTGCTACTATCGATTATCAAGCTACACACTTTACTCTACACGTGACACCGTATATGAAATATGTGCTCATGCTGAATCCCTTCACCATCCTCCTAGGGTTATACACTAAGTACTCTCCTCGTGACATATAACTCACCACTAACGGGTCCCTCCAAGTCAATGTCATCATACTCCTATGATGGTGACTCCTCTTCCTCCTCAGAGCTCACGCTCTCCACATCACTATTGTCACATATGATCATAGCTCTCTAATTTGGACATTGGGATGCAATGTACCCAAATCCTTGACACCTAAAATACTTGATATCTTTAGGAGGGGTTAGTGTCAATTTTACCCTTAGATGCAACAATTGGATTCTTAGCCTTCACGTCTTCCTTAGGCTTAGAATCCGTGGAGTTCCTTTTCCAATTAAACTTCCATGGAGATTTAGAAGTCGACCTAGTCCTCTAATCACTCCTATATTTTAATTGTCGCTCCACTTAGATTGCTCTATGTAGTAGTTCTTCCATATCCAAATAATGGTGTAAATCTATTACATCAGTTATTTCCCTATTCAAACTATTGATGAATCCAGCCATAGTGGCTTCATCATCCTCCTCCACTCTAACCCTAATCATGGCTATCTCTAACTCCTTATAGTAGTCCTCTACACTTTTGGTTCCCTGTGAATGAGCCATTTTTGCATTATGGTCTTCATCTCCTCCTAAGTGCTAATAGGTCGCTCTTTATACCTGCGCCTATTACGCACTAGTTGATCCCACCATACACTCACATAATCTGTAAACTTTACTACAGCCAATTTTATCTTTTTCTCCTCAGTATAGTTATGGCATTTAAACACGTGATCCATTTTCCTCTCCCACTCTAAGTACAACTCTAGATCATTCTTTCCCTGAAATGTTGGGATTTTCAACCTAATGCTACCCAGGTTACTATCACGCCTCTGGGTGTTCCCTCTTTCCCTAATGTGGTGATATTCACTAGAATCAGAATCCTCTCCTTCTTCTATCCTAACTCCTCCCCTAATCGATCTACCTACTCCTCGCCTGACAGTGGTGCTGCTAGACGGCTCCCTACTTCTCTCCATCTTATCTATTCTTTCATGGACCTGTTCAAGCTCACCAGTCGAAATTCTTTTCATCTCTCCCATTAACTCCTCAAACATTACCCTATTCTCACCTCCATTCGTGTTCTGTCCCGACATATTTCTAAATTTTTCAATAAAGTAAGATCACAATTAAAATATGTTCCTCATACTCACTCATGCATTGCTCTTAATTAATGATATGCTCACAATTTCACTCGTGTATGTTTCTCACAATTATGTCCTCACAACCCACTTTTACAATCCTTTGCTAAGAACTCGGCTTGGAAACTTCTCAACAAAATTACTAAGTCAACCCTAATTGACTCCCTTAGTTTTCTAATCACGGTGACAATTGGAAATTAGAAGCAATCTTTACTAGCTACCACACCTATAAACTCAGAAACAAGACAAATAATTCCTTTGCATGCAATTACAAAAGGAAAACTCTTTGCATCGAAACACAATTAAGAATTATGAAATGTAATTTTCGGATGCACAATCACAAAGTATCTATTATGGTTGGAATTAGAAAGTGAATTTGGTAATTGAATTGGAACCTGCCAAAACTAGATTTTCCTTTTGAAGATTTCAGTTCTTGGAACTTCTTTTGCAACCAAATTTGAATTTTTTTTTTTATACGTATGCTTTTTCAAGATGAACTAGGAATGGAAACAACAATTGAATTTCAATAACTAACTAAAGTTATACATTGTCGGTCTCCAAGGGATTGTGTGACCGAAACAAGATTTTTTTTTTATACGAATTTTTCTGATAAGAGTATGGAAAATAACCAACAGACAAATAACAAAAGGATAGAAATTACTTGATTTAAGAAGCTGAAGCTCTGATACCAAATGATGCGTGAACCCTAGGTATTTCAAACCTAGAACCCAACGTCACTATTTGAATCAATTACCCCAATGATTGTCTCGAACATGTAGCACGTAACTAGACCTCAATTACACCTGTTGACTGAAACCTAAGTTATCAATAAGGGTATCCTATAGCAATTCGATTAAGGAATTCCTATGGACGAGTTCTTTTGCAAAGAAGAAAAGAGAGGCTTTTCATGTTCACGAAAATGTGTTTTCTATTCAATCATATGATATCTTGCGTCGGCCTCCTTACAAGTTTATATAGCATATACATGTATCAATATGAAAACCTAACTTTCCTATCCTAATTCACTTCCTAATCCTCATGTGGACCGAATAACTAACTAAATATTCCAATTTACAAACCAAAAACAAATAACAACAAAAAAAAAAAAAACGCAAGTCTTCTTTCCTTGTTTCGGTTCAACATTTAACATTTGTGCTAAGACTTCAATTCCATGTATTCTTCCATGGAAATGTGAATTATAATAATAGGTGTTGGTTCTCCTTTCATATAATTTGATTCCTTGGCTAGGTCCATGACCAGTCCTTGTAGGGCATCATTCATCCCCTTTGCTCTAGCTCCGGTCATTGGTCCTCTAATTCCTTATAAAGGATCTTGAGTCCTTGGTTCTGTCTTCTTAAGTGCTAGATGATCCTCATCAACCAAGATTTTCAATCCAGGTGATTTGGTTTGGATTCATCTCAACAAGGACAAGTTTTCTCATAAGAAGTCATAGGAACTTTCACCCAGAGTAGATGGACTGATAGGAATCAATTCCTATAGGACCAATCACCAGAGCACGAGCCAAGGGATTACAAAATCTAGCGATGAGGGTCTTCTATAAATAATTAGACCCTGAGGATGTTCATTTAGTATCTACTTTTGCATTATATAACTGTTGTGCATTCCAGTAGGTACATTTATTAGTTTTATAGGATGGCAAATAAAATATGCTAAGGATCAAATTGCGGGACATTCTTGGACTCACATCTAAGGGTCCACAATGTGTTCAATTGAAGTGAAGAACCGGCCAATTGAAGACTATTTGTACTTTTAATTTGTTGTTTTAAGAACCGGCCACTTAAGTGGCTTATTTGTAATTTGTTATGTTATTTTTACCCTAATTGGAGCAAGTACAAATACTTGCTAACTAGGGTTTTGAGGGAGCTTTTGAATATTTTGAAATTACACACTTCTTTACCATGAGGGGATCCTTACTTCTAAAATTTCTCTTGTCAATTTCACAAGTGAAATTGTGGTGAGATTAACTTAAGTAGATTGTGAGTAACATCAATCTTCCTCTTATTGTTATCAAATTGTATTTAGTGCGTCATATTTAGGTGCAATTTGTTTGGTTACTTGTTGTTCTACATGTAAATTAGGGTTCATCCATTTCAAATTTGAATCACTTCAATTTGAGTGGAATTCTAATTCATTTCTATTGTCATCTATTGCTACTTATACAATTGCTTTGTTCCTCATTTCAATTTAGCATCAAGTCTTTGAATTCTCGTGAATTAAGGATCATTGGTGATTTAGTGATCATGCCATTGTTGATTGGATTTTGTTGATCATGTTACTTTTGGATGTGTTTGCAATTCAATTAGTAAGGCACATCATAATTTTTGGTATCAAAGCAAAGGTTTTAGAGAAGGGGATTTGCATGAATTACAATTGGGAAATTAGGGTTCTTGAATTTTCATTTCTTAATTGGAATTATTGAAGTGGAATTGAAGTAGTTACTTGTGATTGTGTTGTGTTACACCTTGTTTTTGCGAAAGTGGAACTGGAAATTTCATAGTTAATCCTTGTGATCTTCATCTTGCCGTGAGAAGAAGGGGAAGTAAGGAAGTGCATTTTCTTTTGTGTTTTCGGAATTGGAAGTACATTATTTATGGAAGAAGAGAAGTGTATTTCTTATATGTTGTTTTTGAAATTAAGGAGTGCAATTTACATTTCTAGATTTGATTCTTACGTAGAGGATTTGAAAACTATTTGAATTCAAAAACAATCATTAAGTTAAAGAGTTATTGTGTAGTGTTGATTTTAATACAATTTGAATATTTTGAATTGTTTCTTACCATTTGTGGAGAAGCTTCATTAAGTGTTGTAATTGTGTTATTGTCTTGTGATTGGAAGAGGAGTGAAGTGTATATTTGCTACACCGTAAGTGAGTGTGTGTGTGTGGTATAGTAAGTGTGTGTAGTGAAGGGTTGCAACATGGTGTGTTTTGTGTGTTGTAGTGGGAAGGTTGCTGCACAGTGGTTATATGTGAGTGTTTGTGCTGTAGTGAAGAGTGTGTTGTAGTGGTTAAGTTTTGAATTTCAAAAGCAAACATTAAAGTGTGGAAGTTATTTTGTATTGATTCTTTAAACACATTTTGCTTAGTTGGAATCATTAACTTACCATTTGGAGAAGTGTTTATTATTTCTTCTACTTATTGTTGTCTTGATTGTAAGTGTGTTGTGGGTGTGTGAAGTTTAAGTGGAGTATATTTTTTTTGTGTCTCAAAGTGATTGAGGACGTGGAGTAGTGATTGTTGTTGTTAGCGTGAAAGGGTGATTGTGAGATCTACTACACTTGCCTTGAATTGTCTTTGTACAACTCAATTCAACAACCATGTCTAACATTATTGTGAATGGGGGATTTGTAAATGAGGCCAATAATTAGGAAGGAGGTGATTTGTATTTATATGCTAATGTACTATGCCGAGCTTTGACTTCATTTCCTACCATTGATGATGAGCAAAGAAAAAACTTGTTTCACACTTCTTGTAGGGTACAAGGTAATTTATGTGTTATTATTATTGATGATGGTAGTTATACTAATGTTGTGGCTACCTCATTAGTATCGAAATTAAAACTTGTGACTTCCCTACATCCAAAACTTTATAAATTACATTAGCTGAGTGAGCAAGGGAGTCTTCATGTTACCTAGAAGGCTAGGGTACCTTTTAGTATAGGGGATAAATATCATGATGAAATTGAATGTGACATTCTTCATATGTGTGCATCCCATATATTGCTTGGCAGGCCTTGGTTGTATGATAGGATGATGGCTTCAAAAATACCTATGTATTCCAAAAAGAGGGTAAACATACCATCTTGAACCCAATGTCACCTTCAAAGGTCCAAGAGGCTTAGAGACAGATCAATAAACCATCAAAGGTCAAAGCGATTCTAATATAAGCCAAGAAATATAGGAAGAAAAAGATCTTATTGATGGGATAGTATGAGTTGGAAGAGGCCATAACAAATGAGAGCCTAGTATACTTATTGCAAATGAGATATACCCTAAAGATGGAGGGGTATCAACATCTACCCCCTTGTAGTATCTTAGGTATTGGATGAGTACAATGACCTTTTTACTGACAACTTGCTAGAGGGTTTTCCACCTTTAAGAGGTATAGAGCATGCCATCGACTTCTTACCTAGGTCAGTTTTGCCAAATCGACCTGCTTATTGCATGAATCCTAAAGAGGCTAAGGAATTAAAACATAAGGTGGATGAGCTAGTAGAATGGGGTTTTTTCAGGGAAAGTCTTAGTCCATGTGCTGTTCCAGCCCGTCTTGTCCCAAAGAAGGATGGTACTTGGAGAATATGCATTGATAGCCGAGCCATCAACAAAATTACCATCAAATACAAGTATCTTATTCCTAGACTTGATGATATGTTATATTAACTTTATAGAGCACAGGTGTTCTCCAAGGTGGACCTTAAAAGTGGATATCATCAAATTCGGATGAGAGAAGGAAACGAGTAGAAGACTGCTTTTAAAACATGCCATGGACTGTACGAATGGATGGTTATGCAATTTGGTTTGAGTAATGCTCCTAGTACATTTATGAGATTAATGAATCATGTAATGAAAGAGTTTCTAAGTAAATTTGTTGTTGTTTATTTTGATGATATTCTAATATACAGCAAAAGCCTAGAAAATCATGTGAAGCATCTTCAGGCAGCATTTTCAGTCTTGAGGGCATAGCAATTATTTGCAAATCTCCAAAAGTGTTCCTTCTACTAAACCAAGGTAACATTTTTGGGTTTTATTATATCCGGTTCTAGTGTCAGGGTTGACAAGGAGAAAGTGAGGGCTATTAGAGAATGGCCAACACTAAAATCAGTCGCTGAGGTAAGAAGTTTCCATGGACTATCTTCATTCTATAGACGCTTTTTCCATAACTTTAGTGGCATTGTCAGTCCATTAAGTGAACTAACTAAGAAAAATGTTCCTTTCATTTGGGGTAAGAAGGCCCAAAAGAGTTTTGAGGAGGTAAAGGTAAAACTTACTAGTGCTCCAGTATTGGCTTTACTTGGTTTTGATAAAGTTTTTGAATTAGAGTGTGATGCTTTTAGGATAGGAATTGGTGCTGTGTTGATGCAGGATAAGAGACCTATTGCCTACTTTAGTGAAAAGTTGAGTGGTGCAACTTTGAATTACTCGATATATGATAAGGAATTCTATTCCTTAGTGAAGGCATTGATGACATGGCAGCATTATCTCCTTCTAAGAGAATCCATTATCTATACAAATCATGAGGCACTAAAACATTTCAGGAGTCAACAAAATTTGTCAAAATGTCAAGCCAAATGGGTGGCGTTTCTAGAGAGTTTTGCATATGTGATTAAGAACAAGAAAGGTAACTAAAATATGGTAGCTAACACTTTGTCACACAGGTATGTACTTATCACTTCTCTTCAATCGAAACTGCTTGGTTTTGAATTGCTGAAGGAACAATATATGCATGATGATTATTTGAAAGCAATTATTGAGAAATGTTCTAGGGGAAAGATATTTGATGGGCATTACATGATTGATGGATTTTTGTATAAAGCTGGAAAGTTGTGTATACCTTGTGGGTTTGTAAGGGAATTGTTGGTGAGGGAAGCACATGCAGGAGGATTGTCTGGTCATTTTGGTGAGAAGAGAACCCTAGCTATGTTAAAAGAAAATTTTTATTGGAAGGGCATGATAAAGGATGTTCATAGGGTGCTGGAAAGGTGTGGAGTTTACAAAAGAGCAAAAGGGAAGAAAGGTGTTCAAGGTGAATATATGACTTTACCTATACCTACTAAACCCTTGACTAATATCAGCATGGATTTTGTTCTAGGTCTACCCAAGACTCAAAGAGGAAAGGATTATATCATGGTGGTTGTTGATAGATTCAGCAAAATGTCCCATTTTGTGCCTTTTTACAAAACAGATGATGCACTTCTTATAGCTAACCTTTTTGTACAAGAGATTGTAAAATTACATGGTGTTCTACACAGTATAGTGTCTAACAGATTCACTAAGTTTCTTAGCTTCTTCTAGAAGACACTATGGAGAAGACTTGGTACTAAACTTATGTATAGTACCTCTTGTCATCCACAGACTAATGGCCAGACCAAAGTTGTTAATCGTACTCTTGACACATTACTAAGAGCAACGGTTAGCAAGAATCTTACTGATTGCAACTTATGTCTTCCTATTGTCAAGTTCGTATTCAATAGGTCTACTTATAGTTCAAACAGTAAGTCTCCCTTTGAAGTCGTGTATGGCTATAATCCTCCACTTCCATTGGATCTTATAGCAGGACCGATAACAAAGGAAGAGAGCCTAAGTTGAGTTGAGTAAGCCAAGGAGATTCAGAAACTTCATCATAAGACAGCTGAACGTCTTCAGAAAATACAAGATCAGCAGAAACTTTAAGGAAACAAGAACGGGAAAACCAGAATTTATAATCTAAGTGACCTAGCCTGGATTAATCTTAGTAAAGACAAGTTTCCTCATAAGAAGCCATAGAAGCTATCACCTAGAGCAGATGGACCTTTTCGAGTTATTAGACACATCAACAATAACGCATACAGAATAGAATTGCCAGGAGAGTATAGCGTCTCAACTACCTTTAATGCTGCAGATTTGTCACCATATTTGCCGAATGATATTCATGAAGACCTATCAGATTTGAGGGAAAATCTTCCTAAAGCTCGAGGAGATGATAGAAATCAAATTCCTATAGGACCAATCACCAGAGCACGAGCCAAAGGATTACAAAATCTAGCGATGAGGATCCTCCATGAACAATTAAACCCTAAGGATGTTGATTTAGTATCTACTTTTGCATTATATAACTGTTGTGCATTCTAGTGGGTACATTTATCGATTTTACAGGATGGAAAATAAAATATGCTAAGGATCAAATTGTGGGACATTCTTAGACTCACATCTAATGGTCCACAATGTATTCAATTGAAGTGAAGAACCGGCCACTTGAAGACTATTTGTACTTGTAATTTTTTTGCTTTAAGAACTGGCCACTTAAGTGGCTTACTTGTAATTTATTATGTTATTTTTACCCTAATTGGAGCAATTATAAATACTTGCTAACTAGGGTTTTGAGGGAGCTTTTGAACATTTTGAAATTACACACTTTTTTGCCATGAGAGGATCCTTGCTTGCAAATTTTCTCTTATCAATTTCACAAGTAAAATTGTGGCAAGATTAACTTGAGTAGATTGTGAGTAACATCAATCTTCCTCTTGTTGTTATCAAATTGTATTTCGTGCGTCATATCTAGGTGCAATTTATTTGGTTACTTGTTGTTCTAGATATGAATTAGGGTTCATCCATTTCGGATTTGAATCACTTCAATTTAAGTGGAATTCTAATTCATTTCTATTGTCATCCATTGCTACTTATACAATTTCTTTGTTCCTCATTTCAATTTAGCATTAGTCTTTGAATTCTCATGAATTATGGATCATTGGTGATTTACTGATCATGCCATTGTTGATTGGATTTTGTTGATCACGTTACTTTTGGATGTGTTTGCAATTTAATTAGTAAGGCACATCATGGACCTTTCAAGATTTTGGAGCGCATCAACAACAATTACCAGGAGACTATAGTGTGTCTACTACCTTCAATATTTCAAATCTATCACACTACATACCAAAAGAGCTTCATGAAGACCCATTAGCTTTGAGGGAAAATCTTTCATAGGCCCAAGGAGATGATAGGAATCAAATCATTTCAGTTACGAAACCACTTAATCGAGCTAGAACCAAAGGACTACAGAATCTAACATTAAGAATACTACTTGATCAAATGGAACCCGAAGAAAATCACATAGCATCTTCATTTCTTTTACATGATTGTTTTACATTCAATCAGTTGCATTTATTAGTGCTTTGGGATAACAACCAAGAAAACAAGATAGACTTTGAACCGGTGATGTAACCCACTTAAGTCGACGGTTTTCTTAGGCAACTTACAAGTTATATAGACCGGTTTTTCCTTTACATTTTCTTTTATTTTATCAGCCAATATTTGTTCTTTTAGAGGCTACTATAAATGCCTTTTTCATGGAAACACAAAAAACACTTTTTCATTTTGGACAATAGAATACACAAGGGAGCCTTCTCTCAATTGAAACAACTCTTATCAATCCTTGTTGATAGTAGCGAGTTAAAGCTAGGAATTGTTGTGTGTTATATCAACAAAACCAAGCTTGATCCATCCTCTACTAGTGCGTCATATCTAGTAAGGGAATTGGGTTTTTTGCGTGATACCCAAGTTATTCGATTTGGGGCTATTGCAATTTTTCTTTGGAACTTCTATGTTTGTTTTGATTCCTTCCTAAATTCGACATATCACATGATCAAGATAGGAACCGTATAGGTGTACACGACCTAGAGCATGGTCATGCTAATGGCTGTATACCCTTCTATAATATTTTTTATCCAACTTGCCCACATACACGGCCGTGCTTGTGACTGTGTATGTTCACTTTCACTTTCTAACACACCCAAGTATACGATCGTGCTTATGGCCATATGCATTCAAACTTCAACAGGCCTAAGTACAGAGTCGTACCTAAGGTCGTATACCTTACTATATAATTTTCCTAGTTCAACACGCCCCGATACACAATTGTATACTTAACCGTATACCCTCTTATATACCACGAACCCTAATGTTTCTCATGAATTTCATTCTTAATCCTAATTGCTATGATTTTAAGCCTAATAAATCATTGTATTCATCAAATCTAACAAAACTTTAGGTTCTAAAATACTTACTTGATTCAAATTACACTTGGAACATTGAATTTGGTTGATCCTTTGTTTTGTTTCAACTCAAACTTCAATTTGATCCCTATGAACAACCAAATTAATTTTGTGATTTTACCTTAGTTGTTATAATAGACTCCTTTTTACTAACTACAATTCTTACCTATTGAATTTGCCACTTGATTCCTCTTTAGATCGCCTTAGGTTTTTCTGTAGGGGGTTCTCTCTCTTTGTGTCTCTTTAGGCTACTATTAGAAATTATAAAAATGAGCAAAAAGAAGAAACCTTAAGTTAGAATAGCTTTTATACCACAACCAGTAAAATACGATTTTGCCCCTAACTAATACAATTATTTATAAAATTGACCTCTTATTATATTTTATTTCATTTTATTTTTTTGTAGTAATAAAATATATATTTATATGCCTATATATATTTTATTTAACCATATATTACACTTATAGTTTCCACTTTTAAACCTTTCAAGTTTAAATTTATTTTTCAAAAGAAAAAAAGCAAGAAAAAAATTATTAAATTAAAATGAACCTAATTATTATTTATAGATGAGGTTGCTCCAAAGGTGTCTACATACCTAGTATCTAGGATCAGAACAACTGTAGTTCACAATTTTTTTAGAAAACTTTAGTGTGTTGGCTTTTTTTTTTTTAATTCCCTTTAGATTTTTACTAATTGGCCATTTTTATTTTTTTGGAAGAAAAGATACTTTCTATTTTTTGCTCTTTTACAAAAAAAAAAGGTCTAAAGACAAATCTAATTTAGAAAACTTCAATTAACATCTTTATTTCAAAAAAAAAAATTCTTTTATTGGGTGTTAAATAAAAAAAAAACTTTTATTTTAGAAAGTTCTCTTTTATAGAAAAAATTATTTACTCATGAAAAGCTTTAACAGACAAAATATGGTTATTAGCATGACCCACTTTTTAGTTCTTAAAAAAAAAATGGTGTTTCTACAAATATTCATATGAAACTTTATGAAGAGAACAATGTTGATTGATATTAACTCTATTTCATATTATGTGAATTCTTCCCATTCAATATTCCACTCTTATCAATCTCTCTAGATTATGACAAGCAAACCATACAACCTGTTTGTGAATCATATCATGTAATTTATAGATAATTCAATTTTCCTTTAGTGTGTCATATCTATTAGAAGAGTCATCTATATCCCTTTTTATTTTCTATTGCTTCCACATTAAACTAAAAGCTACAAAAAGAATATTGTTTGGCTATAAATCTAGTGGTTGAATTCTCCTTAGATTGTGTAGTTTGATCTCTAGTTTCAATTGCTTTGTGATCATTCTATCCTAAGCATATTCCTTCAAGAGATCCTAAATTGAACTAATCATGTTTATTTCTAAGCAATAGATTTAGGCACATCACATAATTTTGCTCTTTTGTTGTAACTGTAGGCATTCTCATATGCTTCCTCTCTAAATTCAGCCAACTAATTAAGATGGAGTAATAGTTTTTCTCCTACAACTTGTATATCAAGCTCTATAGATTGGTGACATGACTTACCAAAAACAATTTTATATGGTGACATACCTATAGGTGTCTTAAGAGTTGTCCTATAAATCCATAGTGCATCATCCAATTTCAATGACTAATCTTTTCTAGATGCACCAACAATCTTTTTCTAGGATACACTTCAATTCTCAAATCGACACCTCTACTTGATCACATGTTTGTGGGTGATAAAGGGTAGCAATTTTATAAGTAACTCCACATTTAGATAAAAGACTTTTAAATTGCTTGTTACAAAAATGCATTCCCCCATCACTAATTATTGATCTAAGCACCCTAAATCTAGTAAAAAGGTCCTTTTTCAAAACTTTTACTACAACTTGGGTGGCATTATTTTGTAAAGCCACAACTTTAACCCATTTCGAAATATAATTAACAACTACAAGTATGTATTTATTTAAAAAAGATGAGGCAAAGGAACCAAGCCAATTCCTCACATATCAAAAAGCTCTAAAATTAAAATATTGTTTTGTAGTAATTCATGTCACCTGGATATATTTATAGTTTTCTGGCATTGACCATGTCATGCCCCATGGGTCCTTAGAACATATAGTTTCTGCCATACGCTGCATGGAAACCTAAGGATAACCCCTCTATTATCCAAGAGTTTACCTTATAGCATATAAGGTGTACTCATATCCAAATTCCCGATTAAGGTTTAACATTTCTAAGAAATATAAAGACATATAATAATTTAAAGTAGCGAAATATTATAAAGTCCATAGGTACGTATCATAGTTTCAAAGATCAATAATCTTAATACATTTCAGTCCATACTAAATATTGGAAAATTAAAATAAAAACTTAGACATAATATCTAGAAGTGATCTCTCCACTCGAGTCCTTCACTATTCCTTTGCTTCCCATACGAACCTCCGGCGTCTGTTTGCCAAGTTCTAGCCAAATTTATGCCTGTAACAAAGGAAATCCATGGGTAGGTAAGCTATAAAGCTTAGTGATCTATATCCTCTTACTGAACCAACAAGCAAAAATCAAGCAAATTATTTAATTCAAGCATATGCCATTTATAAGCAACCACATGAATGCAACAATGTATACAATTTACTTAACACCTCATAAAGTACAGATTTAACGCATTCCATTGCTTGGGTTGGGAAATCATGAACTACATGTTGGCCTCAAGCTCTAGTGACCTCGAGCTATCTTTTGAGATAACTCATAAAGTATATATATGTTTTCATAATATATTTCAATAGACTTGAAAATATGTATATACATACTACGCCCGTATAGGGTATAGATTGTGAAAAGCCCGCAAGCTTAATCATCCCTAAGCGATGAATTTGCAAGACTAGGTATTCCTAGGTCTCAATCAAAAAGCGGTATTTCCCAGTTCCACTTAGTTCCCTAAGGTCAAGACAAGATGTGCCAATGGAGTACCCCTCCATAGGGCCTTTCTATACCACTGCATGACGTCAACGGGCTTTTTATATGCAAGATTTCATGATGCGTAATTCATTTTATTTATAACCAAATAACCTTAAGTCAAGTTATCTGGTGTCCATAGCAATTTAATGCAAACACTCGTAATTTCTATATTCTAAATGCAAGGAAAGTAACAATCATTTAGTTAGGTACAATTAAGATAAATTAATATCCAATCATAGCAATCAAGCACATACAATACCTCCAATTACCCCTACATATAATTCCATTTCATATACCCAATATTATTCACGTGCAAGTGCGCTAACTACAAACACAAACAAGGAATAGTAATAATTAGATTTCACTTACCTGACCATGAGGTCCTCAATCATAATAATCAAGTGGTAGGTCATCCTCAAATGATGCATCACTTGATAGAACAAAATAACTCTATGAGTTAAGGTTAAACGTCAACCTATACTAGTCTTAATAATTTTGTCGGTTTTCCCAATTTTAAAGGTTTTAGTGTTTTATTCATAACTTTTTCATTCAAGTCCATTTTTCATGTACTTATAGTCATGTTAAAGGTTTTTGAATGTTATTTTCATTTTTGAAGTTGTTTTGGTCATTTGAACTTCAAAAGGTTGCATTAGGACCCAAAAAGGTTGGGTATGCATGCTTTAGGTTTTGTTTAAGGTCCATTTTTGCCTAATTTGATCTAATAACCCACAGGGCTAAATTCTAACCACTTAGAATATGTTTAAGGCTTCAAAATGGTGTGTGAGTGTTCTTTTCTTTTCTGGAAGTTCTGGAAATTGGTCCAAGAATTTTGTGTGGTTTTTCCAATGCATCGGTTTGCACTTTTTCTTCCTATTTCGTGTTAGTTTCATATTTTCCTTCAAGATTTTTATTTCCAGAATTTTCCTAATGTTTTCTCATCCTTCTTGGGTTCTCTAGAAATTCAATTTTTTTTTTTGATAAAATTGGGTTTGGCCATCGATTGAAAATCCGTGAACTTATCTTGCACTTCTTTCCATTCTTCTTAATACTAGGGGGTCTACTTTGTCACCCAAGTCTTTCCACAATGAGAGAAGAATGTAATATATCAAAAATACACTTATTTAGCTCTCTAATATAGGCCTCCAAAAGTACAATAAATCTCCAAATTCTGATCTCTATACATTTTTCCAAAACTTAATCATACATGTTACATTTCATGAGGGCTTCTTCACGATTTGCATCCTAAGTTTAAGGTTACATTTCTAACTTGTTTCCTAAGCTAAATACACTCCAAATGTACATGTAAACTTACAAAATCAAAGAAAAATAATCATGTTCTAATCTAAGGAATCAAAATATTAAAAGAAAAATAAATACTAGTAAGAAAAGAAGGGAAGTCCTATACATTAATCACCTAAGAGTGTCTAGTCCTCCCTTTTCTTACTTCCTCTTGGTGTGTCCTTAGGTTCTGATCTTCCTTAACTCTTTAGCTCCTCAAATGGCCTCTTAATTGGTATAGATTATATCTAAAAATTAGCTTGGATGGGTTTTCTTTAGGGCTTGATTAGTTGGGTGAAAGTTAGGGGTGTTCGATGGAGATTAGAAGTGGCGGTTTAGTGCGGGTAGGTGTGATCCGATTTTGGAGTTTTTTCTTGGGAGTTTTTGGATAACTTTTGGAGAGTTTTTCTATGAGAAATCTTCATAAGGAAATGGAGCTTCACATGTAGAAAGAGTGGAAGAAAAATCAAAACTTAGGTAGCTTGGTAGGGGGGATTGTCCATTGGTTTAAAGCTTGCGTGTTTGGGAAAAAGTTTTACACATTGGATAATGTGTCAAATCTTAGGGAGCATGGTCTGCTATTGTGGTTATTAACATCAGATCTTGTTCCTCCTTTTTCCACATGTCTAATCCCTAATTTTCCTTGAATTTAATTATGCTAAATCTAGTTAGTTTTTAGTTATTTTCCTTAGTTGCTTCCTAACTAAATCCACGTGAAGCTTAGCAAATTTGGGGGCCAATTTGGCCAATCAATTTCTTTTGTTTTCTTGTAACTAAATGGGTCTTATATAAGAGGATTTGCATATTTAATTTGGGCATAATATCAGGTCATTTGGTGGGTTAATTATTGCCTCATTCTTCTTCCTCTCAATGCCACTTATGAGGATGTTTGAGGTCATGTTTTATAATTTTTGTTTTTCTTAATTTGATCATTTAGTAGAGTTGGATTTGTCTAAATTATTTGGTATTCTCATACTAATTATGGGGTAGTTTATCATCATTTAAGTTATGGTTTCATTCGAATCGAATCTTAGGTTTTTCTAAGCACAAAGTTGATTTTTTTCAATTCCAAAGGAAAACCCAACACCGACAAATGGTTATGAGATTTTAGGAATTGGATTTAGGCTTTTCATATATCCTATTTTGAGTTTGGTTTTCCTAAGGTGGCATTCTATCATCAAGGTTCGGTTAGGTTTTAAATCCCTTAAGTTTTAGATACGCTAGTTGGTTTGCGTATCGTAAGGCAAATCTTAATTCACAGTTGGGTTTTCGTATTCATTTTCTAATGTATTTCTTGATATTTTCCTTCATACTAATTCTTCAATTGAAATTTTTTGAGGTTTACAAGGCACAAGACATAATAAATATTCTGTAATCACTGAATAAACTAAGCTAATAAAATCCATAGGATAAAATTTTTGATGTACTTCTTTCAACTCTAATTTAACCTCTCACTTCTTTTAAATGACAATGTTGTAAAATGCTAGACTATTGAAATTTAGGTACACATCATCAAATTATTTGGTCAACATAGCATTTAAAGACGCATGGTTCATCCCAAAAATAAAATTTGGCATCATGCAAAAATTTTCTCTTTTATTGATAAGTCATACCATAAGAAATTATTTTGCTAACCAAATAATTAGCAATATCAACATACCATGGTAATTTTTGGATATCTACTGCATGTAGTTGTTCATCTAAAAATTATTGATTGGTTGCTTTGTGTAGTTAAGTTCCAAATGAGAAAGATGATTTTCCAAAAAATTTCCCATGCCCTTTCTATCTTTAATTTCAAGATCAAATTATGGCAATGATAGAATCTAACAAATTAACTTAGGTTTAGCATCAATCTTAGCTAGGAGATATTTAAGGCAACATAATCAATGTACACTATGACTTTAAAACCAGTTAAATAAGATTGAAACTTGTCACAAGCAAATATGCTAACTGAAAATTATTTTTCTATTGTGGCATAATTCCTTTAAGCCTCATTTAAGGTTCTACCAACATAGTATATAACCTAGAATAACTTGCCTTACCTTTTCCCTATCATAGCTCCTGCAACAAAGTTGCTAGCATCACACATGATCTCAAAAGGAAGCCCCCATTATGGTATGGCTATCACATGTGCTGAGGTGAGCTTCTTCATTAAAAGATTAAATGCCTACGAATATACATCATTAAAAACAAAAGGAGCATCTTTCAATAATAAATTACAAAGAGGTTTAGTGATTTCAAAGATGTAACTCCCTACACTTTCATTCAATAGAAACTTTATCAAATAGGTTACAATAAGAAAATACATTTAAGCTATAGCTCCAAATGAACCCAAGATTAGTCTAGAAATTAGAGATAACCCGATATATCATAAGTTGACCTAAGTCATCTTAATTAAAGCAAAGGTCAACAAAAGTCAACTAACTCAATTCAGCCCATTAACGTAAGTTTTCCATTTAATACCCCTAAGAAGACTTGAGTAGACTCAAAGCATTCAAGCTAAGACCCGGGTTAACTTAGAAAAGATTTGATAAATAAAATATCAAGGATTCACAAGATGTCCTTTTCCAAAAGAACTGATGGATTTCAATTGAACAATCCATCAATTCTTATCTTGATAAGATAAGATAAGATAATAATTGTGATCTTAATAAGATAAATAATTGCGATTTTGAAAATTCAACTCTTATCTTATCTTATCAAGATCACAATTATTACACCTGATCTTATCTCAATCCTACCCTATTTTATCTTGTCTAACCTAAGAAAAAAACATAAAATAATTTAAAAGTGGACATATGAAATCGAATCCCAATAAAATACACTAAACATATGATTTTTCTAGTTTTTGCCAAGGTTTACTTATGTTAACCTATCTTATCCTATAGTTAATAAATCTTACCCAAATTTTACCCTATTATACCATATATATACCTTGATTACTTAGTAAAAGGGCTTGGCAAAATTCGAAGAGATGAGCCCTCAAAAAAAAAAAAAAAAAAAACATTAGGAGCCCTTCTTCACATGAAGCATCACCATAAAAACCTATCTAGCTTAACAACATTCAATTCACCATTTGCTATCCTAATTTAATTTAATCTAAAATGTCCTAAATTAACTTGATTAAAATGGGTTAAGGACCTAGAGATATCATGGAAAATTTTGAGTTTTAGAATCTTATAAATAAAAGAAAAATTACATCTAAATTTCATCCCCTTAAAACACTTTGTTACTTAACTTTATTTCACCCCATGTTTGAGACCATCTTACCTAATCCTAACCTAATCAGAATTAGCCCAAAACTTGTCATGACTAAGCTCAAGAGATTTAATTTAAATAAATAAAAAAGAAATCAACCCAAGAAACTACCTAGAAGCTACCAAAATTTGTCACCCCCTATTGACTATGTCAACTCCATGTAATTTTGCCACCTCAACCTTATCTTATCTTATGCAATCACTACCCTAACTTATCCTATAAGACCTTAGGCCAATTATAACCCTAAAACATGTGTAATCTTGTCCCCTTAGATGTGCCAAATAAAAACTCAAATTAATTTGTAAAACAACAAAACTTAACTAGTATAAAAAGGGAGGTAAAAAGCAAATTTACCCCTACAAGCAACCCCACTTTTCACACTCCACTTGCTGCCCATTTCCTCTGAAAAGTTTCCATCAAACTCACCTCATATTTCCCTAATAAGATCAGAATGTTTCACCCAAATATAACCCCACTTGCATCCCCAAAGACAATCATAGTTTTAGACCACTAATTTCTAAATCCAAGAAAGTTGAGCTATCTTTAGACTCCCTTAAGGAATTTACTAACTTAACTTATTTTCTATGTTTTAGGTACTTTAATTTAGGAATTTTCATCAAAGTAAAGTCATCCCAATTTACCCAAATCATTTTCCATAGCATATTGATGGGTGTCGAATCCAACAAAAATAAAAACCTACTCCTAGACAATTATATGATTTGTGTATAGTAGTGAGTAGGGTCGTATCCACAGGGATTGGTTAAATATATTTCTATTAAAAAGAGAATAGAAAGGAAAAGAAGAATGGGGGTGTTTTGTTTGTGAATCAAAATAAAATTGAAACCAGATAATAAAAATGAATAATGATAAGAGCCTAGCCAAAGGAATCAAGATAGTTTAATTCTAGGAATTGATCATCGGTGCAAATATTTTCTATCCTTTATCCAAGATAAACTGGTTATGGTTATTAACAAGCTCTAATAACCTATCCCTCCTTACTTTCTTGATAATCAAAACAAGCACTTTGATTATTTCTCTTATTGATTAGACAACCCTAAACAAGCTCTTAGGATTTAATCTATCAATAGCATTAAAAACAAGAGAGACTACCAATTCATGCCAATAGATTATAAGATAACCTATTTCAACAAGATCATATATCTCCATAACATGAATTCGACTATCTATTTTATAATCAAACATGTTATTGTGTCACCGAAACTAGAACTATCAAACAATTACGGATCTAACGTACTAGTTGACAATATATTAACTTGCTAATTGAGTAGAAGAGCTCTAATTCATACCAATCAACAAAGATAATATTGACAAAAATTCCAGAAGATATATAAATATCCGAAAACAAAGAGTAGAATAAAAGTAACTCAATTAGATCTCACAATCCGTGAAGAATTAAACTTCAATGATTCTTTGGCTAGAAAATCTACTTAGCTACACATGTTCATCCTCAAAACGAAAATTAAAAGTGAAAACATGAAAAGTCTTTGTTGCCGGTGTCCCCTGCTCTGCCTCTCCTTCTTCCTTCCCGTCCAAAAACTGATGATTTCTCCTCTAGGGTTGGTTCTATTTATATTGTTAAGGGAATGGCAGAAGATCTTTAGCTAGCAAGATACGAATATATCTTTCCTTTTTCAAGTAAATCTCGAGAAGGGAATAATCGTCCGCCTGGCACGCCCACCAACACGGCCAGATTTAGAACCGTGCCTTCCTCTGTTGATAATTCACATATCATCATCCGTGTTCAGTGTGTGCCACGGCTTCCACCACGGCCAGATCTCAAGCCATGCCTCCCTCTGTTGATTCTTCAAGACAGATACATGGCCGTGTACTTCAACCGTGTACTATTGATTCCAAACCAAGTACACGGCCATGTACTTCAAATACACGCCCATGTACTTTCCTCCGGCGGTGTAAATCCTTGTCTTTGATCCAAATTGTAGATGACTTCTCTAAATCACTTGAATTAGCACTCTTGACTCCATTAAACCTGATTTATCACCATAATAAAATTAAGTACCATTTCCTTATGATTTCTATAAAATCAATAATAAATTAACACAATTCATACTATAAAGATTTAGTATAAAATGGCTCTATCACATATTCATCATACTTACGCTAATATTACTTATATGTAATAATTGTAGATTCTAATCACAATTCTACATCAAACAAACTTCATCTTTGTAAGATTATCTTATTTATTTTTCATTTGGAATATTTTTCCAATAATTAGACATATTTCAAACTCCTAATGTACATAAAAGTGCAAAGAAAAGATATTATGGCCTTATCTTCAAATCATGAGGATTTGTGACCATCTATGATCTATTGGACATCTATGGACACATTCTGATCTGCTTAAATTCTAAAGCACATGTACACAATCCAATTGAATAATTTAATTAAACAAGTGCTCAATGAAACATAAAAATTAGCGTGATGTTGACTCACGTGAACCCTAATTGGCATGATCCAAATTGGATGAACTACAAAATTCTAACACCAATCAAATTACATGTAACATGCAACTCCGATCTTATAAAAATTGAAGTAATAAGAACTCTAATTGTGTGAACAACAAATAATGGAAAAACAACCTATTATCACTAGATATTACACATTAGTAATAACAAGGAAGCAACTTAGAAGATCTTGATACTACTCACAAGATTTTCCAAGCCTCACTCGTCACAATTTACAAGAAATTGATAAGAGTATGTGTATTGGCAAGAGGACTCCTCACTCTCACGGCAACAAGAAGTATTTTTCTCAAAATGTCAAAAGCTCCATATAAACCCTTGTTAGCAAGTATTTATACTTGCTCCAATTAAGGTAAAAATGTTTAAAAATTACACATATTGATGTACCTTGATTCCAAATCTCAAGCATACAGTTGTAATTGAAGAATCAACTAAACAAATTCCACAAATGACGTGATTTCAATTGCCACGTGAACCCTAATTGCATGTAACAATTCGCTTTGATACCAAAATATGATGTGCCTTAATAATTCAATCACATTAACACAATCCAATTGGAGAATTCAACAAGACAAAATCCCCAAATTGGCGTAAATACAAAGGATGAACAACCTCAATGATGTGAACCTAAATTAGATGTATTACAAAGGAATTCCAATACCAATCAATTACATATAAAAATGCAATTCCAATCTCTAAAATTAGTTTGTAATCCAAGCAATATGAACCCTAATTTGGCGTGAAACAACAAGTAGGAAAATCAACTAATTATCACTAGATATTACATACTAGCAATAAAAGGATGCAACTTAGAAGATCTTGATATTACTCACAAGAAATTCCAAGCTAAACTCGCCACAATTTCCAAAGAAATTGATAAGAGTGGATGCTAGCAAGAGGGACTCTCTTACACGGCACAAAAGTGTATATTTTTCAAATTGACAAAAGCTCCCTAAAAACCCTAGTTAGCAAGTACTTATACTTGCTCCTCTTAGGGTTAAAATAAACCAAAAATTATAAAGTTACCACGAGGCAGTCGGTTCCAAGGATCAAAATTATAAGTACAAAATAAACAAAATGGCCAGTTCTCATAAACTAATTACATATTCAAATGGTCTAAAAAGTGGTCGGTTCTTCAATTCAAGTGAACAATTCATTGGACCAGTTCTTCTTTGGTTTAGGTCGGTCCATAAATAACCCACAAGCTGAGCTTTAGCGAGTTTATCCATCATCCTGTAAAACCAACAATTATACCTGCTGGAATGCACAATAAATAAGTAATAGAAAAGAAGTTAGTATACAAATATTTTTAGGGTCGGTTTGTTCAAAGAAGACCCTCATCACCAAATTTTGTTACCTTTTGGCTCTTGCCCTAGTGATAGGTCTTGTAAGATTTTGATTCCTATTATCAAATCTTGCCCTAGTGATAGGTTTGTTCAAAGAATGTCCCCAATTTGATCCTTAGAGTTTTTCTATTCGCCATCTTATAGAATCGATAGATGTACCTATCGGAATGTACAACATTTATATGAAACTAAAGTAGATACTAAATTAACATCCTTAGGGTTTAATTGTTCATGGAGGATCCTCATAGCTAGATTTTCTAAACCCTTAGCTTGGGCTCTAGTGATTAGTCCTGTAGGAATCTAATTCCTATCATCTCCTCAGGCCTCAAGAAGATTTGCCCTCAAATCAAATATGATGTACCCAAATCCACTTAGAAGCACAATTAAAAGACTCAAGAAAAAGCAAACTCAAGTCAATAACAAACCGGTTCCAAAAGGGCAAAAATTGTGTGAACCCTAGTGAAGATTGCAATGAAATCCAAATACTCAATGTTGCATTTGTGATGCCACAATAATAATCTCTTCTAACATCACACTAATCACATATAATCCCACGTGAATAATCCACAAATTCAAAAGAAAACTTCAATTCTAAGAACTCCTTTCCACAAGTGATAATCACGTTTCAAGAGGTATTCTTCAAAGATGAACCGAATTCAAATGCAAAGGATCTTAATTAAACACAAGAATTTGAAAATAATAAGAAGCACATCTGTCCAAGAACTATCTCAATTCACCCCTAGATATGACACACTAGAGAAGAAAAGAAATCACAACAAAATGAAATTGATACTACTCACAATTTCAAGGTGTTGCACTCGCTACAATTTCAAATCTTGGGATTGAAATTGATAAGAGTCTAATGACAATTAGGAACCCTAATTCTCATGTGAAAATGAACTCTCAATTCTGCAAAATATGGCCTCCTCAAACCCTCTCTTAAGCAAGTATTTATACTTGCTACTCCTAGGGTTAAAAAGTGCTCAAAATTACAAGTTTGTCACTTTTAAGGTGGCTAACCCTAAATGAAAATTACAAGGAAATAAAAGTATCCCAAAACCAAAATACAACCAAAATAGTTCATAAAACAATTACAAGATACAAAATAACATAAGTCTTCATGATCCAATGCCTCGGAATAGAAAACAATCGCAACGGGTCTTTGATTGTCATCCTGAAAAATGTTCTGTGTCCAACAGGAGTTGTAGGACATATTAGCATCCCATGGAGAATTATCATTGTACCTGTAAGATTATTCTCAAATATTTATTAGAAATAAAGACATAAGGTAAAATATGAGCAATTTGGATCATCATCCAAATTGGGCTCTGAAAAGGTCGACAGTGTCAGAAATTTTCCCATCATGATAGGTCTTCATAAATGTCATCTGGTAAATATGGCGATAGATCTGCAACATTAAAAGTAGCCGATACACCATACTCCCCTAGTAACTCTGTTCTATAGGCATTGTTGTTGATGCACCTAACAACTCTAAAAGGTCCATCTGATCTGGGTAATAGCTTCTACGACTTCTTATGTGGAAGCCTGTCTTTGCTAAGATTAATCTAGACTCGGTCACCTGGATTATAAATGCTAGTTTTGCTATACCTGTTTCCCTAAAGTTTCTGTTGCTCCTAAGTCTTCTAAAGGCATTCAATTGTCTTTTCATGAAGTTACTGAATCTCTTTGGCTCACTCCACTCCACTTAGACTCTCTTCCTTCGTTGCTAGTCCTACTAAAAGATCCAATGGAACAGTAGGATTATAGCCATACACAACTTCAAAGGGAGACTTACTGGTTGAACTATGAGTAGACCTATTGTAAGCGAACTCAACAATAGGAAAACACAAGTCCCAATCAGTAAGATTCTTGCCAATCGTTGCTCTTAGTAGTGTGCCAAGAGTATAGTTAACAACCTCAGTCTGGTCGTTGGTCTGTGGATGGCATGAAGTACTATAGATAAGTTTAGTACCAAGTCTTCTCCATAGTGTCTTCTAGAAGAAGCTAAGAAACTTAGTTTCTCTGTCAGACACTATACTATGTGGAACACCATGCAATTTAACAATCTCCTACACAAAAAGGTTAGCAATAAAAAAGAGCATCATCTATTTTGTGACAAGGCATAAAATGGGACATCTTGTTGTATCTATCAACAACCACCATGATAGAATCCTTTCCCCTTTACGTCTTAGGCAGACTCAACACAAAATCCATACTAATATCAGTCCAGGGTTTGGTAGGTAAAGGTAAAGGCATATGTTCACCCTAAATGCCTTTCTTTTCTTTTGCCCCTTTGCAAACTCCACACCTTTCTAACACCCTATGAACATCCCTTATCATTCCCCTCCAATAAAAATTTTCTTTCAACATGGCTAGGATTCTCTTCTCGCCAAAATGACCAAAAAATCCTCTTGCATGCACTTCCCTCACCAACAATTCCCTCATAGAGCCACATGGTATACACAATTTCCTAGCTTTATACAAAAACCCCTCAATCATGTAATACCCCTTAAACATCTTACCCTTAGAACATTTCTCAATAATTGTTCTAAAATCATCATCATGCATAGATTGTTCCTTTAGTAATTTAAAACCAAGCAGTTCAATTGAAGAGAAGCGATAAGTACATATCTACATGACAAAGCGTTAGCTACCATATTCTGGTTACCCTTCTTGTACTTTATCACATATAAAAAACTCTCCAGATACTCCATCCATTTGGAGTTTAGACAGGTTTTGCTGACCCCTGAAATGCTTCAGTGACTCATGATCTATGTAGATGATAAATTCTCTTGGAAGGAGATATTGCTGCCACGTCATCAAAGCCCTCACTAAGGAATAGAATTCCTTATCATATATGGAATAGGTCGAAGTTGCACCACTCAACTTTTCACTAAAGTAGGCAATAGGCCTCTTATCCTACATCAATACAGCACTAATCCATATCCCAGAAGCATCACATTCTAGCTCAAAAACCTTATCAAAATCAGGTAAAGCCAATACTAGAGCACAAGTAAGTTTTTCCTTTACCTCTTCAAAACCCTTTTGGGCTTTCTCATCCTAAATGAAAGGAACATTTTTCTTAGTCAGTTCTGTTAGTGGACTAACAATACTACTAAAATTATGGACAAAGCGCCTATAAAATGATGCTAGTCCATGGAAACTCCTTACCTTCACGATTGATTTTAGTGTTAGCCATTCTCTAATAGCCCTCACTTTCTCCTCGTCAACCCTGACACCAAAACTAGATAAAACCCAAAAATGTTACCTCAGTTTAGTAGAAGGAACATTTTTTGAGGTTTGCAAACAGCTGTTACGTCCTCGAAATTGAAAATACCACCTAAAGATGCTCCACATGATTTTCCAGGCTTTTACTGTATATTAGAATATTATCAAAATAAACAACAACAAATTTACTTAGAAACTCCTTCATTACATGATTCATCAATCTCATAAATGTACTAGGAGCATTACTCAAACCAAACGGCATAACCATCCATTCGTACAGTCCATGGCGTGTTTTGAAAGCGATCTTCCATTCGTCTCCTTCTTTCATCCGAATTTGATGATATCCGCTTTTAAGATCTACCTTGGAGAACACCTGTGCACCATACAATTCATCCAACATATCATCAAGTCTAAGAATAGGATACCTGTATGTGATAGTAATTTTGTTAATGGCTCAGCTATCAATGCACATTCTCCAAGTACCATCCTTCCTAGGAACAAGAAGCGCTGGAACAATATAAGGATTGAGACTTTCCCTGAAAAAACCCTGTTCGACTAGCTCATCCACCTAACATTTCAATTCTTTAGCCTCCTTAGGATTCATGCGATATGCAGGTCGATTTGGTAAAACTGTCCAAGTAAGAGGTTGATGGCATTCTCTATACCTCTCAAAGGTAGTAAACCTGCTGGCAAATCATCAGTAAAAAGATCACTGTACTCATCCAATACTTGAGATACTACAAAGGGTAGATGCTAATGTCCCTCCATCCTTAGGGCATATCTCAACTGCAGCAAGTATACTGGACCCTCATCTGATATAGCCTCCTCCAACTGACTCTATCCCATTAATAAAACCTTCTTCCCTCTAGATTTATTGGCCTGTACTGGACCCCCTTTGATCTCTGATGGTCTACTGATCTGTTACTAAACCTCTTGGACCTCTAAAGGTGACATTAGATTTAGAATGATACGTTTACCCTCTTTCTAGAATACATATGTATTCTTGAAACCATCATGTAAGACCTTCCTGTCATATAACCATGGCCTGCCAAGCAATATATGTGATGCACACATAAGAAGAATATCACATTTAATCTCACCATAGTATTTATCCCCTATACTAAAAGGTACCTTAGCTCTTTAGATCACATGTAGACTTCCCTAATCACTTAGCCAATGTAATTTGTAGGGTTTAGGATGCGGGGTAGTTACAAGTTTCAATTTCGATACTAATGAGGTAGCCACAACATTAGTACAACTACCACCATCAACAATAATGAAACACAAGTTACCTTGCACCCTACAAGAAGTATGAAACAAATTTTCCCTCTGCTTATCATCATTAGTTGCAAAAGAGGTCAAGGTCTGGCACAGTACATTAGTAGACAAAAACATGTCACTTGACATGGTTGCTCACTACTTCAACAAACCAATAATAAACTACACCAAACACACCACGGCAATACACTCCTATACACTCACAATGCAATTAAGCAACTAATACTACACACACTTCCCTACACTTCAATTATAGTAACAATAAATCGAAGCAACAATTAAACACTTCTAAGTAGTAAGTTATTGAATTCAACTAAGCAAGTGTTTAAGTAATAATACTTAATAACTTTCACACTTAAATTCTTATTTTTGAAATTCAAACTTAACTACAAAACTTACTTCTCTAGTCATGGCACACACACTCCCATATATCACATGCAGGACCTTCCTTACACAACTCCACAACACACTCACACCGCCACACACACACAGTGCACTCACTTTAAACAACAACACTTCAAGTGCAGCAACTTCTTGCCTCAACACACACAACACTACACATTGCAACCCTTCAATTCAATACACCTTTACACCGCCACACACATCCACACACAAACACAGCAACAAATTCAAATTTACACCCTTAATGCAACTTTCTCTACAAATGGTAAGAATTAATTTCAAATTCAAATGAAATGTAATCAATACCACTCAATAACTTCTTCAAGCTTAATGGATGTGTTTGAATTCAAATGATTTCCTATTTTCCACACAAATTCAAATCCGGAAATTGTAAATTGCACTCCTTTAATTCTGAAATCACATATACGAATTCACTTCTCTTTTGTCACAAATAATGTACCTCCAATTCCACAACAAACACTAGGAAATACACTTCTTAATTCCCCCTCTCCTCACAGCAAATTCAAGAACAAAGGAAATACAACAAGATCTCCACTTCTACTTCAACAATCAACAAATATGACACAACAAAGCCAAAATCAAGTACTTCAATTCCACCTCAATACTTTGGATCAAGAAGTAAAAATTCAAGAACCTTAATTTCAAATGAAGACCACGAAAAGTCCCTTCCTCAAACCAATGCTCTAATACCAAATTATGATGTGCTTAAATTCCAAAGCACATGTACACAATCCAATTGAAGAATTCAATTAAACAAGTGCTCAATGAAACATAAATATTGGTGTGATGCTTAACTCACGTGAAACCTAATTGGCGTGATCCAAAATGGATGAACTATAAAATTCCAACACCAATCAAATTACATGTAACATGCAACTCCAATCTTATAAAAATTGAAGCAATAAGAACCCTAATTGCGTGAACAACAAATAATGGAAAAACAACCTATTATCACTAGATATTATACACTAGTAATAACAAGGAAGCAACTTAGAAGATCTTGATACTACTCACAAGATTTTCCAAGCCTTACTCGCCACAATTTACAAGAAATTGATAAAAGTGTGTGTATTGGCAAGAGAAACCCTCACTCTCACGGCAACAAGAAGTATTTTTCTCAAAATGTCAAAAGCTCCATACAAACCCTAGTTAGCAAGTATTTATACTTGCTCCAATTAAGGTAAAAATGTTCAAAAATTATAGATATGCCACTAAGTGACCGGTTCTAAAATCAAAGTACAAACAAATCATAAGTCCCAAAAAAGAATAAAAGTGGCTAGCTCAATAATGAAAAATACAAGTACAAAAGATGGTCTTCAAATGGCCGATTCTTCAAGTCAAATGGACACATTGTAGACTGTTGGACGTGAGTCCAAGAATGTCCCCAATTTGATCCTTAGTGTGTTTCTATTCGCCATCCTGTAGAATCGATAGATGTACCTATCGGAATGCACAACAATTATATTAAACCAAAGTAGATACTAAATTAACATCCTCAGGGTTTAGTTGTTCATGGAAGACCCTCATAGCTAGATTTTGTAAACCCTTAGCTTGGTCTCTAGTGATTAGTCCTCTAGGAATCTGATTCCTATCACATTCTTGACATATTTTGGACATATATTTAAGGACTTGCTCTTAACATATGCTTTGGACACATATTTGCCTTTTTATGGTAAAGACAGGACTTTACCTGAATGAGGACCTAAGCACAAGCCTTGACAACAGACTAATTCCCTAAACGAAGGACTCAACATTAAAAAAATTTCATATAATATGGGGTTAACTACAAGATACTAGATTAGTTTATCTTAAAGGTAGTTATTTCTTATATATATAAATATTTCTCCATGTTTATAGGTTTTTTAGAAGATTGTCAAGTTTTACCCGAGGATTACTACAATCCTTGAAAAAGAATGTCAAAGTTAGTACCAATGATGATTGCCACTTGATTTGTGCTTGTAATTTTAGTAGCACCTACAGTTGAATACTAATGAACCCATATGTATGTTTAATTTGGTCGATTGTTTGCTTGTTAAGGTCTAAAAGGACAAGAAAGTAAAGTTGCTTGTATTCATGGCTATTTCTATAGTTGATGGAGTGTTTACAAATTGTTTGGTCATCTCCTAACTTATGTTAAGCATATCGAAATACTTATTTTGAAATGAATCATGCATAGCATCTTCTTGCATATCTTCATATATCCCATCACAGTTACACAAATAATGAAAGGATGTCCCGAAGGAGTACCATATTCTAACAATACAAAAATGACTAGAGGATTGTCGTATATCGGTATGAATTTGTGTTCATTATTCTATGTTAGGCACATGCATCTAAAGGTGTACAGGTAGGGAAAACATTATTTTCTTTTGGTTTGTCCTGAGTCCTTACTTAGAAGATCATTCTTCTAACATAACTATTGATATATAGAGCGTGGCTCTGATTTGTGTAGCCAAGAATGCATGCAAGTGTAGCGAAATTGCTAGCCCGAACTCTGATAAAATTTTAAAATGATCCTCAACCCAAGGTCAAAGGAGGGGTATATTGGTCAAAAATATCCTTAGACCTCATGTAGTTTCCGGTTGACTATATGTGATGATTGGCATATGATTGTTCATGCATTCATGCATTAAAATGTTAACTTGCTTGTTTTAGGTAAAAGGTGGTTTTGAGCTAGGATCTCACTAAGCTTTATAGCTTACCCCCCCTACAGTTTACCCTTTTTGCAGGCATCGTTCTGGTTTTACCCTAGTAGAATCCAGACAGCAATGAGAATCTTCAAAGATGATGGTAGCTAGGCAAGTGCGAAAGAAGACAATTAGAATAGATATTTTTAATTTTGAGTAGACTTTTGGATGAATGTAATATTAACCATATAAACTTATTTCTCTATCTATTATATATGTAGAACTTTACGTTTTACATTAATAGATGTTAACTTTAATATTAGTAGAACCGTTATCTTTATGGTGGTTTCTAGAGTAACGACACCTTATGCACCATGTTGAAGTTTGTGTGTACTGAAATCTGGCTAATCATAGACTTCAATATAGTACATGATAGGCGATTATGACTAGGGTAACCCTTACAGCGTGACAAAAGAAGTACCTAATAAATCTCCTATAGAAGCCAGCATGTCCCAAAAATCTCCCAACTCCTTTTATTGAAGTAGGTGGTGACAACTTCTCAATAATCTTCAATTTTGTCCTATCAACTTCAATACCTCTTGTAGATATTTTATGGCCCTAAACAATTTCCTTTATTACCAAAACAATGGCAATTTTTCCTAACTAAGAGTCAAATTTATGTCCTTATGCCTCTTATGTACAAATGACAAAATTTTTAGACTTGCATTAAAAGAAGTTCCACAAGTTAAAAAATCATCCATAAAATTCTCAATAAAATTTTCAATTATATCTAAAACAATAGACATAATGCATCTTTGAAATGTAGTTGGTGCATTATATAAACTAAATGGTATTCTCCTAAATGTAAAAGTGCCATGATAGCAAGTAAATGTGGCTTTTTTAGAGGTCCCTTATAGCTACATGAATTTGATTATAACTAGAATAACCATCTAAAAAGCAATAATAACCAAGCCCTACTAATCTCTCTAACATTTGGTCTACAAATGGAAGAGTAAAGTGATCTTACAGGTGGCATCATTTAATTTCCAATTATCTATACAAATTTCCAAATCGTTATAGTGTGAGTAGGAACCATAGTCATACTACCTTTCTTTAGAATAACTTGACCAAAACTAACCCATTTACTATCAAAGATAGGATAAGTAATACTTGCATCTAGTCATTTGAGCACCTCCTTCATCACTACCTCTTTTAGAGTTAGGCTTAGTCTCCTCTATGATTGTACTATAGGTTTGCATTTATTCTCTAACAAAATTCTATATGTATATCAATGAAATGATTCCCTTAATGCCTGCTATTGTCCACCCAATTGCTTCCTCATGCTCTCTAAGAATATCCAACAGTTGTTGCTCCTAATCACCTATTAAAGAAGAGGAAATAATTATTGGTTGTATATCATCTATTTTAGGAAAAGTATATTTTAAATGATTAAGTAGTGGTTTTAATTCAAGCCTTAGGGGTTCTATCACTAATGGAATTGGTTTAACTTCACTAGTACCAAGTTCTTTATACTATCTTCATCTGATTTTAAGCACCAACTCAATATATTCATCTTCTAGCTCATCATCACTCCATTCATCAAGGTCTCGCAAGACTGATTCCATGGCTTCTACACCTATCTCTTCCTCTACAAACTCAGATAAAAGCTCATCAATCACGTCAATGGTATAATAGGACCTATTATCATCAAACTGCTTCATTGCATCATAAACATTGAATGTAACTTATTTATCCATTACTCTTAAAGTGAGCTTACCTTGTTTCCTAAGAATTAATGCTTTACCTATTACTAGGAACAATCTACCAAATATCATGGGAACCTCTCTATCTTCTTCCATCTAAGACTATATAATCAACTAGAAAGATGAATTTGTCTACCTCCACTAAGATGTTCTCCACAATATCTTTTGGACATTTGATGTTCTAATTAGCAAGCTGCATAGTGACATGTGTCTGCTTGCATTCTCTAAGTCCTAGCTTCTTAAAAACAAATAAAGGCATTAAATTAATACTAGCACTAAAATCAATAAGAACAATATCAAAATGAAAATTGCCAATAGTGTAAGGAATAGTGAAATTCCCCTTATCTCTCTATTTTTAAGGAAGATGAGATAGATCGTTCTATAATATAATTGAGCACTCTTTGGTTAGCATTACAAGCTCTGCATCATCAATCTTTCTTTTCTTAGTAAGCAACTCTTTCATAAATTTTGCCTAAGATAGCATACTTTAGAATGCTTCTACAAATGATGTGTTGATCTAAAGCTTTTTGAAAACATCAAGAAATTTGGAAAATTGAGCATCCAAATGTTGTTGCTTTAATCTCCTAGGGAATGGAACTGGACAAACACATGGTTTCACCTTTGGTAGCTTAGGCTCCAATTCCTTCATTTTCTACTTCCCTTTATCTTTCTTTGCTACCTTCTCTTGATTCTCTTAGTTACCCACCATTCCTCAACATGATTACATTCACACTCATAGGAATTTTTTTAGCATTACTAAGCAAAGACCTTGATAGTGTGTTGCTCAATTGTTGTGACATCTAACCCGATTGTGTTTCCTAATTTCGAATAGAGGCTTGCTAATTTTGCAACTTAATGTCAATTTTCTACATGTAACTTATCATGAGCTCCTCTAAATTTGATTGCTTCGATTGAGGTGAAACATTTGATTAGGTGCATGATTCTAGAATCCACGTATATGTCTTAATACATTATTCTCATTTCTCTAAGAAAAGTTGGAGTGATTCTATCAACTAAGATTATTGATGAGATCCATGATGAGAGCCAAGCCGGAAGAAGAAATGTGGATCCTCTTGAAGTGCCGCCTAGACCGATCACAAGAAATCAAGCGAAACGATTCAAGGAAGCACTTAACAGGTTGATAAAGGTTGTCCATGAAGCCAGAAAGGATTGGAGCAATCATGAAGTTGGAACGGATTGGAACAACCATGGGAAGACCCTTGCTTTTATACAAGTCACACCGGACACGGGTTGAAGAGGGCAAGTATGTTCAAGGCACGGCCGTGTAGAAATTCCAAGATTGCATAGAATCATACACGGCTAGATACACGACTAAAAGGCACGGCCGTGTATGGAGACAAGCAAATCCACAGAAAGATACACGACCAGAAGTTTACGGTCGTGTATGTGACCGGAATGTGCACAGAAAAGTACACGGCCAAAGTACACGGCCGTGTATCCCCTGCCAGCCAGCTTGTTCTGTTTTCGTGTTTTTACGCAACTTATCTAAGCTACGTCGTTTTGGACTTGTTTTTCATGAATTGTAACCCTAGTATAAAAGCTCCTAGGGTTTAGAACAACTAAGAATTTACATCTTTGAACATTAAACACTTTTGAGAGGCACCTCTCTTGGTTCTTCAAGAACTAACTAGAACTTATCAGATTTTATTTCCGTGGCGTTCAACCTGACTTATCAATCGGTCTTTTATCCCGATTGTGGCGTCTTCACATTATACCAAGGTTCTTGTCTCGCTTATAGGCAACGGGTCGTGGTTTCCACTTTAGGTGTTTGGGCGTCTTAGGCAACGAATTTCCGAACGTATTGGTATTGGGTTTCGTCACGGGTTGGCGTGGTTCGTATCAATTATATATGTTTAAATATGGCCCTTAATTACTCCTTTGAAAATTACTAACAAAACCGACTTGCCTAGGATTATCACTCAATGATGTTGATGCAAACAAGTTTTTTAACTTACCACACATTAGACAAGAAACAACTAAACTAGCATTAAAGAATTAGATGCAGTAAATTTACTTACCCGTGTAATAAGTTGTGCAACTTAAGTAGCCAAATTGGAAATTGAGTACATCTCATTCACTACTTTCATTCTACTAGCTATATGCATTAAAGGTCATATCTTCTATCAACTCATATGCTTATTCACATGAATTGCTCATTAATGTACCTCCTACTATAGCATCCACCATTAATCTGGATGTGGCTCCTAAATCATCATAGAAAGTTTAGATTGTGAGCTAAGTGGGTAGCTCATGGTGTAAACACTTTCCAAGTGCTTCTTTATATCTCTCCCAAGCATCATAAAGCGATTCCCCCTCTATCTAAACAAAATAAGTGAGGTCATTTTTAAGATTTGTAATCCGTGAATGATGTGCTCAAAACCACTTTCAAGCATAATCAAATGCCTCAAGAAAAACAATTCTCAAGTCTTATACAAACCAGTTCAATGGACTAGGAAATTGCGTGACCCTAATGGAACTTTGATGAAATCCAATGGTTGAAAGATTCAATTAACTCCCACTAATGGTCAGTTTCACTAATCAACAATAAGAACAAGAGAATTACTCATGAAATGTATGAAAAAGACAAGCACAAAAACCGTGAACTCAAACCCTTCCAACCATGCCAAATCACGCCAATCACTAAAGAGCAATTCAATCTCAATGAACAATCAACCTTACAAGATGATTATCCACGAATTACAATCACCAATATGTCCAAGAAAGATTCAAATCTACCCTAAATATGACTCACTAGAGAAGAAATGAACATACAACAAAGATGAATCGATATGACTCACAATTCTCCTTTGTCGCACTCGCCACAATTCCAATTCTTGGGTTGAAATTGATAAGAGATTTTTGGAATTAGGAAACCCTAAGCCCTCTCACGTTAAGTGAAGTGTATAATCTGCAAAATGGCCTCCTCAAACCCTCTTCTAAGCAAGTATTTATACTTGCTACTCCTAGGGTTAGAAAGTGGTCAAAATTACAAGTTTGCCACTTTTAAGGTGGCTAGTCCTAAATGAAAATTACAAGGAAATGAAAGTGTCCCAAAACCAAATACAACCAAAAATAGTTCATAAAACAATTACAAAGTACAAAGTATCATAAGTCTTCATAAAACAATGTCTCGGAATGGAAAACAATCATAGTGGATCTTTGATTGTCACCCTGAAAATGTTCTGTGTCCATCAACTGTTGTAGGACATATTGGCATTCCATGGGGAATTATCATTGCACCTGTAAGATTATTCTCAAATATTTATTAGAATAAAAGACATAAAGTAAAATATGAGCGATTTGGATCATCATCCAAATCGGGTTCTGAAAATGTCGATTGTGCCAAAAATTTTCCCATCAATGAAGATGGAAAGAACCTTAAAAGAAACTTTTTAAAAGGCTAGTTCCTAGTGGATATCACCTCTTGTGGCATTGAATTCAACTAGCTTCTCACTTTGTCTTGCGATGAAAAAAGAAAGTCTCAACTCGATTACATTATCAAATACTTCATTATTCTTGATAGTATTACAAATTTGAAGGAACACTACAACATGCTCATTAGGATCCTCATGTGATAATCCTCTAAATTGTTTTGCTTGGACCATCTGAATGAGTGCATATTCAAGCTTGAAATTTTTTACCTAAATGGTTGGTCTCTTAATCCTAGAACCTCTAACTGTAGGGACTACAAGTTCCAATAAAGTTTTATCATTCCTTGCCAATGGATTATCCTACTCTACCATTTTCAGTGCTTTTTAATTCTACTTAATTTTTGTTCACTTTTAGTAATCTATGGTATGTGTGGTTTATTTCAAGATCAAATGGAACAAGTTTCAAGCTTCTAATTCTTAGGGATTGACCACTTGCAAAAGAGAATAAAAACAAAATCAATAAACTGAAAATAAAAAGTAACTAAAATAATTGATTATGACTAAAAATAAAAGTAATTGAAATATTTTTTTTTTTAAATTATTAGATTAATAACAGAATCAAGTGGTCTAATATTAATTCCAATCCTCGGTAATGGTATCAAAAACTCCATCCATGAAAATTTTATATATGTAGATGTTAATAAGTATATTTGGTCAACCAAATAATTCGTTAAACATAGTAAGACACGTGGATGTAGGCTTGCAATGGAATTTCTTGCATTGTATGGCTATTGTACAATGGGCTTGTTAAATTACAAGAACGATGCTTCTTCAAATTGGGATTTTTTTTTTTTTTTGTTTTCTTTTTTTTCTTTTTTCGGTAGAAGGGTACTTACGTTGATTAACAGAATATGTAAATAGTTTGCAGGTTATACTTTGTGCATTCCTTGGGAAGGGAAACTTCCACTTGACATTACTATATATGTACTATTTGCCAAGCTCAAAAACCTCCCGGATATGCCCCAGTTGCTGCTTATCTAACATCAACTTGGCAACCACCTCAGCAGGAGGGACAAAAACTTTCAGTACTTGGTCTGCTAAAGTATGTTTCCTACTGGCCAAAACGGTCCGCCACAAAATTCCCTTCGCGTGGCGCATACTAGATCCTGCAGTCTTCAAACATAAGCTGCTCTTGCCTGCAAGCACTTAAAACATTAGCAAACTTAAATTTAAGATTTTTTGTATGGCACAGAAAGAAAATGAAATGCCATTTTTGAATCAGTTTCTAGGAGGATATTTCGAATCCAATCATGCGAGCAGATTTGAGGCCCCAGTAGATCCCCCACAGTTCTGCTTGCGAAATGGTGAGATGGCCTATTCGCCTGCCAAATCCAAAGATCCAATCGCCCTCTTCATCTCACAACATGCCTCCAATAGTAGCTGAATTATTCGTGCATTGAGTACATGAGTTGCCGCTTTTGTTTATGATGTACCTACAACTCACTAGCTTTGACTTTTGCTGCGTGAGGTCTGCAATCATATCATGCTGGGCAAACAGGAGTTTATTTCGACTATACCAAATCATCCATAGGGTAACTGCAAAGGTAAATGCCGGTGGCGGTTGAACAGAATGCTGATGACAAATAACAATGAGCCATTCAGGAAACGAAAGGGAGGGTAAATTATTATTGATTTGCAGACGGCGCCAGAAATCTTGAATCATTGGACAGCTGCGGAAGATATGCTCCAAATCTTCAAAGGGGCAAGTACATCTTGAGCATGGATAGGTTCGATTAGCCATACATCTTTGCGAATTTGTCCCTGTTGGAAGTCCATTATACATGAGTCTCCACAAGAATATCTTGTGCGTGGAGCTGAAATTTGTTTTCCATATCCATTTGGCAGCCCCAACTGATTCATGCTGCTGCAAATGTAAAGCTGAGTATATATCCTGGAGTCCATAGTGATTCCTCACTGCGGGGGCGGGTGCCAACGAAGCCTGATCAGTGTTAGACAGAACCACAGGTCCATACAGCGCTTGCAATATTGGAGTGATATGAAATCCCACTTTGCCGTCATCCTCAAATTGGGATTTGGCTTCATGTTCGTAACATGTGGGGAAATTGCTATATAAATTGGATATACCATTGGCTTTGACAATCAGTTGTTCTTTAATTCACTTTTTGGTCTCCTTTTTATGTAAATTTTGCACTAGTAATCGCTTTTTATGTATATTTTTCAAATCCATACATTTTCCTATAAAAAGTATAAAAATACACATATGAGTGTAATATAAAGCCAAGTAAAAGTGTATAAGTTTATAAATTATCAACCAGCAGGAAAATGCTTAAGTGGAAAGCAAAAAAAGGCAATAGAAGTGGTGTGCTACTATCTCTGGAAGGAGAGAAATAGTCATCTTGTTAAGAAACTGTAATACTTGAAAATATTATCTATTATCACAAAGAGTTAGGGACAAGGATAGAATTTTAGAAAGTTTGAAAGGGCAATTTAGACATTTCGCGATGGAGAGTATTTAATCCTAAATGACCTAACGTTCCTCCTTTTCACTCCCTCATAGTAACATAGCAGACAACACAAACGTCCTTGATAAGAACCCTAAAGACAAAAGGAAAAAGGAGTGATTAAATTCCAAAAACAAAAGGGTAAGGAATTCCATATAAATTTCAATTTAGGATTTATGGAAATTGTAATTTATGAGTGTTGTCGTTCATATAGAACATGAAGGTGTGAATAGACGGTATGAGAATGAAGAATCAATGAGTCAAGGATACGATCGTGGAATTTTTTAAGTAATCTAATCCATGTATATTTATAATTACATGTTTTAGAGATGTAATTGAGCTTAGGAATAGAGAGGATTGGGTTTAGGAGAAATTAGAATGAAGGATTAGGAGTTCGTGGAAATTGTCGAGGGTAAAACAGCCTACCAACACGGTCGTGTTTCGATCATGTTGAATTCGAAAGGTATACTAAGAGATACATGGCATCCCAACATGATTGTGTTTAGACTGTATTGAGTGTGAAAGTTGCACCAAGAGATACACAGCCTCTTAACACGGTTGTGTTTCGACTGTGTTGAGTTAAAGGTAATACGGCCTCCAACATGATTGTGTTTGGATAGTGTTAAAATCAAGTTTTACACTGAAAGATACACAACTCCTAACACGATCGTGCTTCCACCGTGTTGAGCAAAACGGTCCCCAACATGGCCTTGTTGAATAAAGTATAAAGTAATTTCATATTTATTTAACTCCAAATTAAACTAATTTCCACGCAACCTAGATAGCTAGTAAGGCCTTAGAGGAATTAAATAAATAGAATTAAAAGAAATAAGAGAATGATATTAATCTTAGATTAAGTACTAAGAAGAGCTTGTTGATGTGAACAGATTTCAACTTAGTTTATGTCCAAGACTAAAAAGTGCTTGAGGCTAAGATTCAAGGTACGTGTAACTTGCTTGTTGTTCTGTGTTTGCTTAAGTTAGTATATGTGCTAAAATTGATTAAGTTAAATGATTTGACTTAAGTGTTTAAGTTGTATGTTGTATGTGCTTGGCTCGGCCTAAAAGCCTATAGTGGCTGATCCCTAAGGAGCACCCCAATGATCTTTGTGTGGCGTTGTCCCTAGTGGAGTCATACCTGGAAATGATCTGGGTTGAATGTCAAATTAAGATATTTAAGTGGACATGGGTATGGGGCCCCTGATAGCAGTTCCCATCACCAAGTTTAAGTATACATGGGTATGGGGCCCCTAATAGCAGCTCCCATCACCAAGTTTAAGTATACATGGGTGTGGGGCCCCTAGTGCCAATTCCCATCACCAAGTTTAAGGTTTAAGTATACATGGGTGTAGGGCCCATAGTGGCAATTCCCATTACCAAGTTTAAAGATTAAGAGATCATGGGTGTGGAGCCCATAGCAGTTCCCATCACCAAATCATGCTCTAGTGTGTTAAGTGTATTAAGGGGGTCATGAGTACCATGTTGTTACTTGTGGACATAAATTGTCATATGAAATGGTTGTTTGTGTTTAAGAATTGCATAACATATGTGACACTTGTTCATGTTTTTCATGCGTGTATGTTTATGTTATACGTACTGGGCATTAGCTTACCCTTCAAGGAACTTATTTTTAGATGTAGATGTTGAGGGAGATAAGAACCTAGAAGATGACTTGGGTTTGTGTGAGCCACAAAGAGAGGAAAACGAAGATTACTATTATTATTATGGTGATTAAAATTTGGAAGATTATGTTATTTAGTTGTGATAGGCAGTAATTTTTTTTAGGGATGTTATTTTTGTGTTCAAAGACTTCCGTTGCGTTAGATGTTTGATATGGTTTAAGTTACTATTTAAATTTTGAGGATATATGAAATACTTATATATAGAAATTACAGGTTAAAGTGTATCAAAGTTGATTCAGAGCCTTAACGTGTTCTTGTAAGATAAGGACACGTGGCGGCACGGCCTGGGTTTCGAGGCGTTACAGCTTAGGTGGTATTAGAGCTCTAGGTTTTATGATCTTTAGAGACTTATGTTTGAATCTTTAGAAAATAGGTTCATAATCCTTATGAATTAATTTTTTATCGATAGAGCATAAGTCATTGATTTTTGAAAGCTTAGGTAATGATCCTTAGCACTAAGCGATGATCAATAGACATAAGGTTTAAATAATAGAGTCTAAGATATGATCTTTAGAAGGATTAAGCACTGGATCTGTAAGAGAGTGAGACATGAAGAGAGTGGGTAAAATATGGGATGTTTACTTAATTATGTAATTATTTTCTTATATTATTATTTTACTTGTATTCTTCTAACTGCTATGCTTTATGTATGAATAAACCCATGTGTAGTGGTATATGTGTATATACTTACACACTTTGTGGGACTACTGGCACAACAACACTAAACCCCTAATGTCCCACAACACAGGAATGCTAGTGTACCCATCAGCTTTGATAAGTTCATAAAAGTGGCTAAAGAATTTAACCCCAAAGTGGATGACCCAATCGAGGCTGAGGATTGGGTACAGGAAATTGAGAAGACCTTTGCTGCCTTCCAAATTCCAAAAGATGGGAAGGTGAATTATATTGCATTCATGCTGAAGGGAATTACAACAAAATGGTGAGCTTCAATCACTAAACTTATAAGGGAGTGCGTGAACTGGGTGGTGTTTAAGGAGTTGTTTTATCAGAGATATTTTTCTAACAACTCCAGAGACAGAATGGAGAATGAATACTACAACTGTGAATAGGGGAACCGAACAGTTGAAGAGTATGAGGTAGAGCTGAATCGCCTCATTCACTTCTTTCCCAAAAATATATGCAATGATGATAGGTCCCGAGCTAGAAGGTTCTTAAGAGGATTGGAATTAGACCCACAACTTGCAGTAGGGGCCTTTCAGCTAAATACATATACTGAAATGGTAGACAAAGTAAAGTACCTTAAGCAAAATAAGAAAATTATAAAAGAACAGAGGAGTCGCAAAGCAGCAATAGCTGTAGGAAAAAGACCTACCTCTAATGGAATGGGACAAGACAAAGGTAAAAGACATCACTTGCTGCAAAGTAGAACACCTAAAGCTGTAGCCCCTCCTCTCTAGATCAAGCAAGTGCCTTTGGCACTCACTGCGACAGGCACAAATGCTAAATTTTCCAAATGTTATGGACCTCATGAGTTAAGAGAGTGTAAATGGCCAGATGGGGCATGTTTCTCTTGTAGGAAGACTGGGCACATTAGCAGACATTACACTGAAAGGTCAGTTCCCCTAATCTTCTATCATGGTGCAACTAGAGGGGACACAAGGCAGTTAACTATCCCCAGGGACAAATCAGAAACCAAGCAGGGCTAGTTCAACAGGCAACTAGACCTCTAGTGAGAGGACAAGGAGATAGACCACAAGCAGGAGGTCTTCAACAAAGAGTTCCTACCAAGGTGTTTGCCATTCATCAACAGCAGCACCAAGATATCCCAGATGTGGACAAGATTGTAGGTATACTTCTAATGCACTCCTGCAATGCATATGTGTTATTTGATACCGATGCGTTTGTATCCTGTGTGTTTGAGAATTTTGTTTGTGCATGTGCTTTGGATTTAGAAAATATGAATGGCTGCTTGGCTGTTAGTACTCCTTTGGGAGTAGGAGGAAAAATAAGTAGGATATGTAGAGGAATGAGAATAGAAATACATGGTAGGGTGATTCCAACAAACCTCCTAGTATTAGAGATGATAGAGTTTAACATTATTTTATATGTCAATTGGTCAAAATATCATGCCACCATTGACTGTCACAACATGGTGGTACAGTTTAATATACCTAAGGATGGATATTTTGAATACAAGCTAGAAATGTAGAGACCCACTAGATTGCCTACCTATGAGATATGAGGAAAAAGTGTACTAACAACTATATCTGTTAAAGCCAGTGAAGAAGTTAGGATAGAAGAAGCACCGATAGTGAGGGAATTTCTTGATGTGTTTCTAGAAAATCTTCTTGGTTTACCCCCAGCTTGGGAAATAGAATTCAACATCGACTTGGTACAGGGTACAGTTCCTATATCAAAACCAGTCTACAGGATAGCACTAGTAAACACTACAAGAATTTTGACGTTTTGTGACATTTAATAAATGTTACCCAAAATTAAGTAAATGTTACAAAAGACATTTAATAATGTTTATTAAATGTCACAAAAAGACTTTACTAAAAGTTTGTTACGGAAAGCATTTGGTAATGTTTAAAAGGTAAACATCACCAATAAACTGATAATAGTAACATTTAAACGTCACCAATAAGCGACATTTAGCAACGTTTGAGCATTACTAAAAGTAAATAATTTGATGCCAAAATTGTTTTCCAAAATTCATTTTTTAGTGACTTTTAAACGTCACAAAAACGTGAAAAATCGGTAACATTTAAACAACATAAAAAAAATTTTAAACGTCACCAATAAACTCTATTCATAACCTACTCTTGTACAGTCCTTCCTCCCCTTCTTTGTCTAACCTTTCGTCTTTCAGCAATTACAATCCTATAATTGAATATTAAGATTCTTAACTAAGTAGTTATGTAAATAAAAACATGATACAAAGAAGAAATGAATAGTTCACATGATTCTTTTGGATAAAAATAAGATAAAATAAAATCAAGACTAAAAACGATAAAGTAACATTGTATTTAACTTAATTATGTTTGTTAGCCAAGATTTGGTAGTATGGTGATGACATAGATATCATTGGAGTAGCATTTAATTAAAATTAATATAATTAAAAAACTTACAATCCTCATCACTATTATTGTAATCCATAAGTGTTTCATCCACTTCATCATCTTCATCTTCATAATAATCGAAATCATCATCATGTTGAGTGCCATTTAAATCTTGGATTGAACCCTAGGTAAAAGAGTTATAGGTCTGAATCTCCTTATGAACGTAGGATTAGTTGAACTTTTATTTTCAAACACGAGCAACTCATCCTACAAGAGAAAAACTTGTTGCTTTAGAGACTAGCTAGCTCATCCTTGAACAAAGAAACTACAAGTATAATGGAAATAAGTAATCTAAGTTTTAGTTGGAAATATGTAAGTTCTACTCAATAATTCATTAATAAATGTGATAAAAAAATTTCCAACATCCTTTTTGTTTTGTTGTTTTTTTGGATATTAGGATACTAGTAAGCAAACACAAGTAGATATTCAAAAAAATCCATGTAAACTAATAATTTGCAAAGAATAAACCTAAAAGAAGAAAAAAGAGAAGCAAAATGTATACTATATTCCAACGTAACAGCAGATTATATAAGGTATTTCTTGTTTACTTGATGTTATTCATCTCATGATGATGAAAATAGCAAGATAAACACTCAATGAAGTCTCATCCCTCTTAATTGGTTGGCTATAGTAACCCTAAATGACATCATGTGTGTTAAAGTATGTGGTAGTAGATTCTATCACTTATTCTTGACAAGTTTACAGTTGTTTGCCACACTAATTTCGTATACTCATTTTTGTAATAGTTTGAATAGCTATGTAAACCTTTTCATCTTTTGATAGTCTTATATTCTTCCTTTTTTTATGAAAACTTTACTTATCTCAAAAAAGTTTAGCCCTCCAGCTCTCTTAATTGATGCAATAGTGAAAATATTTCCAAATTTCAAAGTTTCTTTATGGAGTCACAAGTTTGACTAGATACTTAAACTCCTTGCTACAAAGCTAGCTCAGATGCAGTGAAAGAAAGTTTGAAGAGACTTGTCATGGATGAAGTGTTCATTGAGAGCTAACTAGAAGTGAAGATTATCAAGTCTCTCCTGGTAAAATCTATTTGACTTAGCATAGATGATAGGTGAACCGGTAAAGTACATATGTAAAGCACATAGAGATATTACTAAGAACTATCAAGAAAAACATTAACTATAAGGTTGCTCAAAGCACATTGAATACAAGTTAATGCTTTCTCCTCATTTTTTTTTGTTTTTTGCCTTATAGTCATAAATTGGTTTTCTATAACATCATTTTACTTGAAAAGTCCTCCTTCATGGTTCTATTTGTCACATGTGAACTATTTTATGATGCATTTTTTGAATGTCTAGGTCATCTTCAACTTCCAATTGTAACTTACAATTCTAAGCCCAAGTTGAATCTTTTCTAAACTTAGTCTAGTATACTGGGAACTAGCTTTTGAAAAGATGACATGATCAATCATCCCTATCACCTCAGATGCATGCTTTCCCTCTCTGCAACTTCAAATAGAGAAAGATCACCACCACTAGCAACAACTCCACCAACCGTAAATTCACACAAGAAAGAAGTAAAAGATATAATGAAGTAATGCTCCATTAAATACAGCTACTCCTGAAACTACTTGTCTTTTTGGAATTATTTAGATACCACAAATTTAAATCCAGTTGAACCTACCTTTGAAAAGGCAAGAAATCGATCCTTTTCTGCTGAATCATAACTAGCCAATACATCGATATTTATTATGCAAGACACATTGCATTTGTCAAGCCTAAAATCCACTAAGAAAACAACATTAGAATGAGCAATAGAATACTACAAAAATGGTAGATTATGACTATGGATTACATATTCAAACAAAAAAACGTATATAAACCTTTTTCACAAAGACAACACTTGTTCTCAACAACCAAAAATGGGGTAACAATGTTCAACAATCCAAAATCAACCTATTTTTAGCTATTAAAAGAACAGCTCTTGTTTTCAAATCTAAAAACAAAGCACAACGCACCTACCCCAACAACCACCGGACCTTAAACAACACACGAAAACACAACCACTTCCGATCAACAATAGCTAACAACAGAAACTCCACAACATGACTACAATCCCGACAAAGCTCTAACAAAGTGGTAACAACACGAACGACATTAGTGAAGGAGAGAGAGAATAAAGGCGAGACAAGAGAGAGAGGTAAGAGGTGAGAGGCGAGATGAGAGAGAGAGAACAAAGGTTAGATGTGAGAGAGAGAACGAAGGCAAGAGGCAAGACGCGAGAGAGAGAGCAAAGGTGGGACAGGAGAACATAGTAAGGTAAAGAGGTAGATGAGAGAGAATAAAGGCGTGACGTATGGTGAGGCGAAGGGATAGATGCAGTGATTAAGGTTTTTTCTTAGCATGGCTTGATAATGAGCAAAGGTAGGACAGGAGAACATAGTAAGGTAAAGAGGTAGATGAGAGAGAATAGAGGCGTGACGTATGGTGAGGTGAAGGGATAGATGCAGTGATTAAGGTTTTTTCTTAACATGGCTTGATAATGGGCAATGGGCCAACCAGTTAGGTTTTTTTAAAAAAAAGAAAATTAATATTTTTTAATAACGTTTACCTTTAAAAAATGTCAAAAATCAATTTATTAATTTTTATCTTTTAACTAAGGTTATAAACATTACTAATAATAAATCTTTTTTATGTTTATTAAATACTACTAAACCATATAATAATTAGCGACGTTTACAAAATTTGCAAATGCTACTAAAAGTAAAAATTCTTATAGTGAGAACTGGAAGAATTAAGGAAACAATTACAAGAGTTACGAAATAATAGTTTTATAAGACTCAGTGTCTCTCCTCGAGGTGTACCAATCCTATTTATGAAGAAGAAAGATAGAAGCTTGAGACTCTATATAGACTATAGGGAGTTAAACAAGGCCGCAATCAAGAACAAATATCCTCTTCCTATGATAGATGACCCGTTTGATCAGTTGCAGTGAGCTCAAGTGTTTTCCAAAGTAGACTTGAGATCAGGCTACCATCAATTAAGAATCAAAGAAGAGGACATCCAGAAAACAGCATTCAAGACTAGATATGGACACTATGAGTTTCTGGTGATGCCCTTTAGATTAACGAATGCACCAGCTGCATTCATGGATTTAATGAACAGAGTATTCAGAGATTTCCTAGATAAGTTTGTAATCGTCTTTATAGACGATATCCTAATATACTCTAAAAGTAGAGAGGAGCATGAAGAGCACTTAAGACTAGTATTAAGCAGGCTACAAGATGAGAAGTCGTATGCCAAATTCAATAAATGTGAATTCTAACTAGAACAGGTAGTCTTCTTAGGTCATGTGGTTAACAGGGATGGGATATCTGTGGACCTAGAAAAGGTGAGAGCAATAGTAGACCGGCACAGACCGAAAATAGTTATAGATGTAAGAAGCTTTCTGGGTGTAGCAGGCTACTATAGGAGATTTGTAGAAAGGTTTTCTAAGATAGCAACTCCTCTTACTAGATTGATAAAGAAGAAAGTGAAATTTGAATAGGATGAAAGATGTGAAGTAAATTTTCAGATGCTCAAAGAGAAACTAGCATTGGTGCTAGTTTTGACTTTACCTAAGAGTGGAGAAGAGTTTATAGTGCATAGCAATGCCTCTGTTCAAGGGTTGGGGTGTATATTGATGCAAGGTAGTCAAGTAATAGCATATGCATCTCAACAATTGAAGTTGTATGAAAAGAACTACCTAACTTATGACTTAGAATCGACAACTATAGTGCTAGCTTTGAAGCTATGAAGGCATTACTTATATGGAGAAAGGTGTAAAATCTTCACTGACCACAGAAGCCTAAAGTACATATTTACACAAAAAAGAGTTGAATATGAGACAAAGGAGATGGTTGGAGTTGATCAAGGATTACGACCTGGAGATACAATACCATCCAGGAAAAAGCCAATGTGGTGGCAAATGCCCTTAGTAGAATAGGGCAATGAAGCCACTCTCATCACTTCACAGAAGGAATTATTAGAAGGCATGCGCAAATTAGAGTTAGAAGTTTTAACACAAGAAGTGGGAGCAAGAATGGCTACTTAAAATATTCAGCCAACCATAATGGATAGGATTAAAATTAGTCAGATGGGAGATAAGAACATTCAAGAGGTCAAGAGTATAATGGAACAAGGCAAGGCACCAGAATTCAACTTAGATACAGAAAGGACCTTAAGGTACAAAACAAAGCTATGTGTGCCAAATGATGCAGAATTGAAGAGAGAGATAATGAAAGAGGTACATCACTCCGCTTACACAATACATCTTGGAAATACTAAAATGTAAAAGGACATGAAGAGTTGTTACTGGTGGAGAAACATGAAGAGAGAAATAGTACAATATGTAGCCAAATACCTCACATGCCAACAGATTAGAATAAAACATCAGAGACCATCTCTATGTTTGCTTAAGTTAGTATATGTACTAAAATTGATTAAGTTGAATGATTTGGCTTAAGTGTTTAAGTTGTATGTTGTATGTGCTTGGCTCGACCTAGGGGCCCATAATGGAAAATCCCTAAGAGCACCCCAATGATCCCTGTGTGACATTGTCCCTAATAGAGTTGTACCTGGAAATTATCTAAGTTGAATGTCAGATTAAGATGTTTAAGAGGACATTGGTGTGGGCCCCTGGTGGCAGTTCCCATCACCAAATCATGCTCCAATGTGTTAAGGGAGTCATGTTGATGGGAATCCACCCTACAGTTCCAGCAGTGGGAAACCTGACTTGGATGCATGAGCCCAGAAATCCACATATGGCCAAATTTTATCTAATAATGTTTTTTTTTTTTTTGAACTTTAGCAGGTACATTTATCAGTTTTACAAGATAGCCAAATAATATGCACTAAGGATCAACTTATGGGACATTCTTGGAGTCACATCCAACGGCCTACAAATTGTTTAATTTGAAGTGAAGAATCAGCCACTTGAAGACCATTTGTATTTGTAATTGTTGCTTATGAGAACCAGCCTTTTTTTTTTTTTACATTTGTAATTATCCTTTGGAAAACCAGCCACCTTAGTAGCATCTTTGTAATTTTTAGTACATTTTTACCCTAATTGGAGCAAGTATAAATACTTGCTAACTAGGGTTTTTGAGGAAGCTTTTGAAAATTTTGATAAAAACATACACTTTGTGTCGTGAGTGTCCTTCCTTGCAAAGTGAAATTGTAGCAAGAATCAACAATAGTAGATTGTGAGTCATATCGATCTTACTTTTATTGTTTTACAAATTGTGTTTAGTGAGTAATATCTAGGTACAATTTGTGGATTACTTGTTCATTTACGTGAATTAGGGTTGTATATTTTCAGATTTAATTATTTCAATTTGAGATTGAATCCTAGTTCAATTTCATGTTGTTCCATTGAAGATCACATACTTGTTTGTTCTTACATTCATTTAGTGTTCAAACTCGTGAATTTGGATTCCAATTTGAAGTGATTTGACACGCCATTTTAATTGAGGGATTTGGTTGTTCACGCTTAGTAATTGATGTGTTTGTTATCTAATTAGCAAAGCACATCATAATTTTGGTATCAGAGCACGGTTTTGAGAAGGGGAATTGTGTGAACTTCATTTGACATTTAGGGTTCTTAAATTTGACTTCTTGATCCGAATTGTTGAAGTGAAATTGTAGTAGTTGATTGTGGTTTTTGTTGCATTACAATTGTTGTTGTTAAAGTGGACGCGGAGGCCTTAAGTAGCCTTTATATTCTTGAACTTGCCGTGAGAAGAAGGGAAGTAAGAGGTGTGTTTTCCTTTGTGCTTGTTTTGGAAATTAGAGATACATTTCTTTAGAAAAAAGAGGAGTGAATTACTTGTTTGTGGTTTCCGAAATTGAGGATTGTCATTTGCAATTTTCAGATCTGCCTTGCGTGGAGAATAAGAAATTATTTGAATTCAAACACATTCATTAAGTTTGAAGAAGTAATTGTGTAGTATTGATTGAATGCTATTTGAATTTTAAATTGCTTCTTACCATTTGTGGAGGAGTTTCATTAAGAGTAGCATTTGAATTTGTTGTGACATGAAGTGTAAGTGGAGTTGTGTTTAAAGCTTGCACCATGGTTAAGGTGTATGTGTGTAGCGGAGTGAGTTTGTGTTGTGGAGAGTGTTGCAACATATTGTGAGTTGTGTTGTGAAGGGTGTTACAACATGTTGTGTTGTGTGTGTTGTGGTGCAAGGGTGTTGCACGTGGAGTGGAAGTGTGTATATGTGCCGCGATTAAAAGGGGAGTTATAGTGGTTAAAATATGAATTTCAAAAAGCAAGCATTAAAGTATGGGAGTTATTATGTATTGATGCTTGAACACTTTGCTTAGTTAAATTCATTAACCTACTATTTGGAGAAGTGTTTATCAGTTACTTCTACTTGTCGTTGCCATAATTGAAGTGTGGAAGTGTGTGAAGTTAAGTGGAGTTTTGTGTTTACTTTTGTAGGTTATTTGGTTGTAGTGTGGCAGTTGAAGTGTGGTTGTAGTGAAAGGAGTGTACTACATTGCTTTAAATTATCTTAGTAATTCGACAAATCAATTCCACAACTATATCAAATAATAGTGTGAATGGGGGAATTGGCAATGAGGCCAATAGCCAAGTTAGTGGTGGACAGGGTCATCGTACTACTGGTAGAAGAACTTTAGAGGAACAGCTTCAGGACCTCACTACCATTGTTGCTACATTAGCAACAAGAATAGATAGGATGACGATGCCATAACCACCAGTGGCGAATCCTTAGGCACTACCACCTAAAGTAGCTCCTCAAAACGTTCACAGGGAGGGAGCAGTAGAAGGAAATATGGAAAAGAGAGTGAAAGGAGATCATCATGCTCTTAAGGAGGAGAGAGATGATAATTTTGGGGCTAATCCATACCCGAATAGGGATTTCAGGCCACCTAGGGGATTAGAATATATGAAACTGCAAATGCCTTCATTTAATAGAAGGGGCTTAGTAGATGACTACCTGGATTAGGAGGATAAGGTTAAGGGCCTTTTTGAGTGTTATGAAATTGATGATAACACCAAGGTTCATCTTGCAGCTATGAAGTTCATAGGTTATGCCGCCTTGTGGTGGAAGAATCTGGTGATCAATAGGTGAAGCGATGGAGAGGTTGAAATACACACCTAGAGAGACATGAAATGAGTTCTGAGGAAAAGGTTCATTTCTAAACACTATAGGCAGGAACTGTTTATGCATCTCCAAACACTGAGACAGGGAGGCAAAACAATGGATGACTATGTCCAGGAATTTAAGACATTAATGATCAAATGTGGATCAATAGAACCTCCTGAGCAAACCCTAGCACGTTTTGTGTCTGGGTTGAAATGCGAGATAACCTGCGTTGTTGAGCTGCAAAGGTATAGTACACTTGATGAGGCTATACAATTAGCCTTAAAAGTGGAAAGATAGACGCGATCCAATCCATTCTGGGTCACTAGTAACAGGCATAGTACTACTATTAAACCCATGGGGTTGATGGTCAATTGAGTGGACCAAAAGGAGTAGGCAAACTTGCTAAGGCTGTAGACAAAATTATCCCTAGCATAGAAAAGGAGAAAAATGTTTTTGGGAAAGGCAAAGAGGTAGTTGGATCTAATGTTAGGCAGACAGTACCGGGGTCAACCAGTGGGAAGATGCGCCAGATTAAATGTTTCAAATGCATGGGATTTGGACATATGGCTACACATTGTCCCAATAAAAGAGTAATGACTGTTATGGAGGGTATCGAGGAAGATGATGAGGAAGAAACTGTCAAGCTTACAGATTTATCCATAGCCTTGCAAGAGTACTATGATGATCAGAATGCTGAGACACATGAGGACAAAAAGGGTGAAAATTACTTACCTATTAATGTGTTACGTAGGGTTTTGACTTTATCTCCATATGCTAGGGACATATAGAGGGAGAACCTATTCCACACACCTTGTCGGATTTGAGGTAACCTATGTGTGCTTTTCATTGATGGTGGTAGCTGCACTAATGTCATATCTACTGCATTAGTAGATAATTTACATCTAACCACTAGATCGCATCCTAGCCCTTATAAATTACATTGGCTGGAAGGCCGAGATAGTCTGCATGTTACACAGCAGGCAAAGGTGCCAATCAGTATAGGAGAAAAATATAGTGATGAGATTATCTATGATGTACTTCCTATGTGCGTCTTTCACTTATTGTTGGGTAGACTCTAGTTATTTGATAGAAAGGTGTTACATGACAGGTTCGGAAACATTTACATGTTTCAAAAGGATGGTACATGGATAGTCTTGACTCCTATGTCTCCATCTGAGGTGTGCTCTTTCCAAGAACAAATTAGAAACACCTCTGGCTCTTCCAGAAGTCCAGCCAACAAGAAAACATAAACACTAGGTTTCAGTCCAAGAGAAGACCCCTTAGATTTAAGGGAAAATCTTTCAAAGGCTTAAGGAGATTATGGGAATCCACCCTACAGTTCCAACAGTGGGAAACCTGACTTGGATGCATGAGCCCAAACATCCACATATGGCCAAATTCTATCTAATAATGTTTTATTTTGCAGTTTAACAGGTATATTTATCGGTTTTACAAGATGGCCAAATAATATGCACTAAGGATCAACTTACGGGACATTCTTGGAGTCACATCCAATGGCCCACAAATTGTTTAATTTGAAGTGAAGAACCGGCCACTTAAAGACCATTTGTATTTGTAATTGTTGCTTATGAGAACTGGCTTTTTATTTTTACATTTGTAATCGTCCTTTGGAAAACCGACCACCTTAATGGCATCTTTGTAATTTTTAGTACATTTTTACCCTAATTGGAGCAAGTATAAATACTTATTAACTAGGGTTTTTGAGGAAGCTTTTGACAATTTTGAGAAAAACATACACTTTATGCCGTAAGGGTTCTTCCTTGCAAAGTGAAATTGTAGCGAAAATCAACAAGAGTAGATTATGAGTCATATCGATCTTACTTTTGTTATTTTACAAATTGTGTTTAGTAAGTAATATCTAGGTACAATTTGTGGATTACTTGTTCATTCACGTGAATTAAGGTTGTATATTTTCAGATTTAATTATTTCAATTTGAGATTGAATCCTAGTTCAATTGCATGTTGTTCCATTGAAGATCACATACTTGTTTGTTCTTATATTCATTTAGTGTTTAAACTCGTGAATTTAGATTCCAATTTGAAGTGATTTGACACGCCATTTTGATTGAGGGATTTAGTTGTTCACACTTAGTAATTGATGTGTTTGTTATCCAATTAGCAAAGCACATCACATGAGTACCCTATTATTGCTTGTAGACATAAATTGTCATATGAAATAGTTGTTTGTGTTTAAGTATTGCATAACATGTGTGACACTTGTCCATGTTGTTCATGTGTGTGTGTTTGTGTTATACATACTGAGCATTAGCTCACCCTTCGGGGAACTTATTTTCAGATGTAGGTATTGAGAGAGATGAGAACCTAAAAAATGACTTGGGTTTGGGTAAGCCATAGAGAGAGGAAAACGAAGATTACCATTATTATTATGATGATTAAGATTTAGAGGATTATGTTATTTAGCTGTGATAGGTAGTAATTTTTTTTTAAGGATGTTATTTTTGTGTTTAAAGACCTACATTGCGTTAAATGTTTGATATAGTTTAAGTTATTATTTGAATTTTGATGATATATGAAATACTTTTATATAGGAATTACAGGTTAAAGTATATCAAAGTTGATTTAAAGCCTTAATGTATTCTTATAAGATAAGGACACGTAGCAAGTAATAGCGCGACCCGGGTTTCGGGGTGTTATAAAAACAAGTAAACTCTACTATGATTTTAAGATCTATTGACTCATGTCTTATAATTTCTTTTTTCCTCTCGTTTATGTTTTCCTTAGAGTCATATTTGAGCTATAGGGTGTCCTTTTGCTTTTGATGCCCCTTGTCGATCTAGTAGGTTTCTTGTGTGCATCCTTGATGTATCATTTTTCTTTTTTATTTTGAAAAAAAAAACAAAAAAAAATCCTCCCCTTATCACCAAATATATATATATATATATAATTAAATAATGAAGGAAGTAGATGAATAGCGACACACGACCCTCCTAAGGGGGTGGAGTTTGTGGACGAGGTGCCACTTCAATAAGTGGAGAACCATGTAACCTAATACCAGAATGAAGCATGATGATTTCCCTCTTATATAAAATAAGGCTAATAATTCAAGATCCAACATATAAAACCTAAATACAACTCAATAAAATTTGCATTCAACTCTTAAATTCATTATTAAACAAATTTCGTAAATAAATTATGAGTCCGACTTGTAAACCTATTTAATATTAATATTATATACATTTCTTATTTTCTTTATTTTTTTAATTATTCCGAGACACTACTGATTTTATTAGTTAGAATTTTATAATTCTTCTACGTTGCATCAATAACACATTATATATATCTCTCTCTCTTCTTTTCAATTGTTTTATCTCTCTTCATCATCCTTTTTTTTTTCCTTAGGATAAATTCATTTTTTTTTTTTTATAAATCTTTGTTCTTCATCTTTTAGTTAATTAAAAAGTACTATATCATCATACCTAAAGAGTCACACTTGACAATATTGGGAAAAATGATAAAGATAAGACAATCTTTCTTTCTCCCTCTCTTCAATGATAAGTGGCATGTGTAATTCATATAAATAGTCTCAGTTTTTAAATTTGTTAAAGTTTTTAACACATTATCAATATTTCTATTATTTTAAATATTTGTTGCATGCTATGTTCAATTGGTTTATAAACCTTTAATAAGGGTTTTAGGGTATTACCAAATCTAAAGTAAAGTCATATTTAAGTAAGGAGCAACATATAATAATTGAAATACATGTATTGAGTTATTTAAAAAGCAATTAATTCCAATATCCTCAAATAGCGAAAATGACACGTGATATTTTAGGCATATCAATATCTATAATAGTTTCAAAATCTACATTTAAAATTGGAGGCCAAATCCTTAACCAACATCGCAACTTATTGAAGTCAAAAAAATTGTAAAAACTCTTTTATATATAAAAGATTAGCTCTATAGAGAAACAGGTATTAAAATAAGCTATTTTTATAAAATTTTTCAATAGCATATATTTTCATTAATATCAATTTTTTTATGTATAGACTTTTTAATTATCTTTCTTGAAGATTTGACAAAAAATATTAGATCACAAGTTTAAATTAATTCAATTATGTTATAAAACTTCTAAGCTTTTATATTTATTATGTTTAATAAAACTTCACTAAAACTGTTATTTGGATTATAATTTCATATTAACTTTTAAGACCTTATGTGATCAATAGTTGTAAAAGTTAAATTTAAGAAAAATTACACTTAACATCCACTTACTTTTCTATTTGAGTTCTCAATTTCTTTTTCTTTTATTTTAATCATCAACTTTTAAAAAAATTTACAAAAATAAGACTTATTAAAAATATTAAATTTTTTGTTCTTGCTTTTAATTAACCTTAACCTAATTAATGAAGGTGATTAGGATACACAAATTTTTCTAACCCATTTTCTTAATTTTAATTATTAATTTTGTTATATTATATAAATAAGTCTATTTAATTTTATCATTTTTTTATTTTAATTATTAGAGTGATTTGAAGTTAACACATATTATGAATCATGATTGTCAAAATTGCAATATTAACTAAAATTAAATAATATAAAATAAGTAAAATCGTATAAAATTATATAAAACTGATAGAATCGATAACTTATAGAATCATATATCTACACTCATAATTATATTAAAAGTTTATATCTAAATGATTTTTCTTTCATTTTTATTATAAAAAACTTCATAAAATTATAAACTCATAAAATCATACAATTAACTCATGATTTTAACAACCATGCTATGAATAGATGAAAACTTAATAGATTTTACAAAAAAATAAATTAATAAGATTTTAAAAACATTAATAACTCAAATAAAAAACCAAAAACATTGAAAATTGAATAAAAAAAAAGTAAATATTGAAAACTAAAATACACTTTTTTCTTAATTTTATTATTGACCTTTTCGCTTTATATATGTAAATATTTTATAAACTTATTTACAAATTTTTTTAATCAATCAATAGGTCCAATCCATACATGTGATATACTTATTAAATAGATTGGATTACAAATTTAGGTAGTTATACATGATTACTAAACGGATAATATCATGAATTGAGATTTTTAAAACACAAACCCAACATGAATACAAGATAGAATATGATAACATAAACTACTAGCCCCATGAAATGCAGCATTTCAAGCCATTAGAGTGAATTGGAGATAAAATAAATAAAATGAAGATTTTAATAGCCGCCATTCTATATATCCTCATATGAGGAAATACAAATTCCAATGGAAGGACGCAACTGCTATTCCAATTCCAGTAATAATTTAAAAAGAAAATCTTACTCACAAAAGCAACTTACTTAAAAGCAGCTAGAAGGGCATCATCTAGAATAAATCCTTTTTACTTCAAATCATGCCCTCGACTTCAACGGGTTTTATTTTCAATCACGCTCAGAGCATGATTCACCTTGCACTTTTCAAACACCAGTAGCAAACCTGAAAGCTTTAGCTTTACACCAGGCAAATCTCAAATAGGAAATGAGATTGATGAGCAAATACTTAAGAGATTTTGAAATTTCTCATCATACAATTGTTAGAGGAAAACCAAAGTACTAAATCTGTACCCCTGAGGATGCAATAATCCAAGGAAGCCACAAGTGGAAGCTTTGAGCAGAGGGTTGGATCTAGAAAATGGGTTAAAGTCAATCTCAATATATCACTGACGTGTGTAAATAAAATCTTGTGGGATGATATCGTGCACTATTGCCAATCTGCGAGGGCTTCAATCAACTAATCCAAAAAGACTAAAACTCTGCATCAATTCCACGACCCTTGTCACAGATCATCGGCTTTCCTGTCAACAAATAAGTTCCAAAAGATGGGTATAGGAATTATCACATTGGATATCAACCAAAAGAAAAATTAGGCAAAGGACCAGCTTAAGAAATTGAAACTTCTCTAATATTATAATGGTTAATGAGTATCAACAAATAACAAGATAAATCCAAAATCATTACTTGAACTTTAAATGTTTTTTCAATTTTACACCTGATATTTTAAGTTGTCAAATATCATATCCAATCATACTTGTCAAATTTAACAACTGAAGTTTGAAGTTTGAAATTTCTACATATCATATCTAACAGAACTTTTACTTGTCAAATTTGGTATCTTTATCATCTTTATAAAGACAACATGGCAAACAAATGGCTATAGAATACCAGTGTAGATAACGTAGTAAAATCGACAAACTAAAATTTCGTTGGGTGTAATATTTAACAACTTTAAATTTCAAGTGTCAAAAAACAGAAAGTTCAAGTAGTGACTATCGATATTGTCCCACAAGTAACAGTACTGCTAGCAAATATGCTTGCAACATGAAAAGGACAGCAAATATACTTAGCATGATACTGAAATTTATTTATGGGATTTCTACAATTGGCCCGTCCTTTAATCTAGCCTTACAATCAACAGTTTTATAGCCTTGTGATGATGGCATCTCTAACTGAAAAGTTCATGTCAACCAAATAAATGGATACAATATTTTGAGAATATAGATGCAGCTTAAAGCTTTTGCAAAGATGTACAAACATATGAACATACTTATTCACGTGTGCTCTTGGAGGTACACCAAGCGCAGTCCTTATATTAGCACCTACTTTCATGAGGTCTTCAACCTGTAAAATTTTTGGAGGTTTCAGTGGAACAGCACAGAGCAAATACAATGAACAACTACTTTAGCATTTCCTAGCACCAAGGCTAATATCCAGAGTAAAGAGACTATCTTCCCAAGGTCACAGAAGCATGCTAGGTCTTAGTCATGTCTCTGTGAGCATTTCTATGTGTTGTATGTTTGTGTGACAGAGAGAGTGAGAGAGTTCTAGGTGTAAAGAGTGCTGTTGCTGCTCAAATAACCTGTATATCCCTACATCAAGAAACCCACAAATGGAGACCTTCATAATTAAACTTTAGTTTACAAGATAAAAGCACTTACTCTTTTAGAAACTAATTTCTCCAATCAAACCTTTATCGAAGCATGAGATGCATGATGTCACCTAATACAGATTAAGATGGTGCAAAAGATGAACGTTACAGGGTTTCCCAAGTAAAGAGTTCGTACGTAACTGAAGCGGTGAAAGGATGTCTCAACACAAGGCAGGGATAAAAACAGAAGCTGCTATGGGACAATGTTCCAGCAGAGTGCTTACCTATCTGAATTGACAGTTTGTATGCGGCAAGTTCCGTGGTGGCTTTCTATAATCCACCAGGAAAGAAAAGCTGCTCTATTTTCACCGCTCATTCGCCTTTATCCTAGCAATTAAACAATCTTCCACCTCCAAGTATAAGAGGCCACTTAAACTTAATCCATTTGCTCGCATCAGTCCATTAACCTAAAACAGCCCTCAACACAACCAATAAATCCTCTCAACTAAGCTAATCATCGTAAAACATGATGACCCATATCGAATTTTAGCATGGAAAAGAAACGACTTATACCATCCCCACAGACATACCAAGTAAACATTGACTTAGAAACAAAATGCCTGAGATCAAATGCACACAAACATACAATTTGAAAAAATTGAACGATTACCGTTTCAACAATATCTAATCATGAGCAGTGATTAAAAAATCCTATCATAGGACGGACCTTGTGTATACCGTAAGCTTGGAGAGCGGCGATGGAGACAGAGGCAGCGGAGCCCACAAAGAGAGAAGCGACGCCGAAGGCTTTCACAGGCATTAGACGAGAGTCCCCGGCGTAACCCCTTACGTATGACGATATGCCCCAAACTAGCTGGGCGGCGCTGCCCCCTGCCCACCACCAGTGGCTTCCCACGCGACCATCGTCATCTGCTCCGCCGTCGCACCGCATATACACGATTTAATCGTGACGTGGTGCTCGGTGGCCTGCCTGTTTATGGATTGAATCCAAGGGTTTTAACAACCTAGATGGCGAGGCTCTCGACTTTCGGCCTTTCGATCGTTCACTTCTGGGCTTCGTGGGTGTTTTATCAACTTTTTATATTTTATCGGGTCGGGCTCCCTTGGCAGTTGCGGAGCTAGAAAGCTCCTTCTTTTCACCTTCACCATATATTTCACGCAAAAGTAATATTATATGATTGGCAAAAAAAAAAATATTCAAGTCAACAAAATATTTTTTTTTTATTTAATTTACATATTTTCTTGATTATTAGATAAAAATAAATTTAAAATACTAAATAAAATATTTATATTTTATACTATCTAAAAATGATATAAAAATCAAATTTACTAAACAAAAATACAAAAATCTTTATTCAGTGTTTTATATATCATCTTTAATAGAGTATTTTATATATCCAGACAATGAATATCTCAAAAATCCTTATCCAATAATGCACACATCAAATGTAGTATAGAAGAGTCATGTCTTATTTTTTTTATTCTATACTATCTAATTCTTTTTATACTGTTCAGTACTGCAATCTAAATGTTACCATAAACTAATAGACTACTCTTGGTATTATAATTTTTTATTGATAAATTCTTTCAATTTCCTTTAAATTAAAGGTATGTTCTTATCTCACAATTCAAAGGTTGATCTCAATAGATTGGTATATTTTATTCACTTTGATAGCTTTTATTATCATATATATCATGTTTACAACTTTAAGTAAGGAGGATAAATTAACAAATTAGGATATGCAAAATCGAAAAAAATTATAACTCTTATGGTAGTTTCTATTTTTACAATACATCTTCTTTTTTTTACCAAAACCATGATCTCTCTTATTTTAGGCACATCTATCACAATACTTGCCCATTTAGTAAGAGAAAGGGCTAAAAAGTCAATACAGGTAAAACAATTTTCTTACATGGGGGCATATCTGTTAACAAGAACATGTGATATGATCCAAATCTAAAAATTATGTTGAATCAATGTCAATTGATGAGTTCAATTTAAATTGAGATCAAATTGATAGAAGAAATGATTTTTATAGTTTTTTTGTATATTTGGAAATGGGAAAAAAGGAATATAGATAAATTGTAAATTAAATATTATGTACCAATTATGAAAAGAATTAGACTATTAGAATTGGCAATCAAAAATCATTTATCATGAATCACACACTTTTTGCTTAGTTTGTTAAAACCTTAGTTCCATCGATTTAGTTAGAAAAGTTCAAATTTTAAAACCTTTATAGTATTTTTTTTTTTTTACCAAACCTTATTTTGAGTCTTCTAATTTTAGAAAAGACATTCATTAATTGCAAAATCAATTATAGGTAATTAGAGTTTGTTTTAATGTTTTGGGTATAATTTAAAAAAGAGAAAAGTACACTTTTAATTCTCAATGCTTACTTTTTTTTTATCTAATTCCTCAACCTTTTTTTTTCTATTATTTGAGTCTTCAACATTTAAAAAAAAAAACTTATAAGAATTTACCTTCAACAAATCTATTAAGTTTTTTATCCATCTATAATACGTACCAACTTAAAATTAGTCAACAATAATTAAATTTACAAATTGATAATATTAAATATATATATTTACACAATATAATAAAAAATAATATAAAATATATATAATGATATAATATAACAAAAAATAATTAAAAATATATAAATAATAATTAGAAGTAAGAAAAGGGTTTAGAAAAATTTATGTTTATCCTAACCATCTTAGCCTACTAGTCTAAGGCTAATCAGAAGCTAATATATACTCCAAATGTGAACATATTTAATTAAAGTGTTATTTTATAAGGTTTTAAAAACATTAAAGATTCAAATAAAAAAATAATTTGACATTAACAATTAAAAATATACTTTTTTTCCTTTTTAAACTAATCTACTATGCAAGTACACACAAACTGCTATAGCAAAAGCTTTTCAAATTTATAAAACTCATGGTAAGTTGAGAGTTGAATACTAGGAATGAAGGGGAGAAGTGGCTAGATAATGGGTTAAGGTAATGAGTTTAAGAAGTGATGGCTTTTTAAGCATGCAATGAAATCATTATGAAGTGGCTAGATAGAAAACGAGATGCCAGCTTTGAACATAGGGTAGGATACATGGTTATGGATCGATTAATGGTAGCTTTTAAGCAAGTTGACAAACTAGGAGGAAGTAACTTAAGAGTTATGGATTTAGCAGCAATACCATCCAAGATCGGGGGATTAAAGCTAAATGATTGGTGGTTGTCACAAGTTGGGGATTTTAAGGGATGTGGTTATCACCTAAGGTCTCACAAAGAGCAAAGTACGGGCCTTGGATTGAATATCAAAGGTTAGATTGGGCTAAGAAATCACAATAAAATGGTTGCTATTATATGTGAATAAATAGGAGTAATTGAAAAATGAACTAAGGTTTGATTATGTTATATTTTATTTTACAATAATTTATGGGTCGATATCACATTTAGTTTCTAAGCCTATATGATTTTATGCTACTGGAAAAGTTGACTTTAGGGAAGAGTATAATGGTAATCAATCTAGCAATCTAGACTTTCCTCAAGAACAAATGTTTGTTAAAAATCTTTGATTGAAGAACCATCTAATAGGGTAATAAAAAGATCATCCCTTCAAATTATGAAAAATGCAATTTTCTCGATCTTAAATTGAATATAAAAATATTGAAGTCTTGAAATGAGGACTTTTGGATTCAAGCTATACAAAAAGAACTAAATCAATTCATAAGACATAAGGTATTAGATCTAGTGCCTAAAACTAGTGATAAATCAATAATTATAAATAAATGGGTTAATGTAAACAAACTAGATAAAACTGGAATAGTCACCAAAAACAAAGTCTTCTTAGTTGTAAAGGCTATATTCAAGAAAAGAGGATTAATTTTGATGAGACTTTTTGTCTTGGTTGCTACACTAAAAATCATTAGAATGCTTTTAATATTTGCTACTTTGAAAAACTTGCAATCATTTTAAATGAATCTTCAAAATGCATTCTTGAATGGCTTCATTTAAGAAATATATGTTAAGCAATTTTGAATATAATAAACTATTCCATCATGTATATAATCTAAATAAAGCACTCAATGGGTTAAAGCATGCTTCAAAAACTTGATATGAAAAACTAAGTAGCTCTTCAATAAACAATGGTTTTTTTAGAGATAAACTTTATACAACATTATTTATTAAGCATCACAACTTTAACATGTTGATTGTGCAAATTAATACTGATAATATTGTGTTTGTTACTATTCGTATAAGCTTGTGAAGAGTTTCTTGTCATAAAAATGAATTTAAAATAAGCATAATAGGTGAGCTTAACTACTTTTTTTCTATACCTAGAACTAATCGATAATGGCATTTTTATAAACCAAGCAGAGTATATTAGTAAACTTTTTAAAAGGTTTAAAATGGAGAATGCAAAAGTTAAATCTACACTAATGAGATCAAGGCTTGATTGACTAGCACGGATGGTGTGAAAGACCTTTAAATTTGACTAACATGGACACTCTTTTATATTTGAAAATTGACGAGGTTACCACAATGGTGACAATAGGTACCTATTATTATAGAGGTAGCAACCTATTATTATTGAAAAGTGACAACTATTTATAAAGTTGGTAACTTATAGCCACAAATATTTACATGATTTCATTTTTTTTTTCAATTTTTTTGTTTTGGTCTTTCATTTGTTTTTTTGCACTTTATTTTTTTTTTCTACGAAAAAGATGTAAGTATACTACAAATGATATGTTACAATGGGGATTCACAATTGAAAATTATTCAAGTTAAAAGAAAAATTACCATGACATTGGTGGCTTTTTATTAATACTAGCAAAAAAAATGAGAATGATTTTTTCGATATTTAATTTTACTCTTTGAAAAACCAAAAACAAGTAAACTCTCATCTTTTTGCTTCCTTTTTTTTTTTTTTTTTTTTGAAAATTTTGTTTATCAACAAGAGAAACCACGAATTCCATGACAATTTTCAATACCCAACAATTTTGAATTGCTGATCTTATATAAATAATGATGTAGTTAGGTGGGTTTTATGGCTCCTCTAACATTTTAAGCTTTAAATTTTTCAAAAAGTTCCTTAATTGCATGAAAACATAGAGTAAAGAGCCTATTACCATTGGGCAATAATATACACCATGGTAGTCCAGTGGCTATATATACAACGATCTCCTCCCAAGGTCCTAGTATAACTTAAGTATAATTACTTTATTACTCATAAAAATTAAGATTATTCATCAAACCGAGCCTATCTAGTTCGAGAACTGAACCAAATTATATTAACATATAGTTCTTTTACATTTTAGTTCAATTCAAACAAAGTTCAAATGATTCTTGGTTTGATTCGGGAGTTAAACCAAATCAACTACCTTCGATGAAAAAAATTCAAAAAAAAAAGTCACATTTTTTAATTTTAAACTCTATTGATATGTCAATCTAACCCTTATTTACCTTTTCTTTTTTATTGTCTCTTATCTCACTCTCCACTTCCATAGTCTACTCGTTTTCCTTTACCATCATTTCTCATCTATTAAGTAAACTCACGCGCTTTCATTATCACCAAGATGTAATGTCACTCTAATATGATGTTATATGGCTTTAATTTTTGTATAATATTCATCAATTTGAAGATTAATATTTTATTGAAAACTTCAATGACAATTAATATTATTTGCAAGAGTAAAGTGTTTTTAAAAGTAGTTGAACCGAATCAAGCTAAACCAAGCCCCATTTAATGTAACTCGATTTAGAACCTTGAATCGTTAAAAAGTGATTTGGTTGATTCAAAGGTTTGAACCAAACTATCTTAAATGTAATTCGGTTTAATTTGACCTTAGAATTCAACCATACCGAACCATAAATGCCCTTATAAAAATAAATAAATAAATAAAACATCTCCCTCATTCTCATAAACCCCCATTTTAACATTTATTTATTTTCCTACAAACTTAATAAACAATTAGTTAAGTTTAGAGGATAAGGTAAAAATAAATATTTACAAGGAAGTATAAAAATAATAATAGCCCCATTTATATTTTGAATATTTATTTAGCATGCCCACTTAAAAAGGTCCTTAGTGGACTTGCTAAGCTATTGTTCCTAAAATTTCATTTTTTTTCCAAAAGAATTTTTTCATACTAAGTTTCACCCATTTAATATGAATTTCTCAGCTAAGAAAATCATTTTTTTTTTCAAATGAAATATTTTAAAATTTTAGAGTCACCAATTAAAATGGAAAAATAAAAATTGGTTAAAATTTCACAACCAAAACAATTTTAACCTAGCAACAATCTTTGAAAAACTAGAGAAATCCATAATATAGGGATATCAATATTTAAAATTCAAAGAACTATCACCAAATTTTCAATATAAAAGGTCTTACTCATTATCCTTTTTCTAACGTTTATTATTATTTAAATTTTTTTATTTGTCGTAAAAAGCAAAAAACTTTTAGTTTACAATTCTTTTTAAAGATGGGTGCTCCATAAGATGCTACTATTTGCTATTTGGAATTAGGCCACCCTTATTCGCATTTTTATAAAATCTTTAGTGGTTTGATTAGTTTTATTTAGAAAGGATGCTATGGTTTAGGTTATTAAACTTTAATTTTTTATTAAGAAAAAGTTCTAAAAAATTCTAATTTGAGTGTTTAATTTGGGGGATGTGTGGGAACCCTAAATGTCCTAGAATTTAGAAAAGAAAACCAATTTACTATTTTTTATTTTTAAGAAAACCTTAATGTGGAAAGAGTCACAATTTTTGAAAACACATATTTTTTCTTTCTTCCTTTTCTTTTTATTATAGGAGCCTCAAATTCCTAAGGAGAAAAAAATTGAAGATAAGATAAATGTAATCATGAATTTTTCATAAAGTTAGCGATGATCACAAAAACATGAAATTTGATATCAAATAACAAGCACAACACACTTGCAACATGAAATCTAATTTAACCATGCATATATATAATGAAACCATACAATCAAAATCATAAAACTCTTAAATAAGCAATTGTTATTCAATCATGCAATCTCAAGCTTGCAAATAAACCTACTCAAATCATGCAATCGTGTAAGCACAAAATTATGCAAGTATGAATACTAAACATTTGCTTTTCTTTTTCTATTTTTTATGATTTTTTTTGTTTTACTAATTTTTCTAAAAATAATAAACTCTTAAACAAAGTAAATTACAAACTGGTGATTGCTCTTGTTGCTGTGTGAAGTCTTGGGCTAAGTTGAGTCTTCGATTTGATAGAATTATGACTAGCAAGATGAACAAACATGAGCTATCGAGCACTAGAGTTGTCTCCCGCATTTAGATTTCAATGCTCAAATCAAAGAAGCAACATAATGATAAAAAAAAAAAAATTAACTTGTAAAAAGGTTTCGATCCTTTATCTTGATGTAATGACTCTATTTATAGTGCAAGAATAGTGTAATATTTATGACAAGTAAATCTTTTCTAGAGACACCCATCTTATTCTAGAAAAGATTATGTGGAGCATGTCTTTGGAGAATTAGATACACTTTCCATATTTACCACAACTTTCTTTAAGTATTTATTTTATTGGGTGTAAGGCTTGGCCGAGATAGGCTTTAAGGCAAATGACCAAATTAGCTTACAACACTTGCCTTCCACTCTCACTAGTGGCTACGCATTGATGAGGGTAGAGGTTGAGGCAAGCCCCTTAAACACATAAGTCAAGGCCTAATAGTATTAAATGACCAATGCTCTAGCTACGTAGTGTAGATCCAAGCTGAAAAACAACTTAACCAACTCTAACATTCATAGCGTTGTGGTTTGTACCTTTGGTAGGCTACCCTTGAATTGTGTCGAGCCACCTAAGTTTGCCCAAGCGGAAGAGTGGCTCCTCTAAGTTAAGAAGTACCTTGCTAAGCTATTGAAGGGTGTCCGATCTAAGACCTATCTAGACGAGCCACATCTATGTTAAGGAGCAACAATGAGCTAGTTCTAAGCTCTAAGTTGTCCCTTGAGCTCGATAGGGTGGGGAAGCTTATTGGATATGCTTTCATTGTTTCAATTGGCGTGCGTGCATCTTTGCATTAAATGTGTAGGGACACATGTTGCATTGAGAAGAGGCATAACTGCAAAAGCTAAGAAAACTGCGGCCCTTCGTTTTGATGTTGAGAAACGTGGTGAAATCCGGTGTCTTTGGAATTTGTGTGTGCATTTATAATTGACTATATAAGGTAATTGATTTTCCACTTTCGCATTCTCTTGTTTTCTTGTCATTCAAAGTCCTCTCAAATTTCCTTCCATCTTCTTACCTTATTGCAATCTTTTTACTTTATTTCCAACAAAATTTCCATCGTTCTTTAGATTCCGTCATCATCTATAGGTATGGCCGAGAATTCTTTTTCATAGAATCTTTCAAATCAATTTACTCTTCTCAATCATGGGGTTACTCCCCCATCCACCTCCCCCCCAAAAGTTGCGGTAATGGATGTAACAGAAGTTTCAAGTCGACCTCAAAATCCAACGGCATAAGCTAAGGAGGTAGATAGTGTAGTATTACGATTGTTCGAGGAGGAGGAGGAAGAAATCATAGTTGGCAAGCTAGCTCTAGACATTTATCTAGATAATAGGGAGGAACGTAGACCAATCTGACAGCCTTCCGCCTCTAGTTCAAGCCTAGACACAATAAAAAGCATAGTTTGCAAGTCAAATGCAGACACTGTCCTCCCCAAGGGTTAGTTCATCCAACCTACATTCAAACATGAACGAGTGGCCATGATGGAAGGCAACAAGTTCTGTATCTAGCAAAGGTTCTTCGAGTTCGGGCTGTGGATTCCATTTACAGACTTCCAGATTTAGTTCTTTAACTACCACCATATCAATCCCCACGAGCTCGTTCCGATTGCTTACACGCTACTCGTGGCATTCGAGAGTTTATACGAATCTTTTGGAGTTAGGCCAACTCCTCAATTATTTTGCTTTTTCTCATGGCTTGAATAGTACGAGCCCTTCCTAAAGATGGTACTATTTGTCAAGTTGGGGTGAGGTGAAGCGGCTAGATGGGCTGACTACTTCATAGACGCGGAGTCACTTACCCGCCTAACTTTGTGAAGTAAGTTTCTATGCTTGTTATGTTGGTTGCTCTCCTGTTGACTTCTTTTGACATTGGTGTTGCCGTTTCAGATGATCAAGGTCACGTATGGCATACTTTATGTATGTACTGAGGGGGATCGGCAAATACGGGATTGTTTCGCTGACTGTCATTACTACTTTAGGATGTTCAGTCGAATGTTTGGTCGTAACGAACTTCATCTGTAGAGACTTACGGTGGTGGAGGCTGAGCTGAAAGATGCTCAAGCGAAGCACAGTGCAGCCAAGGAGGACTGTAGGAAGAAGGTGGCAAAGGCCGAGGAGCGGGCCAGAAAGGCCTTAGGCAAGCTGAGAAAGGCACGACAAGAGCTCGAGGGCTGTCAACCGCATCAATAGTCTCTCCGAAGTGGTTACCGACTATCGAGAGAGGGAGGCTTATCTCGCCTTGGAGCTTCAACAAGTGAAGGCTGGGGCAGCAAACTACAAGCGTGATATGGACATAATGCAAGATTGTCTTGATAAGTTTGCTGAAACAGAGCACAGCCTGAAGGAGCAAGTAGCGGGACTCGGGGAGTGTGTGGCTTAGCGCGACACATGTATCTAAGAGCTGGAGGAACTGGAGAGGATGACTAGGGATCGATACTACAATGACATATTCAATGAGATCCAGCTCAACGATGAATACCCTGAGCAACTAGTTGCAGTGATGGAGGGAAGTCAGCATAGAATGAGGTGCTAGATTCATGCAAGATCTGGGCTATGACCTTAGCTAGCTTGCTGAGAACATGCACATACCCCACACCCCTCCAAAGGAGAGGGAGAAGATAGAAGTAGAAATGGTGGTAGTGAAGGCCGAGGCCCAAGATGACGATGAAGTACCTCCACCGCTTGCTAGAGATAAAGAGCTGCCTCCTTCTCCCCCTACAATTGATGAAGAGTTACCTTCTCCCATTCCAAGAGAAGAAGTGCCACCTCCTCTCCCCGAGAAGCAGCCAAGTGAAACCCTTCTTCTTCCTACTGAAGATCAACTTGAGCTGACTCTAGCTCTATGCGATGACCAGTCACGTTGATCTCCCTTGCCTTTTTCCTGTGTATCATGGTTTTTCTTTTTCTTTGTTGTAAGAGCTATACGGGGTCGGTTTACTGACCTCGAAACCTTGTAAAGTTTGTAATTGGAAATGAATAAATGGAACTTGTTCTTGTCTTTTCTTCTTTCTTTTATGTTTACATTGTTTGGAACTTGTTCTTGTCTTGTCTTAATTCTATTATGTTTACATTGTTACTATATACTTTTCAAGTGTTACACTTTGTTATTCTATGGATTAGGTTGTGTTCTCATATGAAAATATGTCCATTTAGGGGTCTCGTCCCCTATCAAGAGTATCTTTGACATTCAAGCTTAAGCTTAGTCAGTGAAGATATCCCATTATGCTGGTATGGAATATGAGTTTGCCTATCTTGGCCTCATAGGGCCCTAGGACTCATACATTTTGTTGCTAAGTTAGGTTCCTTAGGTGTCCTCTTACCTAGAGGCTTGGACTTAACTTTTTAATCGCAATAATTGTGATTAAGTTTTAGGTTTGTGTTCTTTATAAGACAAATTAAAGTACAAAGAAAGACACAATTTTTGCAAAACATTAAGAAAATTATAATTTCGTTAAGTAATAGAATTATTTACAATGAGCAAAATACTTGAACTGCACTCTAAAACTTAGTCAAAGTACAAATGTAAATTCTCCATGTTCCATGTCCTAGGGATCAAATGTCCATTAAGCCTTTCTATTTCATGTTCCCCATGACAGACCACCCTTTGCACTTGGATTAGGTCTTCCCAATTTAAGGCTAACTTACCTTGGCCTTCTTTTAATCTAATGGCTCCAAGTTTCCTACTGACTAGATCTCCTAGTTGGAAGAATTTAGGCTTTACTTTCTTGTCATAGTACTTGACTACCCGCTATTGGTACGCTACCACTCATTGGCGAGCTTGGTCTCTCAAATCTTTAAGGAAGTTAAGGTTAGCTCGGAAACCAATCTCATTGACTTAGAGTTATAGGTCACAAGTGTGAAGGTTAGGAAGTTCAAGCTCGACTAGTAGGACTACCTCAATTCCAAAAGCCACATTGAGGGGACTCTCCCATGTAACTATTCTCAGAATTGTTTGGTAGCCCCATAGTATGTGAAGGAGCTCGCCAGCCCACTTCCCCTTCACTTAATCAACCTTTTTCTTAAGGCTTTAAAGGATGACTTTATTAACGGCTTTAGCTTATTCGTTCAATTGTGGATGAGCCATTGAGGTATAATGGGTTTTAATTCCATACTTGCCACAAAATTCTCTAAACTTTGGATTATCAAACTCATTCAACTATGGATAAGCCATTGAGGTATAATGGATTTTAATTCCATACTAGCCACAAAATTCTCTAAACTTTGGATTGTTAAACTATGTGTTGTTATTGATGACAATTGCACTTAGTATCTTAAAGCGGCATAAAATGGCTTTGCTGATGAAGTCTCTGGCACTTTAGTCAATGATCTTAGCCATAACATCGACTTCTTTCCATTTTGTGAAGTAGTTTGATAGTAACTATACTGTACTAATGTTGACCTATTGTCTTGTGAAATGGTCTAAGGATGTCTAGTCCCCACTAGGCAAAAAGGCTATGGGCTCATAATTTCATAAGGATACAACTTGGTTGCCTGTTAATTAGGGTTTGCTTTTGAAACTTGTTACACTATTGTACGATCACCTTAGTGTTCTTCACATTGGGCTAATAATACCTAACTTGGAAGCTAAGGCGGGGCTCATTATATGATTACTACTACTGTATGTTATTTTTGAAAGGTGCCGTAAGCTGCAAGACATAAAAGAGTGATGAGTTAAGGGGGTGCCCAGGCTATCTAGTGTTACCACTTCAATGCCCAAGTTAAAGTTTGTAAGTGTAGTGAGAAAAGGAACTTAAAGAGACTAAGAGAGCTTAAAGTTTTTTTATCCCTTCACCCATAGATGGTCTCTAGTATTTATAGAAGGAAATACCCTCGGGGTGGTAGTAGAGAACGTAAAGCATGTCTCTTAGAGCACGCCTAAAGTATATCAGTAATGGAAGAGTGGATAGTTACTGTTACTAATAGCCTATTAGGAGCCTTATCCAGAGTTTAACTAAGTTGTAAGGCCAATTGAGAAGAGAAGTGGGGCTATCAGTTGGGTTAATGACCACACCCTTGGTATTAAGCCAAGCTCGAGGAGGGCTTAGCCTTGCATTGGGCTTTAGCCTAAGCTAGGCTTGAACCTTAGTCTAAAATGACCTATTAGTAGTTGCAAATTCCAACATAGAGCTTAACTAATAAGTGCTTAACTTTGGAAAGTTAAAGACACTTAAGGAATGGTAAATTATATGCCCTTCTATAAAGTTGCCCATCAAGAAGAGTATGCTAGGTTACTTATTGCATTAAGGTCTTAACCTTCTTTCTTTCTTCAAGTATGATACCATCCTTCAAATAAGCAATAATTTGGTCCACCTAGCACGACACTATGGGTGGTTGGCTCTCATTAGCAAGGCACTCTTGTTGAGACCTATTAGCGCTCTTCTCAAGCAAGAATTCCACTAACACTTTATTGTCCAAGTCGGAGAGCCATGTTGAGTCAAGCTTTGATAGTTCATTCACTTTGACATTCTTGACTTAAGGGATCTTAGCAATGCTCCATGAAGGGAAGTCAGAGCATAGGGATTTGATGACCTTTAGGTATTTGGTCATCCCTTCATCTTTTACCCCGTATTCCTCTTTGACCTATTAGACTTTAAGTTGTTAGTCAAAAACAATTTTAATCTTCTTTGCTCCAATTCCCTTATCCATTTTTAGTCCAACAATGAGGACTTCATACTCCACTTTGTTATTACTAGCTGGGAATCCAAACTTTAAAGCATACCAGACTTCAATAGCATGCAATCCATTCAGTACAAGTCTAGCTCCACTCTCCCTTTGAGTAGGCTTACCATTAACATGTTAAATCCAAGTAGATTTCTCATCAACTTTGGTTGGTGCTTCATCTTCCACTATTGATTCAACAATAAAGTTAGTCAGTACTTATGCCTTAATTGCTTTGCATGGTTAATATTGGATGTCATATAAACTAAGCTCTAAAGTATAGTAGACAATCCATCTTGACACATCAGGCTTTTAGAGAATTGGTCTTAGGGGTTGGTCGATAAGTACCAGTATTTGGTGAGAATCAAAGTAAGGGCGAGGCTTCCTCACAAAGATGGCCATGGATACGACAAACCTTTCTATTTTTGAATATTTGACTTTGAAGCCCTATAAGACATGGATGACATAGTAAACAGGATGTTGTTCTCTTGCATCAGCTTGGATGTACATTGAAGAAGAGGCATGACTACTAATGTAGTGGTAAAGATAAAGCTCTTTTCCAATAATAGGTTTGGACAAAACAGGTGGTGTAGTGAGGAAGTGCTTTAGCTCATCAAATGCATTATGACATTCTACTATCCATTAGAAGTTCACTAAGTTCTTAAGGATTTTGAAGAATTTAATCCATTTGTCCACAGATTTGAACATAAACCTTCTTAGTGTAGCAATTTTTCTTATGAGTCTTTGAACTTCTTTAACTGTCTTAAGAGGTTACAAGTCCAATATGGCCTTGATCTTCTCAAGATTGGCCTTTATTCCCCCATGAAGTAACCATGTAACCAAGGAACTTCCCAGATGCTGCCCTAAAGACACATTTCAAGGGGGTTCAACTTCATATTGTAATGGTGAAGCATTTGGAAGGTCTCTTCAAGATTTGCAAAGTGCCCTCTAAGCTCCTTGTTCTTTACTATCATGTCGTTCATGCATACTTCAACGTCACAACCAATTTAGTGCATAAACATCTTTGTCACCAATTTTTGGTATGTTGCCCCAACATTTTTAAGTCCAAAAGGTATTACTTTATAGCAATATGTTTCAAAGTTGGTGACGAATGAAGTGACCTAATCAAGTTTATGCATCATAATTTGGTTATAGCTTAAGAAGGCATTTATAAAACTGAAGAGTGCATGACTCAAGGTTAAGTCAACCAGCTAGCTGATTCTAGGAAGGGGAAAACAGTTTGATGTGAAATCCTTAGTTCAATTATGTCTTAGAACTCGTTATCAATCAAATCAGCATTTGATCCTCACTAATGTAATCGTATAGGTTTGTTCAATTATCTTAGAACACTTTTTTTTATAAGAACCTAAGATATGAATAAAAATTCCCCTTGAACCCTAGATCAAAGGTATTCAAGAACAAGAAAAATAGGAAGAAAAATTAAATTACTAAAGAAAATCTCAATTACAATCAATTCAACACCTTATGCATAAAGAAAGCAAGCTCTCCCATATAATTTAAGAAAAGAAACAATCTTTTTACCCAAAAGAAAAGCTCTTCCTCTAAACTAAAAGTCCCTTATATAGGGTTATAACATTCATTGCATCTAGCCTAAAAGAAGATGAAAGGGTTTAAAAAAAAAAATCAGATCAGTCTCTACTAAGAAGATGAAAGGATTTAAATTGCAAAGTTAAGGCCTTAATTTCGCCCTTAATTGTCTCTGGTCGCCAACTTCAAACAAGTTAATCATCTTAGACTCCACATGTGGACAACCCATTATTAACCCATTTTTGGACAAATAGTTGAAGTTGCTCCTTTAGCCTTTTAGCTTGTGCCCTAGTGATTGGTCTATTGAAATCTTGAACTTCTCTTTGAATACAAGCATCTCCAATGTTTATAAATACTCAACCATTTTTTCTCATTAAAGAGATTCAAGAGATCAAAGAAACAATGTTCCACTGAGAATTTTCATCTCCAAAGTATTAAATAAGATTTCAAGTGAAAAACAATCTTTATTGCTTAAGAACTACAAGGTTGATGCCTGAGATCCCCTAAACTCCCTTGTCTGTCATTTGTGTATTTGAGACTCTTGAGATTATCTATTTTTCCTCCCTACCACTCTCTCCCTAGTCATCTCATCACATGTCATCTCTATATCACTTCTTTGAAATCATGTGTAGTGCAATCAGTACCCTCTATCTACATCTTCTAATAGTCGATTAGACTTCTAAATAATGACAATAATAAAATGCTAGCAAATTTGTGCACCTACGATATACATGTAAAAATTAAATACGATAATTTGATACAATTTAGAATATAACACAAAGTAACTAATTAGATTGTTATAAAAAATAAAATAAAACAATATAGAGAAATAATAATCTCATTCCATCACTTACTATACATCAATATCAACATGACTGAACATGTTATATCATAGATTGGGAGCATAAAAATTGAAGAAAATCAAATTTTAAGAGCATAAATTTTTTGTCATATTTTCAATAAAAACACACGAAAAAGGAAAGAAATAGCTATAATTCAATATTTTTTTTTACCAATTAAAACACAATGTGAAAAAAGAAAGTACCTCTAGTTATTACCAAATGAAGAGAAAAATATCAAAACTAACCATTCTAAAAATTAATTTATTTAATATTGACAATGCACTCACAATGCATGTACAAAAGGTAAATAAAGACATGCAATAGAATTTATAGCACACTAAATAATTGAATCAAATTGTATACATAGCTAACGATTCAAAAAAAATAAATAAAATAAAATATAAATATTTTAGAAAGTGTTTATAAAATAAATAATAATAATAATGAAAAAAAAGGGAGAAAGCAATGCACCAAAAATATGTTAATTGTGACTGATCTATTTCCTTAAAGAAGTCATCATTTAAAAATTGTACCAAATAAAGAACTATGTACATAACAAAGCAAGATTTTTTTAATAACTTGACATTACATCATAATCCTTGCTACTTAGCCAACTGACGACACATTGTGATGTCAGTGCTCAAATGAAATAGTTGGTGTTTTAGAAATCATCAATATCAATTATAAAATTAAATTAATCAAATCACTTAATATATACATATCAAGATATTATTTTCTTAATGATTAAGAGTTGAAAAATTGTACAAAATATGAATTATTAGGAAGAAAACAAAAATTTAAAAAGAAAATTAGTATTAATGGAGAATTCCAATTATATACATAAATACAAAGGCGTTCATCGAACATTAGCTACAAATATACTATGATTTTAACAGTAAGATAATTAGAATACTAAAATATTTAATGTACCTAAAAAAAATTCATATAATGTAGAAATTACTTAAAAATACTTAATTATGGTAAATGGATAACAATATATCTTAAAACTATGTGATAAATGCAAGATCTAATATATATCAAAGTATTACACAATGAAGATGTATATCCATTGTATACTAGAGTAGTTTTGCAAGCAATGACTTAAGTCAGATATTCATTTTATCAAGACATATATTCATTGTTATTTGATAAATGATTTGTTTACTTAATTATTTATCTTTTGGAAGCACCAATAATATGGCTATAGCACCCTTTGGTATTAATATTGTTTGCATTAATCACATATTATATATTAACTTTCTTATTATTCATTTCAGTTATATTAATATTAACATTACTCACACTTTAATCATTAATTTGTTAATAAAGTTTGATTAAAATAAATGACTTCATTACTTTATCTAATGAACAAAACTCTTTATCTTTACATATAAAATGATATTAACATAATTATTAACTATTCCTACCCATTAAGTGATTATTTTAGCATCTTTTCTTCATTTATGTATTAAAATCTCATAGCAATTTGCAATTGATGTATGCTTATAACATAGGAAATCATACAACAAAAGTTTGACTCGTAATATGCTTTAGGAAAACATCAAATGCTTAATAAAATTAGCAGATGCCCACTTGCGTTACGTGTGCAATTAAAATAAGTTTTTATAAGTGATATTGATAAAAGAAGTACATATAATAAAAATAAGACACTTTAATAATGGTTTCATTACATTAGCCTATTATAACATAAAACACACCCAAAGAAGTCATATGCAATTATCTTTTTTCTTTTTTACTTTTACAACCACCAAATACCAATGACATCAAAATTCCTTATATACACATGTGATGTAAAATAAATTGCATTCGAGGTTACTAATTCAAGAAGGGATAAATTTATAAGCCATTGAGTGACATTCCTTATGTGATCGTTAGTGACTCCATGTTATGACCATGAAATAAATTGGTTTATTTAATAAAATTAAATATTATAACATAATGACATCTAAAATTGCTCCAAAAGAATTTGCAATGAAAATAAATACAATGAAATCATTGAGATTAGATTATGAAATAACTATGCATTCATAATACATATGTTTAAAAAATAAATATGATAAAATCATTTAAGCTAAGGCATAAAATAACCATATATGTGAAGTCTGAAAAATTTCAAAAAGTTATATAAACAATTATAGAAAATAAATAGAATAATAAATATTATTTTATTCTAAATTTGTGATAATAATAGGTTTTAAAAATTTAAAGAATTAGAAAGAATGACTTTCGCAAGGAAGATAAGATGATGAACGTAATAAATTGAATTTTATGAAATATATTACCGAATAAATTTAGGAAGCGACGTACTTGAAAATATCTGAATATAGATATATAAACAGATAAATGAAAATAATTATAAAATTTAACTTTAGTTTGGGTAAATTAAATTAAAAGAATAAATCATCCGAAACATAATTTTTAAACAATATTAGGTTAAATAATGAAATTAATTTAAATTATAAATCTAGAAATTTCAAATTAAAATTTAGAGTAAATATTTATCTTCGAAATAATCAAATTAACCTAGACATAAAATTTTGTAATAAATTGTTAAAGATATAATTTTTAAAGATATTCCGGTACACATGCAAAATGTTAAAATAGAGATATTTTTAAATAAAATATAATTATAATATAATACATAAATATACATATAAATATATATAACTATAAAAAAAAAGTCCCATCCCCTTTCTTTTCTTACCTTTTTCTCCCCCGACCGGCCTTTGCTCCCTCACTTTCTCTTTCTTCCTTTTTCTTTTCTTTTCTCCCGGCCATCTTCTTCCCTTCTTCTTCTTCTTCCTTCTAATCACGACTATGACGACTGGAATGACGGCAGCAACTCAGACGACAACCTCAGTTGCAACGACAATCGCAGCAACAACGAACGGCGACGGTGGCGATGATAGCAAATGTGACGACTTCGACCCAGCAACTTCGACGACGACAGCGACGGTGACGGCAATAAATCAGCAACTGCAATGATGACAGCAACCCTAGTGGCAACAGCAATGGTGACAACCACGGCCGTAGTAATAGCAACAGCCCTCGACAGTAGCAGCGACGGCAATGGTGAACGGCAACAACGACTTCGACCCCAGCAACGATGGCCACCACAACGGCAGCAATGGTGTCCACGACCGCAGCTTGGCGTCATGTTGCCTCGTCTCCTTTCCCGACGATGGCAAGTGACAATGATGATGGCAACTCCGGCGGCAGTGGTGGTCGCAACAACTGATAACAACCCCGACGGCCGCAACGTCCGACGGCAACTCTAGCGGCAACAACAACGGTAGTGGCAACGACGACGACAACCTCCAACAGCAACAACAATGGCAACAACAAGAACAGCCTTCAAACAACAACAGCAACGGAAGTAGATGGTGTGAGAAGGTGTGTTTGTGTGTACGTGAAGAAGTGAGTGCAGGTGAAGAAGGGTGTGGGCGTCCGTGGAGAGAGGCCATGTGTGTGCGCGTGTATGTGAGGGAGGTGAAAGTTGTGTGATGCCAACTGGATAGCGAGGAGGAAGAAGAAAGAAGTAAGGGAAGGTAGGGCTTGGTTGCTGCCGATGTTAGGCGATTAGGATGAGGAGGAAAGGAAAATAGCCACGGCAGCGTGTAGCCGTGTATGCGTGTGTGCATGCAAGGAAAGAGGTGTATGTGAGTGTGTGTGGGTGAATGAAGGTGTGTATGAGTGTGTGGGTGTGCGTGGATGGAGGCCGTGAGTGTGTGTACGTATGTGGGGGAAAGGGAGAGGCAAGTGTGTAAGTACGTATGTGTATTGAAAGGGTGTGTGGTGAAGGATGACGTGTGTGTGGTGAAAGACGGTGTGAGAATGAAAGTGAGTAGTGTATGTGAAGATGGTGTAGGTGATGGTGAGTAGTGTATGTAAGGATGTGTGTGTGTTGGTGATGATGCATGGTGTGTGAAGGTGTGTGTATGTATAGAGGAGGAGTCGAGTGTGTAATGCTTGTGAGTATGCACGTAAGTGCATGAAGTGATGCAGGGTGGTATGTGTATGTGGGTGTGTGGTATGTGTGTGTATAAGGGTGTATGTGTATATGTATGGAAGGTGTGGAATGTGCGGAACATGTGTATATATGTATAGAAGGTGTAGGGTGCATGGTACTTGGGTGTATATGGATGGTGTGTGTGGAATATGTTGCATGTGTACATGTATAAGGAAGGAGTGGTATGTGTAGGCATGTATGTATGTATGTGAAATAGTGTTTGGTGTATGGACATGTGCGGAAGTTGAGGATGATGTATGTGGGATATGTACGTATGAGTATGAGATAATGTACAGAGTGTGAACATGAATGTGTGGGTATGGAAGGTGAATATAGTGTATACAAAGTATGTGAGCATGTATTGATAGTGTAAGATGTATATAGAGTATGCGATTAAGTGTGTGAGATGATGTATGGTGTAGGTATGTGAGTATGGATATGGGAAGTGTGTAATGTGTGTAGAGTATGTGGGCAAGTATATATTAGGGGTGTGAAGTGTGTATGTATATGAATAAGAAAATATCGGTGCGTATGTGATGTGTGGGAAAGGCTGGTGTATGTATGATGGAAGCGTGAGTGAGGATGAAAACTAGTAGAAAGTATGAGGAACTTGTAGGTAGAAATATCAATAAAGAAGAGAAGAAAGAAGATGATACAAACCTTTAAGGACTACTAAATCCTGTAGGTTATCCTACAAGTAGTTCGTTGGAAGATATTAGAGACAATTGAATAAATGAAAGGTTTAAAGATACTTCATGGACGAGAGAAGTGTCTATGATGGTGTAAATGGTGAAGGGAATGATTCAAGCAATACTAATATGATGGCTTGGGAGATATTTGGAATGAAATGGATTTCACAATGGAATGTTCAAAGGATGTTGAGGAAGATCATTCTTGGCTAAATACCCTAATGCAAGATCTTTAGTTGTCTTTTCCAAGGATATCTTGCATATGTGGAAGAAAGAATTCCAAATTTGGCAAGTCGAAGACATTCCATTGCTCGACTTCTATACAAGGAAAGCAAACAGTCGATCACAGCAACTTAAGGTGTTGGAAGCACGGATTCGAAGGAAGTTCAACATTCAAATCTTGTTCGCCCAAAGTTCCATAAGGAGGAAACTTCACGCCTTGTCATCAACCACAAGATGAGCAGAGTACACATATCGGGTGCTAGAAGACTACTAAAGTCAAGTGGAGATGCGGCTTTGTGATTGGGTTAAGGAAGCATCGCAGAAGGATACTGACTTCAAGAGGAACGTAAAGGAGTTACTCGCTGGAATCACTCAACTCCGGCTAGGACTACGACAACCTTAAACAAGTGAGTGGGAAACTTAATAATATGCTACTATGTTGTGTTGTATGTGGAATGCTATGCATGTGAAATTGATGTTTGTTGTGCTGTTATTTGATATGATTGTTGTTGAGTTAAGTTATGGGGTAAATAATAACGAGTTAGGTAAGAAGTCATGAAGAAAATAGGAGAATGAATGGTCCGAGAGTTTAGATGCTATTACCTTAATGATAGCACCTAGCGCCATATCACTAGTGCTATAACCATAAGCCTAACCCATGTTTTACAAATCGTTTTCTTTCAAAACAAACTAGGACATAAAAAACTTAGCTTTCCTTCTACAGCTACCGAGTAGGTAAGCTTAGTGGGAATAGGGTGTATAGGTATCATTATATATACATGTCAGAGCCAGTTCCTAAATGTGTATACATATACTCAACAAACTTATTTTCATATGATATTTACGAAATACACTCATGAACCCAACCATACCAATCATGAGTGCAACCTTGGTTTTTACAACTCAATGACCATATTTTCTCACCCTCTTAAGTACGCAAGGGAAGATGTCTAGTAAATTGTCCTTAATTAAGAAGAGGTCCCAAACATAAATATGTATAGATATGTATATATGTATATTATACACAAGTGTCTTGAAGACATTAAAAGGAAGATGCAAGACGACTTTTCTGGCTCTCAAAAGTGTGAGAATGATAAAGCACTTGAGAAGTGCGATGGCATAGAGGTGTCAAGGATGATTAATGTAAATTAACCCCGAGTAGTTGGTTTAACATGCGAGATAAATGACATAGAGGTGCTAGAAATGATTGTAAGCCAACCTAAGTAGTTCGGCATTTGATAGAAATGGCACGGAGAGGTGCCGAGATAATTTAATCCATTATAAAACTAGATAGGTCTACGTCCACGGGGTTTGGGTTTAATGTTGGTGTTGCGTAACAAGAAATGCATAATCCTTGCTTTTGATGAGTGAAATGGAATGTTTGATGTTTACTTCTATGGTATGATTGATTGTGATTGTAAATGTGGTTTGATCACTTTAAATAAATCAATTAAAGTACGAATTGGATGATATTAAAACTTGACTTGCATTTTCATGAGACATTGCATGAGATTGAAGGCCATCACTGTCACAGGATGTGTCGGAAGTGATCAAGAGGATCGTTGTTCTGCCAAGTGCGAACTAAGTAATTAAGAGATTGTCGTGCCTTGACGGTTTGACGGTTCCGAGTCCGGCCTGTCCTTGAGGGGTTTTGCTCCGTCTGGTGTAAAGATGCACGGGAGCATTCACTGTTGAGTTAATAAAATATCCTAATTAACAAGTGATAAGATAAATAATCCGAGTAATGACCTGGGCACTGATGGTGGCTTCGGAATCCCCAAACCAAGGTCAAGGGGAGCGTAAACCCTAGATTTCACGTCGGTTACTAGAAGACTACGTGAAATGCTACATTTACATGGTTGTTCGTGCATATCATATGTTTAATATCTTAATTTGAATTTGCTTGCGTATGTATATAGCATATGTCTAATGTTTGATTTAAGTTTGTCTGTGTGTGTACATAGCATTGAAAGTATTACCATTCCATTCACTAAGCCATGGTGTGCTCACTCCCTCACAGACTTTCTGCAGGTAGCGAGTACGAAAGCTTAGGATGGGATAAGATGTGAAATGTCGAGAGATTCTAGAAGACCAGAATGACAAAGTAAGAGTTATGGATGATAAATTGTTTAAACGAAATGTTATGACCCCAATGTAAATAGAAATGTTTAAATTGAGAAACTTAGGATTTATTCTATTTTACTGATTGGTAAGGGATACCGATTCTCTACGATCATGGTTGACCGTAGGGTATGGGATCCATAGTTGTAATTTATTATCTAATTATGTGTATTAAAACTTGATGTAGATGTAATTATTTACTTAGAGTTTTACGATCTCTGACTCGTAAGATGATTATCATGTAACGGGTGCACACGTGTCATAATAATTTTAGTAGAGGCTTCTAGGTTCCCTTTTGGGGCATGACAATATATGATATTATATATTAAGTAATTAAATAAATAATTTGAAAACAAACTACTCAAAGAATTATGAAAGAAAGAAGGGTTGATTTGTACCATAGAAATACGTCACGACATTAAACTATAGGATTTGCGTATGAAATAATAGATATAACCCATAGAAAATGAATATAGAAGAGTTGAATAATTTTATAAACACTATAATTATCATGATTAGGGAAAAATAAAACATATAATAAGCTTGTAAAAGAAAAAAAAATGCACACACAAACACAATTACAATAAGATAGTGGAAGGATGCAAAATGACATGATAATATCAATCTGTAAAAAAAAGAGATAATAATGAAGAATTAAAGATCTCGATAGCGCTAGAGAGAGTTACAGAAGTTGAAATCTTCTTAAACTTTGGGAATTAAAAAAAAAAAAAAAGATTTGTCTATCTACTAATTTATGTTCCTTCTTCCTACAATTTCCTTACATCTTGTTGCTCATTTGTTGACATTTAATAAAAGATATTCTCTTTTATTGATCTGCCTTTCACTTCTTCTCAATATGACCAATAAAATTTAAAAGCATTGTTGAATTACTAATTCTTCATCCTGCCCCAGAACATAAGTGCTACTGGATAAATTCTTTAAAAAATTAAATAAATAAAATGTAAATAGCACTAATAAAACCACATGTTAGATTCTTTATCGAACTATAAATAAATTAGCCTTCTAAGCAATAAAAAATACATTAAAAAAATTCAACATGCCATAACTACATAAAATTAAACCTTTGTAAATCCAAAATCAACACATGTTGAAGGGAGAAGCCTTGATGAGGTCATTCACAATAACAAATGCCACCAAGTGCACTTCTATGCATTTACTATAATCACTTAAAAGAAAGATTAAAAATAAGAGAAAACACACTATTTTTTATTATGTATATAAAAAAGAAGAGAGAGATTAGAATTATAGTGAAAATAAAAAGGAACATAATTTTCAGTATAAGAAATTGATTTCCTCCTATTCATGCATATTAATTGTAAAAAAAGGCATTGAGCATTGATAGAGCTAAGCTTAAACAAGTTTAATTTTTTAAAAAATAGCTTTTCTTTTTTAATGGAGCAGTCGAATACTTGCCCCCTCGGTTAAAGTTTCATTATTATTGGTAAATTTTTAACTTAGTAGTTTTAGACATTGAAAATCCATAATGAATATTACTTTGATAACCTTATATTTGTTTGGATAAAATTATCTTTAGTCGAAAGAAATAGCTTGTTGGTCTTAGAAAAATCCCTTCTCTTTCTTACATCCACCACCGTGAAATGCGAAGAGCAATAATTTAATATTTGGTTGTGGAGCAATTTTATAGTGCCATTACTGATAGGACAACCCTTACCGTTATTTTTTTATTATAATAATTTTTTTTTCAATTATACTAAAATCAAAACTTATTAATAGTAAAATGAATCCGTGAACAATTTTCATAAAAATTCATTGATAATTTTCTTTTAAATAGTAAACCATCCCAAATTATAGTGAGCAATGTCGATTGATAGTAAAACAAGCTATAGAAAGACCACGATGGCAAGTGACAACATCGATAAAATTCCCATGCTAATAATATTGCTTAAGCATAGAAAATATTTATGGTTTTCAAACCATTAATTTAATATTAGGCAAGATAATGTGATTAGCCTATTATTTTAAGAAACGAGTATCTAAACTTTCATATCGATTTTTTTTTTCAACTATGTACTACATAATTGATGAAAAGATGGATGTAGATTTGTTCAATCCTTGAGGGGAAACAATATTCATACTAACCACTTAGAAATCCTTATGACCCATTTACTTTGTAGAATAGAATAGATAGAGAATAGAAAAATTATACTATAGGAATGACTATTATCAAGAATAGATTGAGAATTTTTATTTTAGTATTTACTTCATATAATTTTTTATTATAAGGAATACTCATTCCAGTATTTACTTTACCTTATTGACTACAGTATCAACATGGAACTACGAATAGAATTACCCATTTGTCTTTATTTAATTATTAATTGTCGTATTAATAAAAATATAATAAGAGTATAATTGATATAATATTTGAATTTTTTATTCTTACTACAAAGGAAATAAAAAATTCCACCATTTCTTAGGTAATATTTATTTTGAATGGAGTAAGAATAAAGAAATCTTGATAATAAAAATTTCTTCCTCATTTTTCTGAATAAATAAGATAATAGATAGTTGAAAGTAAATAATTATTCTATTCTCTTTTGTTTACCTCCAATTAACTAATAGTTAAAACTCCATGTGCTTATTAAAATAACAAAAAGATTTACTACAACTTAAAGAATTACTTAAAAAACAAAAAAAGAAAAAAGAAAAAAAGGGGGGAACTACCAACTTATTCCCTTAATATTTAGTTATACTTGATGTCTTTTTCATTTTTTTTTTGTTTTTACTTTCATTTTATTTTTATCAAGTATGAAATGGTCATACAAGAATCTAAAAGCATTTTTCTTTAACATTGTTTAGGTTCAAAAGCTCCTTTCTAACACTTTTTGCCTAAAAAAAATTATTGCAAGTACTACAATCTTAATTTCATTAAATCCAACATTATGCAATATAATTAAAAAAAGAAGAAGCAATAGTTAAGTGTTAGGTATTTTAAATAATTAAAATTTGATGTATTTCCTTTTCTAAGTTCATCGCACAAACCCATCAACTATATTACAAATACTTTCCATTTTATTGGAAACATGATAAAAAAGCATCAATCAAGCAATAAATTCAAATAATTAAACTTAATGGATTTCGGAAAATAAATAAATAAATAAAAATCAACGAATTTCCTTCTTCAAAAGTTCATTGTGTGAAAATATCCATTATGGTACAAATACTTTCTATTTCTAGGCGGTATATAAAAAAGTGCTGATTAAGCATTATATATTGTATCTTTAAAGTGTTTTAGACATATCTTATTCAGTGCTAGAGTAATTAGTAGAGGAGATCTAATTGTAGCTATTACATGCATGTCGCATACATCTCATGCTACATATGGTCTCAAAGGAGTATCATAGGATGACATATGGAGAATGACTAAAAATAAGAGGTAGAGAGCAAAAACAAGCAATCTTAGGAAGTTTGAATGTATTAATAATAGGTAGAGAAGATATATAGCATCGGTACCGCAATTCGTGGAAACAAGCAATGTGTTCTTTGTTTTGAACTCTGTTTGATCTTTTATGAAAATAATCTAACAGCACCTTTGTTTGTTTCAATTTTTGAATATGTCAAATGAGGAGAAACTTTAAGTATTTATAGAGTTTGGTTACCAACACCATCTATTGGATGACATCGGTAATTGATAGTCGAGATGAGTCATTTTCTTGATAGATTCTTCCATGGGCTTCTTTTAAGTCCAAACCTATGGAAAAAATCTTTTGAGTGCATGAGCTCTTTTAAGAAAGGTTGAGAGAGGACTGGTTGGTTCAATGGCCCTTGCTTCAAACCTACTATGTTAAATCTCTCTATTGTCCCAAATATGTGAACTTTATTCCATAGACCCCTATCACTTAGTTCAAAGAGTTAAACCTAGTAATTACTAGGTTTAAGTCCCAAAATTCATTTTAGCTCTCTACAAAGTATAATGTCCCTCTAAGGCACATTAGAAGTTATCTTCAGAACTCCACATTGCCCTTTCAACATTGCTCCTAAATACTAGCATTTAAATTATGCTTCATTGGAAGCATTGCTATTGCTGTAACATAGTTTTTCATAAATGTTATTAATTCCCTAGCCTTCCACCTTCGTGCTACTCTATCTCAAGGGGGTGTGCTCAATTCCTTCATTATTTTTATGGAGTAGTTTCTTTCTATAACTTTTCTAAGATCTTTTTTTTTTTTTTAATACAATTGGTTACTCCTATCTTTAAATTGATTCAAGGGTCAGTTTTGCATTATTTCTATTAAAAGAGGAGAGTTGATCTCTTGCTTCTTTCTGTAACTCCTTCGGGCTCTCCCTTGTCTAGATACAATGGGTTATTACTATCCCCAAGGGTGAGTTTTGCACTATGAGAAAAGTTCTCTCAAAGCCTCACCCACTTTATTAATGGGATCAACACATACTCTAGGGTTAAATTATACTCTTAGATCATGCACTTTCTTAGATAACTCATTGTCATTAGTAATTATAACGATATATATCAATCAAATCACTATTTATAGTTGGATAGAATTATAATAAACTATTAACAGAATCTTATGTATAGTGTGCTTCATGCATTACTTCCTTAACCTAATGATTCTCATCCTATATTACTTTTACTAAAATTTACTTCGAATACTTAAGCTTAACTTTCATATTATTTATTGTTTATTATGACTTAAAGTGTGGACAAATAAAGAAGTGCATCCTTAACATATCTATTTTAACAATATATTTTATTAAAATGGTGATATATAAATATATTAAAAAAAATGATCTGGCTGATTATTTATTTATTTTTTTTGATAAACCTAACTTTTACTCGTCTTTCTAGAACTTATCCATAGTTCCAGTATCATTGGGGAATTCATCGTACGCGTATGGCCTCAATAAGATTTTTCTCTTTTAACTCTTATGCTTCTTGAAATCTCACATATGCGTGACGCCCACGGAATCGTTTAATCCCTCTAGACTGGAAGTAACTCATACCTGGCTCTAGAGGATATTATTATTGTGGGATGATAAGAAGTGGTTTATTATATATATATATATATATTTTTTGGTTAAACAAGAATAAGAGTCTATGTTCTTTAATAATAATAATAATAATAATAATAAACGATTAAAGTGGTGTCAAACCCAAAGCCTGCAGACCCCATCAACACCCACACCCACCCCTCTCCTAATAAATAATATAAATAACCAAAATAAAACACACTTTTTACTTCACGCAAACCTACACAGGCTATACACAATACACTACAATCCCAATCCACTTTCTCTCTCAACCCCCTTGTCTTCGTTACCACACACCATCATTCTTCTTCTTCTTCTTCTTCTTCTTCTTCAGTCCTTTTGATTCCATTCTCTTCTCTCAATCGTAAAACGCAAGATTCTCTCTCTCTTTTCTTTTTGCTTCTCCTTTCCTCTTTCTTATTAGCAATCAAATCAAAGCTTCATTGCAATTGTGGTTGGTGTTGTTCCCATCCCACACCGATTCGTCGGGGAAAGGACGAACAGCTGAAATCAAAACCTCCATTTTCAATTCAATCCACCTTGAAAACCCTAACCCAAGTCACATCGATGGTGTTTAACTCTGTTCCTCAGTCGGATTCCCACCAAAGGCAATTACAACGACAATCACAGCGGCATCAAACCCCTATTAGAAATACCTCAATGGCATCATCAACCTTCTCCGCTAAATCGCAGCCTCTCCATAACTTCTCTTTAACCGATTTGAAGTGGTCGATGAACCACGCTACTCCTCACCGTATTCGCTCTCAAAAATCCCCTCAACGCGCCGCAGATGCCGATCATTCTCTCATCAAAATCACCGCGTCCGAGCCGGAGAAGGATAAGCAGGACCATCACCACCGCCGCGATCATCACGGCCCTCATCCTAAGAGCTATCACTTCCTCCCCTCCTCCGATAAAAAAATCCCCGCCGGTAGAGAGATCGAGCTCTCGAAGAGGGAAGAAGAAAAAGGTGATGGTTTCGGTGCCCTTCCGGTTGAGAAAGCCACGGCGTCGAGTCATAGATCAAAGATCTTGCTCCGATTCAAATCCAAAGCCAAGGTCGATGACGATTCTAATCAAGAACGCGCTCTGTTGGCGCCGATCAATGCTCAGGTTGAAGACGTGCAAGCTCCGGTGGTTCAATCCTCTCCGGCTGTTCAATCGCCGCTGGCGGCTGAGACCGAAGAGTTAGCACCGAGAGCGTGGAACTTGAGGCCGAGAAAGCCAGTGTCGAAGAAACCTAATGATTGGAACGGCCTCGCTCCGTCTTCGAACAAAGGAGAGTCGTCCTCAGCCGGTGCGGGGCTGAAGCGAAACGGAAGCGAAGAAAAAGCGGAGAATAATGAGGAAGCGAAGAAGAAGAAGATGATGAAGCTGTCGATACCGCTGACGAAGGGAGAGATCGAAGAGGATTTCGTTGCTTTAACAGGGTCGAAGCCTTCAAGAAGACCCAAGAAGAGGCCTCGAACAGTGCAGAAACAGCTCGATTTCTTGTTCCCTGGCCTCTGGTTGAGTTCCGTCACTCCTGATTCCTACAAAGTCGTTGCGAATGATAAAAAGGTACCTCCTTTTTTTTTTTATTTGAATTTTTAATCAGTAATTGCTTAAGATCTTTTTTTCTTGGTTTGATTCTGTTTTCGCAGGGTTAGAGATGGATTGCTATTAGACAAGATCAGACTGGAGATTAGGGGCATCTCCGATTAGGGTTTCTGATTAACTTTTCAAGTAGGTTAGAAACTAGAAGATGAAGATGAAGGAAAGGGAGGAGAAGGAACTGATTATTAATATTTTGCCGTTCCTTTGCGTATATTGGGGGTTTTATATTTATATTTTTAAATTTCTCAACTCAATGTACAGTACAGTTAGGATTATATTTGAATGAATGAGTATAATGTTATGGTGAATAATCTGGATGTACTCTTTTATTTATTTATTTATTTTATTAATAAATAGTAGTTGTGAATAATAATAATAATAATACTTCCTTTTCATGGAGGCAGTGAAGAAGAGCTGGGGAGTGGGGATAGGGTTTTTGTTTTCCGGTCTCCATTCTGAAAATAAATAAATAAATAAAAAGAGATGGTCAACCCACAAATATGGAACACATATTCTTTGACTTTGTTAATTACATAAGCTTTATTTATCAATTATCTTGTCTTTATTGCCAAGTAAAAAAAAAATAAAAATTACACACACATATATATATTTAGTCATCCAAATTTGACTGTATGTAATATAAAATATATATATATATATATATATATTTAGGGACAGCCTTGATGACAGCTGACTTAAGGTTGGCCATCTAAAGGTTGGGAGAGCTAGCCACAACCAAAACATTAAAAATTGCAACTAAAACATGTGGTGACTCAAGCTCTCTCTCTTTTCTCCGGTTTTTGTAATTTATTATTGATTTGTATTAACTCTTGATAGAATTTTTTATGGAAGTAATAGAATGATTCAAATGAGGGCGAATAAAATTAAGATAAGAAAAAAAAATTAAATAATTTACATTAAAAAAAATAAAAATAAAAAAGTTTACAGCAAGAAGAGAAAGAACTTGTACTAAAAAAACTTTTTTAATGGCTTGTTCCGCAAGAATTCTAAGAAATTGTCCCGTTCGAGATATATGCCAAAGTTCCATTCCATTTGCAAAAAACAATGGCGTGATCCAGGAGGCCAAAGTTGGATAGTTCTCTTAATGAGAGATTATTAACAAAATAATTAAAAATAAATAATAATAATCACTTTATTGTGTATTAAATTGTTAGTCCGTCTTGGTGTTTAATTGCACTAAGATGGGACACAATTAAGACAACAACTATGATATTTATAATAATCACAAATCTTGCGTATTCTATTCAATCATATATAGATATTTATAATGGTAAAACAAACATTTATTATTATATATTAATTTTTTGTTCAAGTATTTGAATATGATTAATAAAGTTATATTCGAGACAGAAATCCTTGATAACAAAAAACTTATTTATCATATTTTATGATCTTGTCCAAATTGGAAAGAACATAAACTAGATAAGATGTTGTTTAATATGCAAATGACAATTAAAGGTATAAAAATATGTTCAAGTAAAATTAATTATAAAACTAAGAAAGCTCAAAGTGAAAGGTCTTGGAAGGGTAAACAAGTCATTTTAGCCCCTCTCTTTTCTTATATATAGAACATTAACCTAATCTTCTTGTCATTAAAAGAAAAATTACCTCTATCATGTTTCTTGCTAATTTTAAGGCAAGAAATTTAGCCTTTTCATCCAAAATAAATAATTCTATCATTGTTAGAGATAATTCAAGTTTAATTATCTCTACATCGATACTAACTAATTTTGGGTATCATTCAAGGAAAACCCAAGGAAAAGACTTGTGGTGAAATTGTTAAAAAGTTTTGCCACAATTTTCTCTATTTGAGAATTTTGATATACTTACTTTAAGCTAAGAAATCCAAAACTAATTAGAATTCCTTTAATCTTAAGGGAAACCATGAGAAAACAACCCAATTTAGGCATGTAATCATATAATTGGAGTAATTGATTTAAGTTAGAAATTGGATCATTTAATTATTCATGAAATTCTTGAAGATTTATGGTAGGATTTACAATAATAATTGAAAACATGAAATTTAACACAATTATGAATATGTGATAAATTGAAATTATTAAATATTTGAGATTTTTAAGAAAGATTGAGGAATTTGGATCAAGAACGTAATGGAAAGGATGTTTTCAGTTAAAACTTTGCCTGAGAAAGCCCTAGCTTGAATTTCTAAGGAAGAAATTAAAAAAAGCTTAAAACTAAGGGGATTTTGCCAACCTAAGGACTCAATTGACCAAATTTAAACTTAGGTGACCAAGTTTAGTGGCACAAAGAAACAACTAGCCATATTTGGATTTAGTTCAACCAAATCTAATGTGAAATGCTGATCAACATTAAAAGTAGATTGACTTAATTCGCCTTAAGTAAGAATGGGCTAACCTATGTTGGATTGGGATTAATCAAATTGAGTGAAAATAAGTTGACAAACAATATCATGTGTAATTATAAGAGTTTATCAAAGTCAAAGTTATTTCAAGTTTAGTGAGTAGTTTTTTCAGGTACTTAAGTTATTGTGGCTTGTTGGTATAAATATAGGACTATAATGATCATTTTAGAAAGCATTAGGCTAATAAATAATTGTCGAGTGTTGCATGTCTTGACACCAAGGCTAAAGTATGGATAGGCAAGTCATGGTTTAGGTGTTCATCACTTATGGAGGGCTGAACATTTGGGATGAAGTGACTAGTAGTTTAGGTGTTAAGATTGCTATGTGTCAATAGGCAGGTCGTTAATATGGTGGAACTATTATTGATATAGGTTGAGACATTTAGAGGGAACTTGTAGAAAAGTCACAATGGTGGAATGGGATGCCACTATGTATGATCATTATGGATTGGATTATTGGTGACTAATATTGATAATAAAGTCAATATAAGACAATTTTATCTATTGGACTCTTGCGATCTATGGATCCATAAATGACTCTTAGAATCTATGGATCCATGTATGACTTTTGGGATCTAAAGATCTATACATGACTCTTAGGATCTATTGGTCTAAATAGACTCTTAAGACCTATGTACGCATGTAAGACTCTTGGGATTGTATGATCCATATTTTTGAGTCTTGGACTCTTGTTATAAATTAAAACTTTGGGGAAATTACAAGTAAGGGAATCACCGCTTAGGGTTATGTTCAAATAGGAGATTAAACTTTTTTATTGTTAAAATAGAGAATTAAACTTTTAATTAATTAAAATAAAAGATCAATGTTTTACTAAGTGGTTCAAATAGAGAATTTGTTACTATCCCATAAACATACACAGTGGTTCAAAAAGAGAATATGTTATTTTCTATAATGGTACCATAATGTGATACTTATTTAAACTATTTAGAATAACTTTAATTTTCTATTTGAACTACTTGAAAATTTAATCTTCTTTTTGAACTTGACCCAAAATATTAATCCCCTCACTTATAATTTTCTTTTAAGACTTTGCCTAAAATATTACTTAAAGGAAACAATGTAGAGAAATGCTTAAGTAAAAAGTCTACTCTAGCATGCACAATCCTATTGAAGTGAGGCCTAGAGCATGTGTACAAGCTCTAGAGCAAGTATAGCCAAAGTGTGCAAAGGCATTCGAACATAAGAGTTTGTGGAGTGAACTTAGGAGAAATCTTGGCCGAAGAAATTGCGTTGTTGAAGGATGATCAAACTTCGTAGCATGTGATCAAACCTTCAAAGCATGCCATGTTGATGAGAGCAAACCACATAAGAAAAGAAAGTTATCATTGCTCTGCAATAGAATTTAATTCCCTCCATCCTTGGGGTAATAGGTGGCTTATAAACATAACATGTTGGGATGATTTGAAGCATTGAATAGAGCCTTTATTGCAAGTTAACAATGTATTATTATGTTAATCAATTTTCTTGTCTTTTGTTCATTATTTTGCAAAATATTCCAGTGAGAAAAGTGCAGTGCAAAGAGAGCTTTTGTTTATAAACTTTGTAAACCACTGTACTTATAATTTATTGTGAGCATTAGGCATTTGAGAACCACAAATTTGGTGATCAATTGTTTGGAGTCAATATATGATCGTGGAAAGTAGCAAGCAGTTCAATTTCATGTTAAATCCCACGTACAATTTTCTTTACCTTATCTCTTTTATTTTACCATAATTATTTGATTCATTGTTATAGTGTTTAATTGTCTTGAAAATTGGCAATAATCAATAATGTGCGATAAAGCATAATTCACCCCCTCTTAGGTTTCTAGTTTTTTACTTCATTAGGATCACATGATCCATATTTTTTACCAAGACTCCAAGATCTATGCATACGTGTTTTGTGATCCATAGATATTAAACATAATTTGTGTATGTTGTTCATTATTAATTGATGCATATAGTAATCAAGTCATATGCCATATCACATACGAACATATTTATGTGGAGTTTTTCTTTATTTGGTATTCTTGATCACCTAAATTTGAGATTGTTATTTTTAGGTAATAATGATGTATACCATCACAATTAATTACAATTTCTCATTAAGTATCCGTAGACCACTCATCAATAGACAATAGACATATGCCATGAAGTTGATGGAATATCTAGCAAATCTAACAAGGATTTACCAAGAAAAACAGAGGGATAGATGATGACAAAAATAGAAAAGTTACGAAGCTGGAAGACTTACATATAATTTTTCTATTTTGTCACCACTACTTACACTGAACATCATAGAGATTTCTCATCTCTACTTTAGGGAGACCAATGCTAACTTTTAGGGTCCCAGAAACCATGAAATCCAAGAGGAAAATTCAAGTATTTGGGTACTGCAAGTCTTGCCACAAGTGCATTTGTTTCTCCAATCCTCTTGGCATCCAGAATGACAAGATTGCATCTTTGAATTGAAACGGCGTACTGCATTGGAATAATAATAATAAGAAATGACCTAAGAAATTGCATATTAACTAAATGTTTGTTTTGATTGTGACATACAAAATACGTGTCATTCTTCCTACAAACCACAGAATCTTCAAAGACATTTGAGTGTCTTTGTGCAGCTTAACTATCTTATAACATAGGTCGTGGGGAAAGGAAAGAGAAAATATATCCACACCACCTTCTAAAACTAAAGAAGAAAAATGAAACGGGTTAAAGCTTAATTATTTTCACGAAAGCATTTTATTTGGAAAACCTTGTAAAAAAAAAAATGTATTTTCTTTTATTTGGATGATTTAATTAAAGGTAAGAAAAACAATTTGCAAAATTCACATTATAAAGCAAAGATTATATCTATTGTTTATAATATTAAATTATTATGATATATAAAATATCCATGTATTATTAACATTGTATCAATAATTTTTCAATTATAGATTATTAACATACAACATTTTGATATAACTAATAATAATATCTATTATATTATTTAATATACAAGAGTAACCATATTCAATATAAATTAGAGAGTAACAACCAAAAAAATCATATGTCATCGATACTTCTCATAATAATAGTGTAAAAGAAAATATATTATATTGTATTGTATTGTATTGCATTATGTAATGTGAGCCCCACAAATTAGACATGTTTGCTTAGGAAGAGAAGCAATATAGATACTATTGGAGAGTAATTGTTTGTGTTTTGACTGAGTAAGAAAAAGGAGAAAATAGGTAAGAATTAATGCAAGTATTATAAGTCAGATTCCAAACTTGAGACTAAGTTTTGGGAATAAGAATGATAGGAAACTGATGAATCAAATTGAAGGATAAGGACAAAGGCTAGAGATGAGAATGGAAATGGAACCCTCATGGGTTTGATATATCTTAGCAAAGAAGTTTAGAATAGTTGTTTTGACAGTAGGGCAATCTTTATTATTCAAAGAATTTATGGAATATCTTTGAAAGATACATCTCATAGATATAGAAATTCTAAGAGTGGTGATTAAAGCAAAATAATTGTTTGAATGCTTAAATCAATTAACATATTTGAATATCCTTATGGTTTGTTTATTTTAAGGTAATAGAAAAGGGATAGAATGGTTATTCCTTTATAAATGTCTATTACCACGTTTTTTAAAAGAAAAATGAGAAAGGAATTATAATTCCTAGGATTATTTTATCTCCACTCTATTAGAAATAGATATTACTTAAGAAAAGGTAGAGTTTTTTATTCCCTCTATAGAGAGAATAAAATATTCAAATATTATGATCATTATACCCTCATTAACACTGAAATTAATAACCAAATAGAGATAAACTTGTAATTTTATTAATTTTCCCAATTTAAAATTATAATTAATAAGGAAAAGTAAACACTAAAATACATATTCCCTATAATAAAAAATTACATGAAATAAATACTAGAATAAAAATTTCTAACCTATTTCTAGAAATAGTTATTCTTAAGGTATAACTTTTCTATTTCTTGTCTATTTCATTTCAAATAGTAACCAAGCCATTAAGGTTTTTGGGTTAAATCATTATAGAAAAAGTTAGAAGGATACAAAGATAGTAAGAAAATTAAAAATAAGTAACTATGCGAAAATTATAAATAAACAAACATAGCAAAATTAGGATATCGAATGTATCATAACATTTAGATACACCCATATCTATGTGAGTAAACTCAATGTGAAACCCTAAATTCTTCCATGACTTTAAGTGCCATGAATCCTAAAGAATCTATAAAATAGAAAAAAAAAAACTTGTAAGTGGTAATAGAAACCTCCTTATTTCAATTATTGAAGACTTAAAAGCCTTAATTTGGGATCAGAGTCCCATTTATGAATTTATTCCTTCATAAATCTTACTTGGAAATCAAACAATTGTACCAAATTCTAAAGTACTTTCTACCTAGAAGGGTTGAGTAAGAGATGAGAAGGTGGTTAAAGTTGATCAAGACTATAACCTAAATATGTTTACCATTTAAGAAAAGCTAATGTTATGTTAGATGTAACCGTTTAGGATATGGGAAAATTGGACTTAGAAGTAATAGTTTCTTTATCAAAAGAGACTACATGGTTGTTCTCTTCAATTCTATTCATTTGAAATTTAGAATCATACACTCTCTCAGCAGCACAAACCTTATTCAAGGAGTTTGCATATGTAGTTTTCAAGAGAAATTAAGTAACGAAATGTTCTTTTCCCTTTTCTCTTGCCAATTTCTCATTTTTCCTATTTTGATGTGTACTATTTTGGTTTCTAATTTGAGAAGAAGTCTAGGAGATGGTCTGTCATATAGTAAAGTGCATTGGCATTCGCATGGAATTTTCATGTCTAGTGTTGGCACATAAAACTTAGTAGTTTTGTATGCCATATCCTAGTTCAATTCAATACTTCAATAGTAATTTCTCTAAATTTTGAGTTAAAAGGAAAATTTAGCTTCAATTTAGATTAGGTATATTAATTAACCAATTGATCTCTTAGAAAATTGAAATTAAGGATCTTTAATTGATTGGTCTATAAAACCATATACTAATTTTGGACATTATAAGGTAGTTTTAGGCTTAGCAAACTTGAATGGGGTTTGAGCTACCAAATCCCCTTATTTAGGAGTACTTTTTGGAGGTTGACTTAAGTGAGGACTCAACCATCTTGACTCTTGCAATTATGGTTGACTAGTCTCCTTTTGTTTGGGCTATTGTTGAACTTTGAGATTTGCTCAATTGAAGGCTTTGAAAAAGGGGTTTTAGAGTACTTTAAGCTTATAATCCCAATTTTAGTTACATATTTCTATAGGATTATCATGCTATGTATTTATGTGCCTATAAGAGTAGACAAAATGTTGAACCTAAAATATATTTAGCTTGATTGATATATTATTTGCAATTGATATTGAAGCCACTAATCATTATGGGTAAGTGGTGATGTATTCGGTATCTATTGCCTATTGTTGGGTTGATATTGGAAAAGATGTGGCTTGTAGTTAGGCATCAATGCCATGTTAGTTGTGGATACATTGGTCTCCATTTAGTTGAATGAGGCTAATACAAGTAAAGACATTAGCATAGAGGCTATCAATAAGATATAGTTGTGGTGTGAGATGCAATTATACAGAAATATATTGAATTAGATTATTGATGGCTAATATAGGTGGTGAACTTAGTATGGGATGATTAAATTTTTAATTATTGGATATTAGTATTGTGGTTGGGCTGAGATGCCATGGATTGTTTTTTGATTGTGTGTGCTATAGCCCCTTAAGCAAAATGACTCACTAAGCTTGTGTTTGATGATTATTTTGCAAGTACTAAGTTAATTATGCATATAGGTTTATGCATTGTTTAGCATATAAGTGTATGATAATGCTTTCCTAATGGTCTCCATAGCTCACCTTGCTTAAGACATTATTTTTGAAGTACTAGTGAATGCGATGATGTAGATTGTTATGATGGCTTAGGCTGTGATGTTTAGATTAATGGTAGGAACAACAATAGTCCTACTAGCAACTTTCTCTATTTGACATGGACTTAATAGGTAGTTTTCCTTTGTTGTTTGAAGATAGATCGTAACTTTAGAGGTTTATGGGATTATATATATATATATATATATAATATTTATTTATTTAGAATTTTAGATCTTTAGTTGATCTTATTTTTTATTGGATAATTTGCAATTTATGAGATTGCATAAGTTTGAAAGTATTTCAATTTTTTTCCCATCATATTTGTAGATTTTAATTAAGGCTCTAAAACCTTTGTAGATTCTTTCCATTGTAAGAATATATGGAGGAAGGTTGCATCCTCTTGGTCATAGGGATTACAATATTATCTTATTGTTAATCGTATTAGTGACCTTGGCTAAGGTCTATAATAGGGTAGAGTGGAATATTTCAGAAAAGGTTATAAGGAAGATAGGTTGGTTTGGAATGGATAAATTCAATTAGGAGCTGTAATTTTTCTATATCCTATAACCTTATGGTAAATGGAAAATGTGAGTTGATAGCTTTACTCCTTCTAAGGGGATTTAGCAAAGAGGTTGAATTTCTCCTTATTCTCTTAATTGATGATACTTTATCCATAATCCAAAAAGAAAACTATAACATGCACTTAAAAGGCATCAAAATAAAGAGGAATAGTCCTGAGATCATACATTTATTTTTTATTGATGAATCTCTTCTTTTTGCTAAAGCATAAAGTGCTTAATTGAAAATTCTTGCAAAGCCTTTGGTCAACTTGTGAACTATAAAAAATTTGTAATCTCCTTCAATAAAAATAACCTTAAAGAGTTAAAAGATATTTGTTGTAATCATTTGCAGATTTCTAAATCTGATTTTCTAGGAAGATATTTAGGGCTTCCTTTGGAGGGGGAAGACTAAATAATGAGGCTTTAAAGGAGGTAAAAGAAAAGATTGTAGTAAAATTACAAGGATGAAAAAAATCTTCTATTGACACATGGAGGGAGTCAAATCAAGTGAGAGATAGAGTACTTTAATGAATCCAATATATCTGGAGAATATTGCTTTTAGAGATTTAATGTTTTTTTAATCTTTCCCTTCTAGGTAAAATTGCTTGGAGGGCTACTTAAGATGTTTATCTTGAGAAAGCTAGAGCTAAAGATTAATTGGTATGGCCATTGTAGAGACTAAGAGTATTATGTAAAATCATGTTGTAAGAGCTTATGGCAACAGAGTCAGCTTGACCAACAATAGTAGCTTAGCTTCATCAAGTTTTATCGTTGATTAGTGAATTGGAGTTTAATCTAGTTCTAAGTATATCTTAAAAATGAAACATTTCATGTGGAGATTGTGCAAAAATATTTTAGCCACGAATGTTAATCTCTACGAGAGAAAAATTAGATGATTTGCTAGTTGCGACTTCTACCAATATGGTGAGAACGTCGAACACTCTTTTAATGTAGCTGGACAAAACTAATCTTGTTTATCATATTGACTTTCATGTTGAATTTGGCTCAACTGCAAGAGTTGAGCATTAGTTAATTCGTTTTGTACTTCAGTTATTAGAGTCTGATCATGATTGGAAAGAATGTTTTTATTCAATCATTGTTACTATGTGGCATATTTGGAAAACAAAAAATAATTGTACTTTTAATAGCTATGTTCCTAATTCGATTGTCGTTGTTGGAAGGAAAAGTTTAACATTATTTGAACTTTTAGGATTTAATAGAGTTTTTTCTTCTATTGTTTTGTAGGTAGATGTTCTAGAGAAAAAAGGGTTAAGACCTTACAAAGGAATCACTAAGTTTAATTGTGATTGGGTAATGAATTTACAGACCAATCCAGCTCGGTATGGTTAGTTTATTATTACAAAATCAGGAAGTTTAAAGTGTATAAATGTTGAGTACATGGAATTTGCAATAAAAGAAGCTCTTTCATGTGCATTGGATAATTAGTGGAATGAAGTGCATATTTAGATAGATAATTTTTCACCTTTTTCAAGTTTAGTTGATAGTTCAAAGGCATCTTAGATCTCTAAACCTGATGTGAAGGAGATTTTAGCTCTTATAGATTTTTTTTTTCTTTTTGTCACTTTAGTTTAATAAGTCGAAATGCTAATACTTATGCTTGGTAAAAAGGGGATGTGAACAACTTATTGAGATTTCGATCTATTATCTTTGCTTTTATTTTGTGGTGCTAATTTTAGACCTCATGACTTGTATGAAGGCTATATAAACTTGAACTTTCATTGTTTATTATTTTTTTTCAATTAATTGAAGTTTTTTTAGTAAAAATAAATAAATAAATAAATAAAAGAACTACTAGAAGACTTCTTATTGAAATGAAAGTGGGTAATAGCCTATAGAAATGACATTTGAGTTTTTCTTTTGACTAGGAGACAAATTTTTTGTTGATTTCAGTACTATTTTGTAAATGAACACATAAAAATGTGGATGGTTCATCATTCCTTTCTAACTTAAATGACTTTTAAACTTTTCATGCCCACATCTTGGACCGTTTTGGAATGGGGTAATGTTATGGTCATTACCTTAACATTACATGTTTTTGTAATTTTACATTTAAACTTTCAAATTGTCAAATTGTACACTCAATTGGAGGTTCACTTGCTATTTTTATTACCTATCTTTTTTCCATCTACAACTATTAACTTGGTCATCATCATAAGCCAATAGTATTTCTACACTTGTAGTTTTTGATTTAATAACTCACATAATGCCATGTCATGTGTCCATGTTAGAAAAATAATCTGCATCATTGAATTAAATGTAAAATTGCACTAAAAAAATAGAAACAAAACAAGATGGTGAAAACTAAAAATGAAACAAATGAAATTAAAAGACACTTACACATGAAACAAAACCTAGGAAGAAATCAAAACTCATGAAACCTAAAAAGCAAATACACTATCAAATATAAAAAACCATTCTTTACAACCCTAAAATGTAAGAGAAGAAATCAAAATCCTAAAATCAAGTAGTATAAAACAAAAAAAAAAAATTGGAACCTTGAAGTTTGTAAAGTTAAAACTCAAGTTGCTTTAGTGATCATTGAAAGCCTTATCCCATCAATAATTTTCCAAAAAAATGCAATAAAAAAGAATCAGGAAATCATAATGGGAAATAATAAAACTATTCTTACTCTACAAATTAGTTGAAAAAGCAAAACTTTGCTCTAATAAAAGCAAATAAGAACTTAGTATATATTATCTAAAGATTGGTTTACACAAAATATCCAATTAGAAATAAAATGTACATGTACATCATCATCCATGAAACTAGTACACATGATCTAAAGCATTCGACCTAGTCTCAATTGGATCAAACTCTAAACCTAGTCTTCGTCTTAATGCAATCACCTCCCCATCTCTATTGACTCTTACATCCTCTTTACCTCAGTCGTAGATGATAGTGAAAGTGCCCACTTTGATCTCTTATTCCTAATAAAACAATTCCTCATTCCCTTCTCGACATTCTCCATGTTTTTAGGATCTATGCTACTTGATTTTAGGGTTTTGGTTTCTTCTCTTACATTTTAGGATTGTTGCTCCTCTCTAAGGTTGGTAAGTTTGAGTAGAGGAAAGGAATGGGTTTTTTCTGACTTAGGATTATGTTCGATTTTGCTTTTTAGGCTTTTTGAGTTTTGATTTCCTCCTCAATTTTGTTTCATGTATGTGTGCCTTTTGATTTCATTTGTTTTGTTTTTGTCTTTTGTTGCCTTATTTTGTTTTTATTTTTATGTGTGTGATGATGTGGATTATATTTTTGATATGGACACATGAAACAACATTATATGAGTTACCAAATTAAAAAATACATGTTAAGATGCTGTTGGCTAATGATGATGACTAAGTTAACAATTGTTGACAAAAAAAAAAAGAAAAAGAAAAAAGATAGGTAGTAAAGATAGCAAGTGAACTTCAAAGTATAGATGTAAAATTGTAAAAAGTTATAAAGTTAAGTTAGTGAATGTGACATTACCTCTTTTGGAATTATATTAATAGCCAATAGTTTTTTTTTTTTTAATTTTGTTTTGATCTATGTCATAATGTATTATGTTTCTTTATATAAGGATATATAGCTTAATTTCCTTCTCCCCCTCTCTCTCTCGTTTCCTTTCCTCATCAAAGGAAGATCGAGCATATATGAAGAGCCATTTTATCTCACATTTTGCTAGCAAGGAGTTTGAGCATGATTCAAGCAACTCAGGATCAATCGGAAGTCAAGAACACTCCATCAAAAGCATTGTCTCTACTTTGGCATTCAAACGAAATTTAACAAAAGGATTAAACTTTACCATTGAGCCACTTCAGCTCAATGCACCCATGGGTCCTTCAAATAAAGTGGTTCCCAATCTTCAAAGTAACCCTTGAACAAAAACTTGAGCTACTGTGACAGTTTGTTCAAATGGTTATGCCATGTTATTTTAACAAACCTCTACTTTATTTGAACGAAATCCACATATATTTGCATATGAGTCTCCTTTAGTTGTTCGTTTTTTTTTTTTTTCTTCCTATTATTAACTTAAGCTTAGCCTTTTAAGGATCTTTTGAAGTAACAAGAAATCGTCTATTTTCAATTTAGAAGAAACCTATTGGAGTATAGATTTTTAAATCCTTCCTCGATTTTTGGGCGCTTTCAAAAGATTGATATAATTAAAATCTAAAGCATGGACGCCCAACCCCCACGCCTCACTTCCATAAACACTGGACTAGTGGTGGGGTTCATAATTCATACACGGGGGAAAACAAGAGATTGAAAAGCATTTTAAGGTTTACCTCAACAAGAAGAATGTAGCCATCATCTTCCTCTTGTCCTTTATGAACAAAAATGGGCTCACCAATGAATCTCCTACAACCAGCAAACCACAAACTGGCTGTGCTTCTCGTAGTGTCCATCTTCACCACTGAGTCAAACGGAAAATGTGGCAACGTCCGACGATATCCAGATGAAGTTGCTGCGTACATAAATCTGTTTTTTTGGCCTGACCCTTTTGGATTTATAATCGGGAAGTCCGATGGCTTTTTCCAACAATTGAAATCCTTCACTCGGCACTTTTCTGACTTTGCCTTGGGATCTAAGGTGATTGATACCTACATGACACGAATAAATATATTGGGAAAATAAAGAACCTAAGCCTTGCATCCTCAACACAACACTCATCTTATTTTGCTTTGCCTTCAAACCAAACTCTATATGCTAATTGCTAGATTAGATAGTTATTAAAAACGGTATAATATGTGTATATTATCATTAATTCAAGGCAACGTTTTTATTACTATCGTTCCCCTCAGAACTCAACTTTCGTGCATTCTATTTATTCAATTATCCTTTAAATATTTAGAACTATCTCCCTTATTTACTTGCTACAATTATCTAATCGTAAACTAAAAGTTTTTCTTGTTTTTCCAGCTATGTAATATTTATTATACTCGAAGTAGAATATTAATTGGGTTAAAAAGATGTGAAACCCATGTAGACGTATAGTAAGTATATATATATTATGTCAATACTAAATAGTAGATAAAGATCAAACATAACAAATTTAAAAGAGCTTTTAGTTTATTTATATTAAAAAGTATATCTATTTCAATTTTATTATCATAATTTAATAAATATGTATATAGGTTAACTCAAATTTTATATTATATGCTAGTTTGAGAAATAAATTATTTATATTAAATATTTAAAATTTTTTACTTGCTTGAACATTGACTTTTTTAATTTCTTATATGATATCAATAAATGTTATTATTAAAGAATTTAATACTACTCATATAAGATTATATATTAAGTAAATATATTTTTTTAAAAAACAAAATATGTAGAGGGGCTAAATCTAATTCATAGGCTTGTAGCCTGTTATTTTAATAGATTTGATTTTTTGGGCCGAAGTAAGAGGGCCTAGAGAGTGAAGTTCATGTCTTGAAACGATTAGAGGAGACTTGGCATAGGGGGCTTGGGGTAAGATCCGTTGGATTGACCTATTCAATCTAACCTTTTTCAATAAAGCTCACACACACACACACAAAAGATCTTTAATGGGCCTAGTCCCATACAAGGCCCATATGAGGCTTCATTTACTAAGAATCGTTGATTGCCGTCCCTATTCGACGGACGAGATTTATAACTAAACACTATAAATATCCTATGCCTCCTCATTCAAAATGGGACTTTTATGGAAAAAAGCATTATTACTTTGTCGAATTTTCCTCAAAAGACTAAAATCACGATATTCCTACATTCACTAACAAAACACACACTTATCACCGTAGAGTCGGGTCTTGTTTGAGACTGCCTACTTCTCCTCTTTGTCTCAATCACTCCTCCCAATCATCCTTACACGTCTCACTTTCTTGTTAAGCCATATGTAACGCGTTTCCACACAACATGCATGTGACCCAACACTTGAACCAACACCTCCACATTTATTTGGTGACTTCGCTAAGGAATTGAGGAAGTTGATAATGTGGAACCTCTAAGGAGAAGGATACTTGACTCTACTGATGGAAACAATCAAGAATTAGACACTAATGTCAAAACTACTAAACAAATCACACCTGCCTTTGGTGATGCAGACCAAGGAAATACAAGCGATCTAGGAGAACAATAGGAAGATGGACCTCTTTATTACTATGATGACTTAATTCATGCCTGCTATGGCCACCGTTGCTAATACGCATCAGGGTACGACCTTGCCAAATCTTGTACATGTTGCATCGTAGCATGCTTCTTAAGCAACTTAGCAAGCTAACCCTCCTATTGCTAATGACCAAGTGGCAATTGAAGAGCAAGTTCTAGCCTAAGAACCTACACCATGTATTACTGTTGCTGAACACATGAATTACCCTAACCTTATCCTTGTCACAGTAGTAGATCTTGGAGGCTCTATTTCGAGAGGTTCATTTGTTACCAAGGAAGATTTAGACGCATGTCTGAGAGAAATACAAGTAAAATCCATTATAAGGATTCCACAATTGAAGCTCTCTTATCATTGACATATTGTTGTGAAGCCTTGTCCAAAAGATTATGTGAGTCCTAAGTTCATGCTCTTTAATGATAAGAAGGGAAGTCCCAATGAGCATTTGCTAATTCATTAAGACACTAGAAGTCTACGGGCTAGATGATGACTTGAAACTTAAGGAATTCTTCAAGTTTCTCACTGAGAAGGCATATACATGGTATGTTAATCTTTTTCTAGGGTTAGTAGACTCATGGGGGAACATGTGCAAGATGTTTCTAAAAAAATTTTTCTTGACTGAAGAAAAGGTAGCCCTCATTGACATAGGAAGAATTTGTCAAAAGTCAAGAGAAGCCCTTATGGATTATATTGAGAGGTTCAGAGAGCACTCCCTTAATATTCAGGATATTTGTGATGAGATGGAATTAGTAAGGATTTGCATACAAGGGATATTCACTGATTATGTTGTTCAATTGGAGAATTTATTTTTGGTTTCATTCATGGCACTGGTTGAAAATGCGTGATGAACTAATAACTCAGTTGCAAGACAAAGGGACGAACATACGAGGTTCAATAAGTGAGGACCATTTGTGAATTCCATTTAAGGCGAGGATTCCAAGATAGGAAAGAAGCCTAGAATGGAGAAGCCCAAGTTTGAAAATTCAACATACCCATGCCTAATGGGTAGATTCAAAGCTATCAACAGTTGTACAACGTCGAATTGTTTGCAGAATGTCCAATGCAGCATGTTTGTCGAAGGTGAGAACTAAATGAGCCAAGCATAGCAAAGCATTCACTCCTACCGCTGCCATTTGTCATTGTAAATGTTTTCGTGGGATACGCATTGCTCGGCTTATTGGGGGTTTAATCCGTATGGTGCAGACAAAAGAAAGGATTATGGTTTGAACCCCAACAAACGTCAGCGTCATGGCATGACTATAGTTATAGGTAAAAGATATGGAATCTGACAATAGAATAGAAACCATGCAATATCATCGAGGAATGTTGCAATAAGGATTCATTGTATGCTCCAAATAGAGTATAAAAGTTCGCGTAAAAAAAAATATCAACACGATCAACAACATTTTTCTTTGTGAGTGTCGACTTTCAAACCCATTACCAATTTCTTTAATTCCTTAGAAACTTCATAATTGTTTAAAGAACCAGAGATATAACAAATGATAAATGTAGCAGTTCAACCACGCTAAAACCAAAGCAGAAATGCCAAAATCAGAGCAGAAATGCAGAGTAAAAAAAAAAAAAGGACCTTTTCTCTGATCTGTCATAAATTTGTCTAATAGATGCTAACCAACAAAGCCCTCTAGCAATAAGATTGTCCCGTGATGAAGGACAGATGTATGTCACGAGTTCCAGTACATTTATCATGGTCATTCTATGTTGCTATTGAACTAGAATGTCCTATGATAAAGAACAAAAATAAGAGATATAAACTGATACAACAATCATAGTCATTTAACATCACTGTGTGCTTGTAGAGATTTGAACTCAGGACACCCAAAGATAAGTGTATATGTCTTTCCATTAGGCCATGAGCCTACACCTTGCTTTGGGAGGATACCCTTTTATATTATTGTTACAAAAAAAAAAAGGAACGCACAAGACGCGTTCTAGAGGTTTCAAACTTGTCTCTTTCGTGAAATGTGCATGTCTCTTTCCAAACAGGCTGTTGGTCTATGTCTTATTATTAGAGGTTTCGATTATATTTTATTATTTAGAATCTTCCAATATATATATATATATACTGTATTGTGGGGGCATTGCCCTTCCACTCCCAAGTTATCTCAACATACTTCGACATAACTCTCCAAAACCCTTACAAAGGCTCTAGATCTACATTCTCGCTCCATGACGAGATTTGCCCACTTAACACTATATATAAGAGCTAAAACACAACTCTTCTACTAAAAAGAAAAAAAAATCACACATCGAGAACTCAGTTAAGTTAAATCATCACTCAAAGTCTTTTAAATACTCATTGATAGTATGGAAAATCTTTTCTTGAAAAAAAAAAAAATGGTTAAGAGACCACAAGCTATCAAATTTGTACCATAGACGCTACTTAATGTTTTAGAGACAATATTTATCTTCGATTGACTAAAGGCAACACGCGCAATTAAATAGTACTGCAAGCTTATTTGCCGAGAGAAAAATCCAAATTATATACAGCGTTGGCATTAGACTCTTATAATATGACTCGTGCAAACGCATATATGGTAATACTACAGCTATTCTACAAGTGCACATGCGCTAAGTAATTTCTTGACCATCACGAAGGCTTATCTAATGCCCAAATCCCTTCAATATTGCTTAAAGGACTTTAGTCAGGAGGTAAAATGTAGATGGCTAAATCTAATTCATAGGCTTATCACTTATTACTTTAATGGATTTGACTCTTTAGGTTGAGATTATAGGGTCTAGAGAGTGAAGTCAATATCTTGGGATGATCATGGAAGACTTGGCATGGTAGGCTTGGGATATGGTCTATTGGATCAGCCCGTCCAATTCAGCCTTTCTCAATAAGGCTCACACACACATAAAAGACCTCTAATAGGTCTAAACCCATACAAGACTCATATAGTACCTAATTTACTAAAAACTATTGATTACTGTCACCATCCGACAAATGAGATTTATAACTAAATACTATAAGTACCGTATGCCTCCTCGTTCAAAAGGGGACTTCTTTAGAAAAAAACCCTGTTATTCTGCCAAATTTTCCTTAGAAGATTAAAATCATGATATTTCTACATTCACTCACAAAACACACACCCGTCACCATAGAGTCGAGCCTTGTCTGAGACTGCTTACTCCTCCTTGTTGTCTCAATCACCCTCCTGATCATCCTTATATGTGTTATTTCTCTCAATTTTTATCGATTTAGCTCATTTAAATGCTTCAATGTCTAATTTATTATTACTATTATAAGAAAGAAAATGATGTTATATAAGTTAGTTTGAAAATATAAACAATTTCAACCATTGAATTATAAATAAATAGAATGAAAATTGAAAGGATTCATTTATGTGTTTTAGAAATATTTCCGATTTCCACACTCTAGTTTGTTTTTGGATTTAGTCTCTTTACCTATATGAAAGTTAAAACCAGCAAAGCGAAGAAAACTTACTGGTTTATTAGAAGTAACTTTCAATTGTATGTGAAATGAAGCTTATACTACTAATTTAAAGGACATTTAAGGGAATTTATTAAAAAAAGATAATTTATAAGAGGTGAAATATTAAAACAAGTCTTTTATACATTAATATTAAGGATGATACAATTGGTTGTGTACATCAGAAAGATTGTCCTATAGGAGCACAACTTTATATAATGCTATTTAAAGTATGTGAAGTAGGGAAAATTTATATTACCTGAATAAGGTGAGGCAGCACGTTGTTGTTTTGTGCACCACCATCTTTGCCATTCATGATGGAAGGGTCTAATTTCCCACTCTGCCAGCTATATCCTATCAGAACTCGCATGCTTCAGTTTGCTTTTGGCGACATTGTTTTACAACAAAAACTCACACATTTTTGTTCAAACAAAAAAATTGTGTGAATTTGAGAATATGTCTTCACAGGATGCCCCCAAAAGAAATACGTTTGATTGGTTCAACTTACCAAAGAGAGTTTGGAAACGGAACCACTCATACGAACAAGCGGAAGCATGAAGTTGGATCGTTGTAGTACCATCGTCAAGTTTTGTCTGAAAAGCATTAGCAACGTGTAAAAGCCACAGTTGAGAAGGTGCTTCAATGGGCAATCTCCAGTCTCTCTCTGCTTTGATTTCATCAGGAAATCGAGGTAACAAGTAAATTGGAGATGTAGGCCTGCTAGAATTCACCGACAATGCCGATATCATTGGGGATAAACCAGACACGGCGCCCAGTGATCCTGCAATCGGTTAAACGTTTAAATCACATTTTGAAGAAGAAGAAGTAGATGGGTTAAAAGAGTAGCTGGCCATCAAATACGAGAAAAGTACGTTACTATAATTTTCCTAATCTAGAGACCCACGAACGGGTGTGCTCTGTTGGAAATTTTCAGAGGAAACCGCAGGACTGGTGAGTGCTTAGAGTTGGAAGGCCATGTTATATTATATAATAATATGGCTACACAATATCAGTATTCAGTACTGATGCCTTAGAAACATATGATGCGATGCTTGCTATTGGGCTAATATAGGGTCCAACAATAAGGGAATCAGGCCTAAGGTAGAGATAATAGGCTAGGCCCAACAAATAATAATCATCATCATGGAAGGGGTTTGACAAAAGCAGCGCCGGGTTCAAGCATATAGGCTAGGCAGGTTATACGTGGTGGTCTAGCTAGCAAGCAGAGAGATGACGACACGGGCAATAGTAGTAAAGTGGTGGCAGAGGTAACAAGTCGTAATGATTGAATGTGGGTGGTATTAAGTAGAACTTTTCATTATAGAGATTTAGCAATCAAGTATAGGCAAGGCAAATTATACCTTGTTTAACGCACGAGTGATCTTACTCTTACAAGTCCTCAACCAAATAATATTTACAGTGTAGGCAGTAGGTATTGACTACTTTTGAGCGGAGGATGGTGCAAAAGAGAATGGACGACAGAGTGATGTAGTATTTTAGGATCATTTAAGATGCTCTAGTAGAATTGGTTACGTTAGATATGAAAGGTTTTGACAGTGACTCTTCCAATGGATGGATTGATTAGTAAAAGTACCATGCTGCGCAATAGCCTTTTAGGGTTTAAAAGCCCGCCCCCATAGGCTAATGAATTTTTTTACTACAAAATAATTTTAAGTTCATATATTTATGGGGGAAAAAAAAATCTTGTAAACTAAATGATGTGCATACCAAAACAAAGCAAATCAACTTAAATCTTACATATGGTCAAGTGGTGGATTACTTATGTTGACAACAAGTTTAAATAAAATTCAAAAAAAAAAATATACAGAATATAAAATGTTAAACATGTTAGGATTAGAATCTTATTGGGTTTGAGTTCCTAATCGGATATTAAAGTTTCAATGAATCTCGATTCAAACCAATAAGGATTAATTTTTTTTTTAAACCTATTCTATAAGGAAATATCTTATTGTGTTTTTACGAGCTTAATGGGGTATTGGTACTCCATAAGACTTGGTCTATTCTTGCATCCCTACTAAAACTAGAAAGTTGTTGAGTAATGGTTATTGTCAAAATCTAGCTTCAATACTAGATACTCGTGTAGAAGAAGTGAAGTTGGAGAACATTCCTATTGGGAGGTGTTTCTTAAGGGATTGCTTAAAGTACCCACCCCCTGATGGAGAGATTAAGTTCGGAATATACTTGGTAATCGACATGAAGCTGATCTTGAAAGCTCAAGATGAGATCTCTTCAATAGAGCTAGTATAGTAAAAGAATTAGATTTAGGATTTGTTTGCATGAAAGTGGGATGAAAGTCATCTAATCATATACCAAGAAAGTCTAGATGTATACGACCATATATCAAGGCAAACAATAATGGATGGACTTATTTGGTGTAATAACACAAATATGAAATTTTGAATGACTACCTTAAAACAAAAAGGGCTTAACTAATTTTAGGATAAACTTCAATAGCTACAAAAGAAGTGTATTTATTCCTAATAAAAATAAGTTAAGTATCTAATTTAGGGTGATGAAAGATTTATTTTGACAACTGATAACTTTGTTTCTCAATATGTATAAATTAAGTTTCACACTCAGAACTAGTTATGAGATCCCATTTGTCCTCAATCAGTCAAATCAAGTGTTCTTATTTGATTCCCCATCCATGCTTTATACATTTATATTTATTGCGTAAAATATAAAAAACATACAACCAATTACTTTGGATTGTCTTATGAAAGTGTAAAAAATATATATATTATAATTTATATCATTAATTGAATCCTCATTATATTACCATTACAATTACATGAAAAATAACATAGGAATAAGGCAGTCATTAAAATATACGTAATAACATCATTACTAATGTCAATATTTTTCACATGTTAAATAGTTTTATAAGTACCTTTATAACTCATACTATAATCACCATTAGTCTCTTTTTATGTAGTGCTACTCTGACATGTTATATTACAATAGTCATGCTCTCATCCTTCTTTTGTGTTGTGAGATGTTTAAGCATATGTCTAGAATGAAGTGAGATATAAAGTTCTAGAATTAGAGGGAGATGGAAATAATGAGTTCTGTTTTGTTGATTCTAATACCATCTTCGTAAAGTATTTTTTATTTTGAAAATAAATAAGGACAATTTCTTAAGAAAAATATGTAATTTAGTCTTGTTTATTGTCACATCAACAAGCCATTTGTATCAATTATACGAGTCTTTTTGGTGACCTCAACCTACAATAAACTATCTATTACCCATTAGCTTCAATTTAACCACTTACTCGAACTTTGACATTTGTTAAGGTTTTTTCTTTTCTTTTCTTTCCTTTTCTTTTTTAAGTGATATAGATATTCAAGCCAGTTGTTGCATTAGAGTCAAATTAGGTAGAAGATAGTTTCTTGCAAGTTGAAGTCATCAAGAATTCATACTCTTACACAACCAATTCAAATGACTCATCTCAACGTGATAGTAAAAACAATTGCACTACATATTCTCATTAGAAAATTTTTCAATACATTTTTAAAGGTTGGAAATACTATATTTTGCTGGAAGTGAGATAAATGAAATATTACAAGAATTACTATCTTTATCTCGCTAATTCCCAAACTTTACATTGCCATCGTTCCAATCACATACTTCATATGTCAAAAGTTTCAAAATGAAGCAAGATACTAGTAGTACCACATAATAACAGACTATTAATTATTGCAATATATAGCTATAAAGGAGTTGAAATTTTTAATAATATATAGAAAATATTAGCATACGAGACGTCTTGAAGAGGGAATATGGGAAATATTAGGAAATTAACTTAAGATTGAGAGAGAGGTTGTGTAGCATAGCCCCTACATGTTTTTGTTGTGTAAGTATTTTTTATATAAAATGAGAGTGTCCATGTGTGAATTTATAGGATGTGTAGTGTGAGTGCTTGTGTATGAAAGTGCAAGTGTTGGTGAAATGATGTGTGAAATGCTAGAATACTTTATGCTATGTGTGTTGTCTAGTGATTTTGTAGCAGAGTGATGTGTAGTATATGCTGTTTTGTCCTTTTCTTTTTCTTTCTCTATTTCTTTCTTTTAATTATTGTTCATGGAGCCAGTCTCAACCTACCAATTTCGTGAGTTTGGGTGATTAATCCATCCACAAATCTTAGAATTAATGGGTCTTGGGTTAATTCAAAAATTAGCCTTTTGGGTTAGGTCCAGTTTTGGTTCATTTCCTCTACACATATTTATGAAAACTAATTTAAATAACAATATATTATGACAGTTAGGTTAGCGAATGTTCAAGTTGAATTAACTTCTCAAAATTAAAAGACTTACCGAGAAGATCAAGCTTGATGCGGTTGCCAAATAAGATGTAATGTGTATCTGTGAATGCCCAATCATGAATCATCAATTGCTCCGGAATTTTAAATTCTTGCATTTGCAATACATTGAAATTTGAATCAAATTCTGCAAGCAAGGATATAACACAATGAATCTTAGTTTATAATTGAATAAGCTTAATAAAATTTTTTGGTCTTCTTTATATTCAGAGACATAATTTTACTAGATTTATTTCATGCTTGTTAATTTGTCATCTTAACCTTTATTTGCAAATAGAAACAACCTCCACTCAAAAAGCGCATTAGCTTGGATAATAATAACATAGCCACACCTATATTGATCCAACTAGTTCAACCATGACCTTTTGTATAGGGTAGGCTAGTTTAACCTCTATGAAACTATATTGTTAAGCCCATCCAAACCCATTAACTCGGGTGGTTGGATTGAGATTCAAACGATCCAAAAGGGTTGAACAGGGCATAATTTGCATGATTTACGAAAATATTGAAAAAAAAAAAAAGATTGAAACAAGAAAATAGCAATACATATAGATTAAATACACATAAAAATCAAATGTCTAAGTTTCAAAATTAAATCATCACTTTTCACTTGGTGCCATTAAAGATAGAAGAAATGATTTTCAAAATGTTGAATTAAAAAATGATGATAATGAGGTTATGATAAATGATCTAACCATCAATCCAAATAAGTCATATGTGGTTTATATTTATGTTTCATACTAAGATTTAAGGATTTATTTAGACATATAATTTATTGAATTATATTTACTATTTCCCTTAAATTGATGTAAGTTTGATTAACTTTTGATTTATTTAAGTATAACTTGATTGAATTTAACTTACACACATACTAAAATACAAATAGTATTTATAAATTTCAATGATCCCGATACAATCCAATCCAACTTTGTTCTACCTTTAACCCTAGATCCCTTAGTCCGGAGTAAAGAGAGGTCCAGTCTTACTTTGTTGGATATTTATAAGTTTTCTTTATGTATTAAGAGCAAAATGCCCTTAAACCCTGTTAATTTTGCGATTTGTACAACAAGCTCACTTTGCGCCCCAGTGTAACTAAGCTAGCACTTAAGCCTTCTGTTGGCCCCTAAACTTCCAAAACATTTGTTCTTGAACCCCCCCACCCTCTTTCACCTTTTGCCTTGTAATAATAATAAATTATTAGAACGGGGATGGAGAAACACAAGAGAAATAAAGTATGAACGTGGCAGAACATATGACTCCAAGATGAATCAAAATAGAAAGAAAACAAGAAAATTCTACGAAATCAGATTTTAACCAGAATAAAAACAAAAATGGGCATATTAGACTACTATCTATTAAAACCGCATAGTACCAGATTTTATTAATCGTTTATTCAGTTTCTAAGTTTTTATTGTGAATAGTAGGTCATTTGAAAAATTATTTGGCCAACATTCACAAGCTGAAAAAGATAATAGCATGGTGTAATTACATGGATCGCTTTTTTTTTTTTTTTCAATCTAAAATGCTGTTCTAATCTATGTCGCCATCAATATTTGAAAAATCCACTGTGTATCCCATTCTTTTTTTTCTTCTCCTTGTAAAAACAAGAATGCAATACCACCAATGATAGATTTAGTGGATAATGGAGATTGTAAGCGATTGTATATGAATAGTGTAAAACACAATGAACACAAAATTGTGTGTGATTGGAGTAGTCGATTATCATAGCCTAATATTAGAAATGGCACCAAAAACAACCTCATAACGAGGCAGCCAAGCCTGTAGCGACTCAACCTAAAGAGGCAGCCAAAAGATCAGGGCGGCAAGTATTGATGCGATAAGGCCGGACAGTAAGCATCGCGTTGCCAATACTTGTAACACGTTGAGGAGTTGAAGGTAGGGAGGGGACTGAATGAACTGAGCTCATGATGATGATGAAGTGAGTCTTAAAGTAGTTAACACCAACTAATAACTCCGGGACATGTGAATAAAAAAGCCCCAATTAACTTACAAACTTGGCTTAATTACTATCAATCAAATACATATATATTATTTTTCTTCTTAAGTTTGGATACTTTTGGATGAAGAAACGCATAGCTTAGTAGTTTCAATTTCGAACATTACCGTAAAAGGTGAAATTGCTGCGAGGAAGCAACATGTCTTCGGCGTTACATGAGACGGTGAGGAGCCTGTTTCTGCACGCATCTACCTTGTAATGAGACAACATCCTCTTAGGGGGCATCTTGTAAACTCCTGCCTCGACCCAAAAAATGAATAAATAAAATTTGTACAATAATAATAAACAAAAATGTCGTCTTCATCATAATTAAAGTTATCAAATTAAATGAGAGCTACTTTAAAAGAAAAAGAAAAAGTACTAATCATCATCTCATCTCATGTCTGTACCGTATAAAATTGGCTTCAGGAAGCTAGCAGCAACATCCACCATGTCGTCGCCACCGATAACAGCATTCCTGCTCATTATTGTCGACGGCGAATCGCAATCGTGGATCACTACTTGGAACTTCCCAATTGTATCTAACGTCCCAGATTCGATTTCATAGGGGTCACCACCTTCCCACAAACACAGCAACCTCTTCCCCCACTTGATAACGCAAGTGTTAGCCACATTTTTCATGACTTTAGCGTTACCAACCTTTTGGCCTCCTTTTAGTACCGAAAACGGGCCTCTATGCGTAAATCGCCAAGTATTGCTCACAGGGTCGTGTTCCTCAACTTGAGCTTCGGTCCTCACGTACTTAGCCGCGTAAGTGACCTCCCTTGATGAGCCCGGATCCCCATCAGATAGTGAGAAGGCTCTAAGGTAGCCGTGACCATCCAGGGGGTGCACAGTCGAGCCATGATCGTCCGAGAAAAGCCCTGGCCCGGCTAAATAGTACGTGCCTGATGGGAAATCTGGTGGTATCTCGCCATTTATAACCTCCAGCTTAATCGGTTCATTTGTTTCCAGGCGCTGTGATATGAATAGGAATTGGTAGTCCCAATAATCAGCCATCATGTCATCCGATTCCTGGCTTGAAATGGTTTGAGCACAGCCATCGGTGGTTGAAATGGAGATGACTCGGGGAGCGGGAGGCTTTACCGGTCTAGGTTGAACCGGAATTTTCCTTGTCGAAGATCGTAATAGAGCTGGGACTATATGGAAGGAAGTCGACTTCATTTTCTAGTTTCTTGCTATGGGAGGAACACTATGTGCAAGAAACATATATATATATATATATGGAGTTGCCAACTTTCACCTTATATTTAACTGAATTTGAATTATTAAGCCAAAAACTGATTATCTAATTCCACAATATGCAGCATATGGTTTTTTTTGTTTCTTTTTCTTTTTAAAAGAAAGCACAAGCATATGGCAAGTGGCAGGGCAACAAATTTATGTATGGCATTATTCAAAGGTTATAATACTGGTAAATAAACAAAACCTATATTTTAATTTAGAGCACCAAAGGAAGGACAATAACCAGAGAGAGTGGGTGATACCAAAGTGCATTGTCTGAGCGGTGCCCCCCGAATAATGACAAAGACTATGAATATTTCCTACCACGGCCGTCTAATGCGGAATATGACAAATCTTCATTATTGTATTGACCACAGGGGTCCTCTCCTCTCCCATTATAATAATACTAAATCTGGTTCCCAGCACTTATTAAAAGAAGAAATATTATGTTTTTTCTTTTTCATATATATGTATATCTACATATAAATGAAGCTTTTTCTTTTAACCTGTTAATATGTATGCCCGGCACGTATCAAATTATCAGTTTTAGTTACTATTCCATAACCGTACATGCAATAGTTATAAATTGACTAACCTGTATGAGCATACATAATTACAAATTCACCTTTTTTTTCCCACATACCTTTGTCCCACCAAATGTCGTTTCCCGTGTCTGACTGGCAGGTGAGACGGCTTATGGAGTAGAGTGGAAGTTGACCCATCAGTGCTCGCAAACCTGCAGCCCATTTAGCCAGCAACCAATAGCAAAAATAGCGTTTGGGATTGCTTGCACCAGCACATTCAAAATTAATCAGTCTAGAGGCTGTCATTCGGCTGATTAAAACCAATTGTTGCAGCCTAGTCGAAAATGCATCTGTTGGTCCCAAATAATAACCAATAAAGAAGGTAGTAGATCGATGGTTATCACGGATTTATAAACTTATATTACCATTAAAACATCAATTGTTATGTAAATAATTTCTTAAAATTTATACCTTGTCTTCTATTGTCCTGCTTATTCTTAAGATAACAATACTTTTCTATATGATCCATATTATTATAGAAATAACATATGTAGGGATTTTGATATATGTACCTTGGCATTACATACCTTTGATTTTGATTGACATACCTTCTTCTATTGACTTTCTTCCATAATTGAATTGTCCTTTTCCGATTAATTATTGCACTGAGTTTGATAGAATTTCCTTTTATAGTTGTTTGTATGCTCCTTTTTTTACCATTTCCTAATCAGTTTTCAAAACTTTTATCTTCTTCTTCCTTTGTAAGGACTTCCTTTCCTTTTTCATTATGAGTGCAATCTTCAATTTTGACAAATATTGTCATATTTATTTTATTAGAGCTTTCACCTTTTTCTTAGCCCAAACCATATTTAGATGAATCATATATCTAACTTGATAATAACATTTGCAACTTCTTGTCACTTTCATTGAATTTATTAAATATGCTACTCAATAACTAAAATAATTCTTCCATCTGTGCTTTTAAACTGCTCATCTTATCTTTTAGTTTTAGATTTTCATTTGATAACCTTTCCTTTTCATTTTCAACCAATCACATTCTTCTACTAGTAAAGAGTTGGTTTGACTTGTAACTTCTTTTTCTTCCTTCAAGACTTGAACTTCATTTTCTAACCTTGTATTTTGAGCTTTGGCTTTTGATAATGCACTAAAAAGTTTTGCATATATTTCTTCTTGGCTTGATTCAACATTGGAATCTATTTCCGATTTGGCCTTTAGACATGGATCCTCTTCTAACTTTCTTTCCATGCTTTCTTCTTCACTTTCTATTCTTTCAAATCACTCTAGGAGGATATTAATGATTTATTTTTCTTCTTTTGATACTTTTCAAGCTTGTGCATGAGTATTGGACATTCATATTTGATATGTCTAGCCTTCTTACATTCATAACACACTATTTCTTCATTCTTTAATCTTTTCCCTACATTTTTTGTTAGGATTTCTATAATTTTTACCTAACCTCTTAAGGGCTTTATTCAATCATTGTGCCAAGATCTTGATGTTGTTCTCTTCTTCTTCATCATCTATAAATTTACTTGTTTTGACAACTTGCTTCGTGGTTGACTTAAAGAGAGCACATGCTTTCTTAATAGTTGTTTTCTTTAGAATCCGTTCTTGAGGTAGTATCCTCAGCATTTTTTTAACTAATTCTGAATTACTTATATTCTTGCTAAGAGAATTTAGTTCATTGGTTATATTAATAAATCAACTGAATGTATTCTTTATTTCTTCATATTTGGTAAAATTTGAAAGAGTTCATACTATTGTAAAAGATAATTAACTCTTACATTTCTACATTTCGATTCTAGTTTTAATTCTATGGACCCCCAAGCAATTCTACGTAAAATCGCGAGTTTGACAACCATGACTGCACTTGTTCTTGTACTTCCAAATTTCAAGAAACTTTTGAATTAGAGTGTGATGCTTCCAGGGTAGGAATTATAGTTGTCTTAATGTAGGAGAGGTGACCAATTGCATATTTTAGTGAGAAACTGCAAGATGTAACATTGAATTTCTCTATATATAATAAGGAGTTATATGCCTTAGTTTGTACTATGGCTGTATGGCAACACTATTTGTTACCAAGAAAGTTTATTATTTACACGAATCATGATTCATTGAAGCATATGAGTGGGCAGGGTAAATCATCTAAGAGACATGCTAGATGGGTTGAATTTATGGAGAGTTTCTATTACATTATTTGCCATAAGCATGGTAATACCAATGTAGTGGCAAATGCACTTTTGTGCAAGTATGTTTCTAGTGACCACTTTGCAGGCTAAATTGTTGGGATTCGGGCTGGTTACTAAACAATATAGGACTGACCCTCATTGTGCACCCATTATAAATAAATGTTCTTTTGGAGTTCTTTGTGATGGTTATTTTGTGGTTGACAGTTTATTGTTTTGATTGAATAAGCTATGTATTCCTAAAGGGTCCCTTCATGAATTATTAGTTAAAGAAGCACATGCAGATGGTTCATCGGGTCATTTTAGGGAGAAGAAGACTGGAGAGATACTTAAAGAGCATTTTTATTAGCTGGATTGAAGAGGAATTTATATTGTGTGGTAGAAAAATGCAGTACTTGTAGAATGGCCTAGAGTAGGAGAGAGACCCATGGATTATATATGCCTTTGCTAGTTCCTTCCTAACCTTGGCAGGATCTTACTATGGATTTTATGTTAGGTTTGCATGAAATGTGCATGGCAAGGATTTGATCATGGTTGTAGTGGACAGATTTAGCAAGATGTCTCATTTTATTCTGTATCATTAAAAAGAATGATGCATGTTTTATTACTAATTTGTTTATGTAGGAAATTGTGAAGCTACATGGTGTTCCCAGAAGCATAGTTTTTTATAGGGATATGAAATTTCTCAATTATTTCTTAAAGACATTATGGAAGTTTCTTGGAACCAAATTGCTTTTCAACATTGCTTATCATCCTCAAACTGTCGGGCAAATTGAAGTGGTGAATAGAAGTCTAGCAGATTTACTTAGAGCAACTTTTGGAAGAAATTTGAAGGATTGGGACATTTGTTTACCAATCGTTGAATTTGCCTACAATCGTTTTGTACACAACTTTACAGGGAAGATGCCTTTTGAAGTAGTGTATGAGTATAATCTAACTATACCCTTGGATATGTTGCCAGTACCCACCACAAAATAGGAGAGTTTAGGAGGAGTTGTTAAAGCTCAACAAGTTAAGAGGATACAAGGTAAGGTTTTTGAAATTTTCATTTAGCAAGTAAGCAAGTAGTAAGAAAATGGAAATAAAGGAAGGAAGCTAATGATTTTCCAATTGGAAGATCTAGTTTGGATTCATCTTTGAAAGGAAAGATTCCCCACAACATGAGCATAGAAGCTAGCTCCAGGAGCAAATAGTCCATTATAAGTGTTTGAGCGAGTGATTGACAATACCTACAAGGTCGAGTTACCTGAAGGTTATAGCATGTCTACTAGTTTCAATGTGTCAAAACTTATTCCCTTATGTAAGTGGTGAAGATGATTCACTCCAACAAGATTTGAGGGCAAATCTTCAATAGCCCCAAGGCAATGATGAAATACATATGAGTTCAAGACCATTAACTTGATCTCAAGCTAAAGGATTATAGAATTTGTTGAACAAGATTATCAATAGAATTCTAGGTGAAGAAGAAAAATGCATGGTTGAAGGTTTTTTAACGCATATCTAAGACTACGACATGAGCATATGCAGTTGGACGCAAGGATTAAAGAATTATAGCAATCTATTAGAAAATGAGGAGAACACAGTTGTGAATCTAGCCATGAACTTCTCGTCTAATTTGCAGTAGAGATCATGACCAAGAACACACCATTGTGAACTAGACCATGAGCCCCTCTATATGTAAAAGGCACTAAAGCGTGTTTAGTCGTGTTGTGAGCGTATACTTTGACTGTGAACTAGCCTATCTTTTCCATACTTAAAGTTCTTAAGTTCTTTTGTTTTATTTTATTGTCTAATTTGATCATGAAAGCCCTAAAGACTATAAATAGTAGTTGTAAAGCTTATTATGCATCTTTTTAATAGTAATTATAATTTTCTTGAGAAATTATTTCAATTTCTTGGTTCTCACCAATTCTCATAGAATTGAGGGACGACCACACTTCTTGATCGTGAGTCATATCGTGAGACAAGAGTGTAGTTGGTATTTTTGTGGTGCGTAATATCCATGCAAAAGGCCAATCATATATTTAATTAGTTCTTTTCATAACCAGGATTCTTGTGAACCAGTGTTTGTCTCCCTGGAACACATCACCAAGTTTCTATTGTAACAAAAATACAATTAAAACATAATATTTAGAGTCCATAAATATGATAGTGATCGCTCTAGCTCTCTTCTCCTTCTTCACTTAACCTACCTTTTCCTGCACTAACCTTTAGCATTTGTTTGCTAAACTCTAACTAGGTCGACTCTTACAATAAGGACACACTATGGGAGTGTAAGTTATATTTAGCTTAATAAGAAAATCTTCATATTGCATTAGCAAACAATTAGCAATCAAGTTATTTAAACAAGCATTTGAATGCATGAATATGCATATGAATACAATAGTATATATAGTTATCTGAAAACTGTATACAACACAAATTTCTGTTTTTCATTGCTTGGGTTAGGATGAACTATGCATTGGCTCCAGGTTCCAATCACCCCATGCTACTTCTTTTAAGATAGTGATAAGAATTCAATTTTTTTAGTTATAATAAAATAGTTTTGAAATATATATACATATCTTCCCATGAGGGGTATGGATGTAAATGGGGCACTTAGTTTTATCCACCCCTAAGTGGTGAATCCCTAAACTTGGTCTCAATCAGAGGGTGGCAAATCCTCAGTTCCAAGTAGTTCCTAAAGATCAAGATAAGGTTGCGTATGAAGTACCCCTCTATACGGCCTCTTCACACCACTACATGATGCCAACAATCTTCTCATATGCAAGAGTATGCAATGTATAACCCATTTTTGTTTATGTTAGATATAATTACATTCATTTATATGGTGATCATAAAAAATTATCACAAATACTCGCAAATTTTCTTTCTAGATGCAAGGGAAATCAATACACTCAATTATTCCAAGAAGGGTTCCGATGTTTTAGCAGCCAATAACATAACAAATCAAACACATTTAGTTCACCTAGTCCCAACACATTATCTATTTTCATACATATCATTAAATGTATAACTGCATTAAATCTACAAGCACAAAACAAGTACAATACTCATAGGATTATTCACTTGGCCACTAGTTGTAGTAATTCAAGGTTAGCTTGGTCTTGAAATCAATTTCACTTGATGAGAAAAATAATAATTTATAAGTTCAAGTATACTAACATATCTAAGTTTTTTCATTAAATTTACTAGTTTACCTATTTAGGCCATTTTGGTGTTTCTAGCATAACTTTTTCGTTTTAAGTTTTTTCTTTTTTTATGTTCTTATAGTTGTTTTGAAGGTTTTCACGTGTAATTTTCATTTTTGAGGTCATTTTGGTCATGGAAATCTAACTTAGTTTCTGATCAGTTTCATGTGCACCTTGTTAGAGTTCATTTTGAAGTCTATTTCTACTAATTGGGCCTAATATCTAAAGGGAATTAATTCTAATCAACTTATGGACCTTTTTGGGCTTTTATTTGGGCATGTGGGTCTCTTTTGTTCACTATGAATCTTTGGTTTTTGGTCAAATATTCAAAGTTGATAATTCTTGTTTTCAGTTTTGCTTATTTTCAATCTATATGTCTTGTTTTTTGCATTTAATCGAAGAGTTTAATTTCCAAATTTTTCCTAATGATATTATACTGTATTCACATTTTGTAAAATTTAAAAATCATGAAAAGAAATCCTTCTTGGGCGTTGGCTTCGTGGTTGGGAGTTATATCTTCCACATTTCCAACTTTTCCCATCTTTAGCCTATGTTAATCTTTACCTAAGGCTCTTAAATGTTGAAGTCCACCTAATACATCAAAGAAAAATGATTTCTAAGCTCTTTAAACATGGTGAGTAGAAGAGGAAGTAAGATTTTGAACGCATTTATTTCAATCATTTCCAAATCTTACACTTCCTAGATGTGATACTAGATAGTTACAATACATTATCTTCTAACATAGCCTAAGTCTACATTACATCTTTGAGTTTCTTGCTTAATACAACTTGAATACATAACTAAAAGTTAAAAAATTAGAAGATTCCTAACAATTCTAATCTAATTTACATGGATATGTTACAAGAAAAAGAAAGAGATATGTGCAAGTAGCATTATACTCTTAATAGTCCTTTAGTTGGCATGTCCTAATCCACTTCTTTGCTCTTCCTCTTGCTTGGTGTTGATTCCTTGATTTCTCTCCACAATCGCCCCACCCCTACCCCCCCCCCCCCCCCCCCCCCCCCCCCCCCCCCCCCCTTATTTTTCGCTGTCTAAAAGTCCCTTGAAGCGGCATGGAAGTTTTTGGGTTTAGGGGAAAAGGTTGTAGCTATTGATGGTGTGTTTGCTATGTATGTGTGGTGGTGTAAGGGTTGGTGGGTGGTGGTTAGTTTGCAGTAGTGTTCCTTAGCTTCTTAGGAGTGTTTCGTTTTGTATTTGAAAGGGAAACGTAGAGGAGTTAAGGAATGGGAGCTACATGTGCAAATGGAAGGAAAATAAAAGGGAATTGAGTTGTTTAACGCATTGCTTAAGTACATTGGTTAATAAAGTTGATTGGTTATTGTGTTTGTTTGTTAATTAAGGGAATGTCTTATGTTAAATCACTTACTTTTTATGGTTAATATCATTTTTCATTAGAAATTTAATTAAGTCCATACCCTAAGCTATACCCCTAAGGTTTACTTAAGTGCTTAAGGACCATTAGATGAACAGTGTTGTCAAACTCTCTTCCTTTAGATGGTAGCCAGCGATTTTATGGGTGTTTTTGTGCCCATTATGTCTTTTGTCTATTAGTACATCAATTTAGGGTGATTATGGGTCTAATTAAGGATAATTTTAGCTTGTTAAAGTTGGTTTTTACTTAATTTAATTTGGTGTGTGAAATGACATTATTGTCCCTTCCTTGTTTATGCCTACTTATGGTTGATTAGGGGGATTTATTTTGATCAGTTGCCTTAGTTTGTTTGATTTATTAGTGGAGTTAATTCTTACTAAATTATGTGATTTTATATCATTCTTAAGGAAAATTCTTGCTTTTAGGGTTTTGGATTTAATTAAGTTTCAATTTAGGTTTTTCGAGCTTAAGATTAATTTTGACATTTTCTATTGTGGCTTTAAAGTTTGCTAATCAGTTTAGGGTTTGGAATTTTGAATTTAGGGCTTTGGGTCAACCTTGGGTAAGGCTTAAGATTGCTAATATAATGGTCCATGATTAGACTTTGCCTAGGGTCTCGATTCATTAGGTTTTGATTACACTAATTGTATTGACTACACTAAGACAATCCTAGATTTAGAGTTACGTATTATATTTACTTTCGAACATATTTCCCAATACTTCTACTTGACTTATTGTTTGAATTTGAAATCTCTCGAGGTTTACATTAAGTGTTAGTCGATACTTCTAACCTCCAAATGCTGGGATATGGTCTTCTTTATTGATACTGTTCTACTATATCAATAAAAACTTTAAATTACAACGCAATCAGCTACATGACTCAATCATTCACTACTCTATCTCCACTTAGTTTCTCTTAAAGCTAAGCAACAGAACTATAGTGAATAGTATCCTCTCTAAAACAAAACAATTTTGAAAAGAAGTTTGTTGTTGTGAGGAAGAACAAGTATATGTTCCTCTATAAGATTTGTGCTTTAACAAAATAAAATAAAATGATCATGGATTGTTTCAAGATGTTCTTGTTGTTCTCTATCTATATATCCATATTCTTGTTCCTATTTTTGCTTGTATTTTTATACGACATGCAATGGTCATTTGTGATCTTCTCTTCCATAATCATACCAATCTTCAAGATTTAGCTCTAAATCTTTAATATAGTTGTGCCTTCTTCATCCTTCTATGATTTTGAATACATGGCATTTGACCATAGTAATCGGGTGTAGTTAATATTGACAATCTCCTCTTAATGCTTTATAATATTTTCTTACTAATGATTGAGTAAATAGTAGCTTTCCTTTAATAAATACTATTCCGACTTGATCAGATGAAAATAATCATCCCTATAATATTAAAAACCAATTTTAATGGAACATGTCAAATATATTTTCCAAATATATTTAACCAGTGGATGTGGATCTTAAGCTTTACTTCCTTTATCTCATAGATGTTTTAAACATTTGAATTTTTGAACTTGTTTTAAATTACGAAATAATCAACCAATTGTGTTTGTTGTTGGAATGTTTGTATTTGATGTTTTGATTTTTGCTCTATACTTCGAAAAATTCTTCTAGTCTGATTCCAATCCATTCTATTGTCCTAGTTCTTTTATGAAACTTAACATAATCCTTTAATTCGTTTAAACTTGTTTGGAGATACTAGTTTTGATAAATGATTAATAGAATATATTTGTAAACAAGATTTTCGATGAATTCATTGAAATTATAAGAATTTTAAAGAAATATGCTACCTAATTAAATAATATTTTAATTTCAAGATTAATATATTCTTTAATCAACAAAGGAAGAAAATGAGTCAAGTTTCAGGTGATTCAAAGTTAAAATGAAGAAATTTTGTGCATTTGAAGATCAACACAATCAAGTAACATAGTCATGTTGATTTTGAAGGAAGATCAGAAGGATACATGAAGAAACAACATGACCATGTTAGTAGTTGTATAACTTTTGGAGCAATAGAAGCCAAACATAATCATGTAACACGACCATGTTGAGTTAAGTGCAACACGACCGTGTTGGAGGTCGTTTTGGCCATATCTTCCTCAATCTGGATGCATTTGAAAGATTTAAGCTGAACATGACCTTAACATGACCATGTTGAAGGGTTATGTTGAGTTCAACAGCTAAGTAATATAAATACCAAATATAAACCCTAAATGAAAAAAAGAAGAAGAAGAAGAAGAAGAGAGAGGAGAAGAAAAAGGAGAGAAAGAGAGTTTTGATAGCAAGAAGGAGAAAGTTTTTAAGCAGACGAAGAGAAGAACTCTTTGAAGAAGAGAGAATATTGAAGATCAAATTGTACAATCCGGAAGTACAAGAATAGATTTCTACAAGGGTTTTTCTTTTCATTATGAGTTATTTCAGTTTTATTGTCAGATTTTACATCATAATAATAGCTTAAATTCTTTTAGTATCTAGATTTGTGGAACCCTAGAATTATTATATAATATCATTTCAGTTATTATTCAATAAAGTCTTTATTACCTTAATTCAATTATGCATGTTCTTCATTGTAAGAATTTAATATTTCACTATTAGCTATGGGCCCTACATTACACTATTAATTCAAAGAATGGGTTTGTTCCAAGAGCTCCCTTAGATGCTCCAAGTTCGAGACGTGGAATCTATTAGACTTGAGACATTTAAACAGATGAAATTGTTCCATGACGACCTTAGAGAATAACTTGATGAGCAACCTCAGACATTGAGGGAAAGAACTCAGTTGGAAAAGATTGAAGAAAAATTGGATTGATTATTAACTCTCCAAGAAGGATGTGAGCGATTGGGAAAGAGTATATAGGAGAGTTCATAGATTGGAACAATTTTTTGAAAACATTTCATCCAAATATAAAATTCCCTTTCCCTCACGAAATATGTCTCCAGCTAATGAAGATGTCAAGGAAGCAGTAGCAGTAGATGACACATCTAATGCAAACATGGATGTTGGTGGGGAAGATGATGATGAGGAAGATGATGATGATGATGATGAAGAGGAGGAGGAGGAGGAGGAGGATTGAAATGCTGATTGTTAGGATAGTTTTTTTCTATATACTTTTAATATAACTCTGATGGCCTTTTTTTTTTTTTCAAAATTTTTATGATTTTAGATTGTCTTTCATTTTTTTTTCCTTGTTTTATTCTCTACTTGTGTAGTTCCTCTTATGATCACAACAGCTACAGTGAACAATTCCGAATATTCTACAAGGATTCTCATGAAATGAAGTTTAAAGAAAATTTTAGGAGAGTACAATTTTCTCATTTTTTTATATATTTTTTTTCTTTTTCTTTCTCTTTTGTTGTTTTTATTGTCCTTTATCTTTCAAGAGATTTAATTTGTACATTAGGGGCAATGTACAACTTTAAGTGTAGGGGAGTAATATTTTGATTAATTTGTAATTTAGAATAGCAACTATTTAGAATAACCACTTTGAAAAAAAAAATGTTTTCATCAATATTGTACTTATTACACCTTATTAGAGTTGAAAAGAAAAATCTATATAAAGTAGAGTATATTTCATTTAAGCCTTGATTTTAAACTTAGAATTAGTATAATATCACTAACTTAGATATATACTCATTAGTCATTCCCTATAAATTTTTAGAGCACTATAACTTTTAGTAAGTAATCAAAAACTTATTTATTGATAATTCCCTGAAAAATCAATAAAGTTAGAGGATAAATAAATAAATTGAATTAAACAAAAGTTTAGCAGTGGGCCTCGTTGACTCAAGTAAGTAAACCTACGGGATGCCTCTTTTTAAGAGGGATAACATTTGTTGACTTGAGTAATAAACTTGGGATCATCGATCTAAAGCTTGTTAAAAGGGTTAAGAGAAAAGTCCGAGGAAGTTAAACATAATAAAATTAAAGTAATGGATGGTTCGAAGTGGTATCTTAAAACCTAGTAGCCTAAAGTCATCTGGCTTGGGACGTACTGACTGATGAAACTGTTTGAAAATAATAATAATAATAATAAATCCTCTAACAAAAACCAATACTAAGGGGATGATTAAGAGATGAGTAATTATGAATACATTTACTTTAAATTATAGTGCTCGATAAGATTAAAGAGGAGAGTGTATATATCTTAGTTAAGTGGTTAAGATATCGATGATTTTCCTTTAATTAGCTGATGTTGGATTTGATTTAAAGTTTATAATTTTTTTTAAATGATATGAGTAAACTCTAACTTATATGGATTAACTCTTGAACTCTAATATTTAATTATGTATAAAAAAAAGTTGCTAATATTTTATTGTTTTTAAATTCTTACTTTACAAGTTAATTTAAAACAATAATAAAATGATGAAGATCTTCCTTGAGCAATCCTTAGCTTAAATAAAAATATTTCTCGTCTTAAATTATGAATCGATTAATTTGCTTAAGGAAAAGCAAATGCTTAAGTATGGGGGAATTTGATAAATGATTAATAGAATATATTTGTAAGCAAGATTTTTGATGAATTCATTGAAATTATAAGAATTTAAAAAATATGCTACCTAATTAAATGATATTTTAATTTCAAGATTAATATATTCTTTAATTAACAAAAGAAGAAAATAAATCAAGTTTCAGGTGATTCAAAGTTAAAATGAAGAAATTTTGTATATTTGAAGATCAACACAATGAAGTAACATGGTCATGTTGATTTTGAAGGAAGATCAGAAGAATACATAAAGAAACAACACGACCATGTTAGTAGTCATGTAACTTTTGGACCAATAGAAGCCAAACATAACCATGTAACACGACCATGTTGAGTTAAGTGCAACACGACCATGTTGAAGGTCGTGTTGGCCATATCTTCCCCAATCTGGACACATTTGAAAGATTTAAGTTGAACATTACCATGTTGAAGGGTCATGTTGAGTTCAACGGCTAATTAATCTAAATACCAGATATAAACCCTAAACGAAAAGAAGAAGAAGAAGAAGAGAGAGGAGAAGAAAAAGGAGAGAAAGAGAGCTTTGATAGAAGGAAGGAGAAAGTTTTTAAGCAGACGAAGAGAGGAACTCTTTGACGAAGCGAGAATATTGAAGATCAAATCATATAATCCGGAAGTACAATAACAAATTTTTACAGGGTTTTTCTTTGCATTATGAGTATTTTGGTTTTATCGTCAGATTTATATCATAATGATAGCTTAAACTCTTCTAGTATCTAGATTTGTGGAACCCTAGAATTATTATGTAATTTTATTTCAGTTATTATTCAATAAAGTTTTTATTATCTTAATTCAATTATGCATGTTCTTCATTGTAAGAATTTAATATTTCTAGAGTATTAATTCTTGATTATTGATATTATATAAATAGATTGAGAAATCATTTATATAATTTGATCTAGCGTAATTGAAAAGAGTTGCATGTAACCCTAAAGATAAGATGACATAAATTTTCCAAATTAGGGTCCAACCTAATAATGGAATTCAAAGATCAATAATGCAATTTTAGGGGTTTTAATTAGAGAGAGATCTCAATTGATCAACCTAAGATGAGAAATTAATAATCTTGAGAAAGATATTAATTTGATTACAAAATTCCTATGGTTAAGAAAATAAAGATTGAAAATGAAATTAACTATAATAAATTATATATGATTCTAGGGGAAAACTAAGTCTAGATATGTATCCTTACAACATTAATTCAAACTCTTTAGTATATCTACTTTCTTTTCATTATTTTAATAATTATTAATTAAACAATTAGAATTTCTTAATTAATTAATACATTTTAATTTAACAATTAAATAATAAAGTCTTAGTTAATATTAGTAATTATAGTCTTTGTTGGACGACATTCATAATTAGTTCACTATATTACATTAATCAATAGGTGTACTTGCCTATATTATCAAGTTTCTAAAAAACTCATTCATTTCAATACTTAATTTTACCCACTAAAATAAACATATTAGTTGCATGACATAATATGCCTTTTCTCTTGACCTTTAGTTTGCTACTTATCATATTAGGAGTTCTTATATTTAGAGTCTCAATTATTTCTTCAAATCATTTTGTTCTCTTGTCCTTTCTTTTAAAATTTTCTAGACTTTCTTAACATCAAAACTATTTAATCATTTTCCTAATTTTTTCCCTCCTTTTTTATGGTAACAAAACTTCTTAGAAATTTTTTGACTTGAAACTCAAATTATGATATTTGAATAATTATTATTCCCATCTTTATCCTATTTTGTTTTATCATCTTTTTTATTGTATCCTTTATTTTTCTTTGCTTCTCCCCATTAAATGATGATTAGTCAAAATTTAGTTCATAGTTCCTTCTTCTATTCATCTTCTTCCTATTCTCTCCTTTTTTGTTAACATCAACAACAAATACATAAAGCATGAAGATATATGCAAAAATTCATTTCATTCATCAAATAGAAACATGTCTAACATAAAAAATCAACATTTTATGGATTTTTAGGATCATTCTTCCATCTTTAATCCTTCTAACATTTCATTAAGAGGAAAATGTTAAAAGGAAAGAGAATAAAATGATTTGAAGCAATAGTCAGAACTTTGAATATAAAACTCTAAATATGATAAGTAGTAAACTAAAGGTCAAGAGAAAAAGTATATTATGCTATGCAACTAACATCTTTATTTAATTGTGTAGAAGTAATTATTAGAATGAATAAATTGTTTGAAACTAATATATTCTAACACATTTGAACAAAATAAAGGATTATGTTAATTTTTATAAAAGAATCAAAAGTAAATGGACAACATGATGGATTGAAATTAGATTGAAAGAATTTTTCCAAGTATAGAGTAGAATAACAAAATGTCGAAAACAAATATTTAGTAAGGTTGGTTATCTTCAAATTCAAGACAATTTAAAAAATTCTATAATTTACAACATTTACGAGATGAAGAAGCAAAGCTCAAGACCTACATATTCCACTAATGTAGGTTTTATAGCGCCCCACTTCCTAGGGCCTTTACAAAGCTTAGAGCCTAGGAGATAGTGTGTTATGCCATCCTCAAGTTAAAGATAAGGCCGACTTAGAACTGAGCACAAATTAAAATTCATCATTTAACATATTTATAGAAATACTACAAAAACATTCTCTAACATATGAGTCTAGGGCATTTTATTGCTCATCTCAAATATACCTTATAGACCATAAGTTTCAAGTACATAATAAAATTACTCATAAAGTCTTTCAACAATATATATATATACAAGTCTGTGCTCTCATGTCTCATGCCTTGAGCCTAAGCTTCAACGTTTGCAATGTCTTCCATACTTGAGGTTAGAGGAATTAACCCCTCAGTTCATTTGAACTGAGTGGGTAAACAACATAATAATAGCAATAGCAATGTAGGTGATGAAGGGCGAAACACTTTTAATTCCTAGATGATTTCAAGTCTTTTTTGTTGCAAATCGAGTGGAAATCATTTAGAATTGGTACTTAATAGCATAATGTATCGCTTTCAGGTGATGTGGAACCTATCATGAAGAAATTAATTGGATTCATCAAGAAAAGAAATGGAAAAGCCAAGCTTTTTGCCCATACACCCCTCCATACGGGGCGTATGGAATCCATACAGGGCCGTATCAACCCAGACCAGCCCCTCCAAAATGCACAGAAGGCGCTACACCCCTTCCATACGGGGCGTATGGATCAGCGACGACTTAGATTTTCCTGATATTTGCCCCTTTTCTCTTTCTTTTTTTGTACATGTCTATATATATATTTAAGTGGAGAGAGAAAGAGGAAGTAGATTTAGGGTTTACATTTAATACACACCTCACTTTTCTCTCTTGGAACAACAACACAAGAAGGGCATTATCTCAACAAAAGCATTCAAGATTCGAACTTCCGGGTAGTATCATGAACTCTAGCTGCTCTCCTATCAATTGTAATTACATTCTCTCTCTCATGGAGGAGTAATCTAGAGATCTAGATCTCTTTTGAAACCATTCTTATTATGTGATGAAGGATTGATCTTAATGAAGACATATTGATGTTCTTTTGTTTCATTACTTGTTCTTGATGTATATCTTAGATTTATATTTCCGGAGTATGAATCTATGTTTGATTTCATTCAAGTTGATTGAGAAATTGCTTGTATGATTAGATCTAAGGGTAATGAATGAGATTTGATCGTGATTCTAGAGATAGGACAGCGAGAATCTTCTGTTTACCAACCGAACGGTGAGAGTATCAAGTGCTTCATGCAATCCTAGGTTACTATTGGTTGAGAAGAGATTCTAACGGATAAACCTAGGATTAGATAAGCTAGTAGATTTGAGAGAACTATTAGTTTGACTAATGAAACTCCACAGCTTAAGAACTGGATTGTTTGATCTTTAGTTTCTAATGATTCGCATGGCATGAATGGGATTAGAGAGAGGTCTAGGTTGCTTAGTAGTTGATTCGAACTCGTGTTTTGTTAAGTTCCTTTTTCTTTAGTTCGGTACATTTTATAATTAGTCTCTTTTAGTTAAGTTCATTGAATCATTTACTCGCTTGATCGGTTGGATAATAGGAACGGAGTAAATATTAGTAATTGGTGAACTTTAATCTTCCTTGGAACGACCTTGATTTCGGACACTATATTACGCTACGATAGGTGCGCTTGCCTATTGCATCATAGTTGGAAGCAAGGAACAAGTTTATAAATTATTAAGCTACGATCCGCAACGATCAAGTTTTTGGCGCCGTTGCCGGGGAAGTATTAAGGATTTCACCTTTATTAAGAACACTTCTTACTTATTAATTCAGCCATTTTCTTTTTATTTGTTTCATTGATATTCCTTTGGTTGATTGAATAGTGAATCTACTGATTTTCTACATCTCTTGACAGTGCATGACTAGAGGCCATTCCAAGGAACTTGTTGACTTCAATCCAGAACTTGAAAGAGTTATTCGAAGATACAACAAGAAAGGAAAGTTTAAGGCAGAAGCTTCATCAACAATTCTAAGGGAAGACTCACCAAAAGGAGAGATGGAGAATGTACCAGAAGATGATCCGATTGAAAACCCTCCGCCCCCTCATCTGATAGTTCAAAACAGGGGAAGAGTGAATGGTCTTCCAAGAACCAATTTGGATTATTCTCGACCAAATCTTCAAGGTATAACTTCCAGTATTGTCAGACCACGGGTTCAGGCCACCAATTTCGAGATAAAGCCAAGTATGATCAAGATGGTTCAAGACAAAGCCCAGTTTGAAGGATTACAGGATGAAGACCCCACAACACATGTTCGACTCTTCTTAGAGTTGTGCGACACTTTCAAGTTTAATGGGGTTAGCAAAGATGCAAAAAGGCTTAGACTTTTCCCATTTTCCTTAAGGGGGAAAGCTAGGCAATGGTTGGGGAACTTACCCAATGAGTCCATCACTACATGGGATGATTTATTAACGAGATTCATGGACAGATACTTTCCTCCCTCAAAGACTGCCAAACTCAGAGCAGAGATACAAGGATTCTATCAGAAGGACTCAGAAACTCTCTTTGAGGCATGGGAGAGATTCAAGGAATCATTGAGAAAATGTCTACATCATGGGATTCCCGAATGGTGGCAAGTTCAGTTATTTTACAATGGGCTGAATTATCAGACAAAGCAAACAATTGATGCAGCTGCTGGTGGGACTCTTAAACATCAAACCCCAGAAGAAAGCCTACGTCTTTTTGAAGACATGGCCGAAGACGATTATGAGAGCTCACGTGGCCGAATTAGAGAAAGAAGGACTCCTGGTGTTATGGAGATGGACGTAGCCTCTACTATACTTGCTAAGGTTGATGCGTTAGCAAGACAAGTCAATCAAATGTCTACTTCGTCTCAACAAGCAGCAACTGTAGAGCCTTACTTTGATGAGGGAACCAACACTGCCTATGTTGATTATGTGGGAAGTTCATCTCGTCCTCAAAACAACCCATATAGCAACACTTATAATCCGGGTTAGAGGAATCACCTAAACTTTTCGTGGAGCAACAACAACAACATATAAAGGAACAACCCTAATCCTCCTCCAGGCTTTCAAAGACCACCTGACCAATCACCTAAGTCGTCGGTTGAGGAGATTCTGACTAAGCTGGTAAAGGATTCTGAAGAAAGAGATAAGTCCATCCATCAAATTTTGAAAAATCAAGAAACCAATCTTAAGAATCATGATGCATCTATTCGCAACCTGGAGACACAAGTCGGGCAATTGGCCAAACTTCTATCAGAAAGGCCTCAGGGCTCACTCTTAGGAAATACAGAACCAAACCCCAGAGAACATGTTAAGGCAGTAACTTTGAGGAGTGGTAAGGAGCTGCAGTCTAAAGTTCAGGAAGAAGAAAATGGGGTAATTGAATCGACCAAGGAGCCAGCTACCATCAAGAACAAGGGTAAACAGCTAGATGAGCGAGATTCCACATCAATGCCAGTCCCAGAATACAGGCCCACCATTCCCTATCCAGCCAGATTAAAGAAAGATAAGACTGATGAACAGTATGGGAGATTCTTGGAAGTATTTAAACAGTTACATATCAACCATCCCTTGGTTGAGGTATTGACTCAAATGCCAAAATATGCAAAATTTTTAAAGGAATTGTTGTCAAACAAGAGGAAATTGGAAGAGTTTTCTACCGTAACTTTGGGAGGAGAGTGCTCAGCTGTGATCCAAAATAAACTACCTAAGAAGCTCAAAGATCCTGGGAGTTTTACAATTCCCTGTCTTATTGGGAATTTATCAGAGGAAAAAGCATTGGCAGATTTGGGAGCAAGCATCAACCTTATGCCTTACCAATTATTTAAAAAGCTGGGGTTTGGGGAACCCAAGCCAATAAGAATGAGCTTGCAATTGGCCGACCGATCGGTAAAATTCCCAAGGGGGGTAGTAGAAGATGTGCTAGTAAAAGTCCAAGACTTCATTTTTCCAGCAGACTTCGTCATCCTTGATATGGAAGCTGATGTGGAGATTCCTCTCATTCTGGGAAGACCATTTCTGGCTACGGCAAGAGCTATGATAGACGTAGTAGATGGGAAGTTGGTCTTGCGAGTGGGGAATGAAGAGGTCATAGTAAAGATGCCAGATGTTCTAAAACAAAGTATGCATCATGATGATACATGTTTTGCCGTGGATTACCTTAATGTGATGGTGTCTGATGCTATAGGAGAGTTGTTGGCTGATGATGAAGTGGAGTTTTGCTTAATGAGTGGGGGAGAAGAAGAATTCGAAAGTGAGGTATTGAGATCAGCTGTAAAGCAGCTTAATGACCATGCCGAATTAAAAAAGGATAGAGGCTTTGAGGATATAAGTCGTTCCAACATCTACAAGTCTAAGCCATCTACAGAGGAGCCCCCTGAATTGGAGCTCAAACAACTACCAAGTTATCTTCAATATGCATTCTTGGAAGAGGGTTCTAAACTTCCAGTCATCATATCTTCGAATCTCGACAAGGATCAGAAGGAGAAGCTCTTACTTGTTCTTGGTGAACATAAGAAAGCTATTGCTTGGAAGATGGCTGATATAAAGGGCATTAGTCCCTCATTTTGTACCCATAAAATCCTGTTGAAAGATGATGTTAAGCCTGTGATCCAACCCCAGCGTAGGCTGAACCCAAACATGAGGGACGTGGTAAAAAAGGAAGTAGTAAAACTACTTGATGCGGGGATGATTTACCCAATCTCTGATAGCCCATGGGTAAGTCCTATACAAGTTGTTCCTAAGAAGGGTGGTATGACCGTCGTGCCGAATGAAAAAAATGAGCTTATTCCTATGAGAACGGTCACTGGGTGGAGAGTATGCATTGATTATCTCAAACTCAATGAGGCCACTAGAAAAGATCACTTCCCTCTTCCTTTCATTGATCAAATGCTGGAGAGGCTGGCTGGGCATGCTTACTATTGTTTCCTGGATGGAATGTCCGGGTATTTTCAAATCCCCATCCACTTGAGCTGATTTCAAGAAGTCGAGCTAACGACTTTAAACAAAGCGTCTTTTGGAAGGCTATCGGGGCCTATCTCTTTCTTTTTCTTTTTCTTGTGCATGTATATATTTAGTTTGTCTTTCCTCCTTAACGCTTTTTGATTGTATAGAAGCCGCATTTTGGATCTTCTACAACTTTCTAAAGTAGAGAACTTTGAGGATTTTGATTGCGAAGGGCAGGTTGATCCATGAGAAGCTCGGGAGGTGCATATCGGGTTGAGGAATTCACCACATTTCATTTCAAAGGTAAGTACAAAAAAAAATTTGCTGATACGCCCATACACCCCTTCCATACGGGGCCGTATGGACACAGGCCTACCGCCAGGGTGCACAGAGGGCACTACGCCCCTTCCATACGGGGGCATATGGATTAGCGGCCGGCCCCCAAGGTGCACAGAGGGCGCTACGCCCCTTCCATACGGGGCGTATGGGCAACCTATGATGAAAAAAAAAATCATCTTCTTCTTCCTCTTTTCCACCTCTCACGGCACGTTAAAGTAACTTTTGAGGATGTAGAGATAGTAGATTATGCTTCACTTTTGCTGCAAGAACTTTTTAACTTTCTTGTTTCTCAACTCGTGGTGGTTTGTGAGGTCGATGCATGCTAACCTAGACTCAGGGGAGTACTAGTTCTTTTCTTTCCTTATCATATAATAGCTTGTTGATGCATTTGTTTTCTCTTACTTCGAAATTATATGTCAAGACATTGGGGACAATGTCTCATTTAAGTGTAGGGGAATTAATTAGAAGAATGGGATTCATTGTAGAAGGAAGAAAAATGAACTAGGAGTGGTTGAAGTCCGGCAAAAGATAGAAAATTTCCCTGATGGAAAAAGACAATTTAGCATTCAATAAGGGATTAACTCTGAAAGCTTATGTTGTAATGCACTTTAGTCACGTTGAATTTTGTTAACTTAGCCAAAATTGTGGAATGAAATCCTTGTGAAGCAAGTTTACCCATTACTTAACGTTGGATTTTGGAATTAAGATTAGTTCGGGATCCTTAGAAAAAGGTCAATTGGTTTAACTTTGGGAAGTTTTCTAGTAGGGTTAGTTCTCTTTTGAATTTCTAGAGAGCCATTTAACCCCCAAAGAAGGGGCAAATGAGGTAGTCTTCTTAGTGATTCTTTCTTAAGAGATCTCTTTAATCCTTAAATCAATCAAAGTAAATAGAATTCTTTTAGTATGGGCGGGCTTTGGTCCCTCAGAAGAGCAAAGTCTAACCCCTCTACTAACTATTTGAATAACTTCCCTAAAGGTTAAGGTAGTAGAGGTTCGTTGGGGTCCCTTTTAAAACTTGGTCACCTAAGGTCGTCTGGCTTGGGATCGGCCGACCGAAGAAATTACCAAAACAAGATGGGAAAGCCAAAAAAAAAAATTGAAGGGTCTTCCAACTCGAGTAATTAAGTCCGTAGGGACGCCTTCATTTGAGGGGACAACGTCTGTTAACTTGGGTGATGAACCTGAGATTATCGGCTGAAAGCTCGCTACATGGGTTGTAGGATCCAATTTAACTGATTAAAAATAAACCATGAAGAGATCTTTATAGAAAGGAAAAGCTAGGTGGAGTACTGATGCAATCTACCTTCTTTTCGGGTTACTTTGCTTGGATAGATTGCCTAAAGGATCATATCCTCCTAAATAACTTTTCAAAGTGGACTAATTCTCCTTTTTATCTGTTTGAACTTGCGATTAATCGTAGTTTGGAAGCTAACCTTAACAATAGGGATAAAAGCTTGATTTATATTGACTAGTTCTAGACTTTTGGTTGAAGTTTCCTCGGTTCAATTTCCTTGATAAGGTGTAACACAAGTTAGAAGAAAGAGGAATCCTTTTGTGTTTCAAAGCTATCTCTAATGAATGTTGATGATTTTCTATTTTGTGAGTCCTCATTGAATTGAGCGTTTATTTATTTTGCTTGAGGACAAGCAAAGAATCAAGTGTAGGGGAATTTGATGAAGGGCGAAACACTTTTAATTCCTAGATGATTTCAAGTCTTTTTTGTTGCAAATCGAGTGGAAATCATTTAGAATTGGTACTTAATAGCATAATGTATCGCTTTCAGGTGATGTGGAACCTATCATGAAGAAATTAATTGGATTCATCAAGAAAAGAAATGGAAAAGCCAAGCTTTTTGCCCATACACCCCTCCATACGGGGCGTATGGAATCCATACAGGGCCGTATCAACCCAGACCAGCCCCTCCAAAATGCACAGAAGGCGCTACACCCCTTCCATACGGGGCGTATGGATCAGCGACGACTTAGATTTTCCTGATATTTGCCCCTTTTCTCTTTCTTTTTTTGTACATGTCTATATATATATTTAAGTGGAGAGAGAAAGAGGAAGTAGATTTAGGGTTTACATTTAATACACACCTCACTTTTCTCTCTTGGAGCAACAACATAAGAAGGGCATTATCTCAACAAAAGCATTCAAGATTCGAACTTCCGGGTAGTATCATGAACTCCAGCTGCTCTCCTATCAATTGTAATTACATTCTCTCTCTCATGGAGGAGTAATCTAGAGATCTAGATCTCTTTTGAAACCATTCTTGTTATGTGATGAAGGATTGATCTTAATGAAGACATATTGATGTTCTTTTGTTTCATTACTTGTTCTTGATGTATATTGATAGAGCCATTTTATACTTAATCTTTATAGTATAAATTGTGTTAATTCATTATTGATTTTATAGAAATCATAAGGAAATGGTACTTAATTCTATTATGGTGATAAATCAGGTTAAATAGAGTCAAGGATGCTAATTCAAGTAAATTAGAGAAGTCATCTACAACTTGGATCAAGACAAGGAGTTACACCACCGGAGGAAAGCACATGAGCAAGTATCTGTCCAGAAGGAGGCACGGTTTGAGATCTGGCCATGTGGTAAACCGTGCTACACACTGCAGGAGAAAGAGAGACACGGCTTAGGGCACGGCCATGGTGGCAGCCGTGGGAGAAACCGTGCTTGAAGCCGTGGTGGAAGCTAGACGTGCCAAGGAGAAGAAATTGTGGAACTTTGACAGAGGATGGCACGGCCTAGGATCTAGCCGTGGTGTAGACCGTGGTATACACTGGACAAGGATGAAGAGCTTGTAGATCATGCACAGGGGAAGGTACGGTTGAAAATCTAGCCGTGGGTGGAGCCGTGGTACATACTGGACACGGAAGATAATACGTGAATTATGCACAGAGGAAGGCACGGCTTGACCCACGGCCGTGTGGTAGGGCGTGCCAGGCAGACGAAGATTCACTTCTCGAAATCTACTTGGAAAAGGAAAGATATTTTCGTATCTTGCTAGCAAAAGATCACATGCCATCCCTCTAACAATATAAATAGAACCAACCCTAGAGGGCGAGGGCAACTTTTAATCTTTAAGCTGGAATCTTTGGATCTTGAAGAACCTTTGATCATCTTGGAGGCAGAGCAGGCAACCGGGTTCATCATGTTTCTACTTTTTATTTTCGTTTTATTGATGAACATGAGTAGCTAAGCTACTTTTCTAGCCAAAGGGTCATAGATGTTTAATTCTCCACGAATTGTGAGGTCTAATTGACTTGTATTTAATCTATTTGTTGTTTTCGGATATTCATATATCTTCTGATCGTTTTGTCATTATTATCTTTGTTGATTGGTATGAATAGAGCTCTTCTACTCAATTAGCAAGTTAATATATTGTCAACTAGCACGTCAAATCCGTAATTGTTTGATTGTTCTAGTCTCAGTGACACAATAACATGTTTGGTTATAAAATAGATAATCGAATTCATGTTATGGAGGTGTGTGATCATGTTTAAATAGGTTATCTTATAATCTACTGGCATGAATTGGTGGTCTCTCTAGTTTTTAATGCTATTGGTAGATTAAATCCAAAGCGCTTGTATGGGGTTGTCTAATCGATAAGAGAAATAATCAAAGAGCTTCTCTTGGTTATCGAGGAAGTACGGAGAGATAGGTTGTTAGAGCTTATTAATAACCATAACCAGTTTATCTAGGAATAAGAATAGAAAACATTTGCATCGATGATCAATTCCTTGAATTAAACTATCTTGATTCCTTTGGCTAGGCTTTTATCAATATATGATTCTATTATTTTGTTTCGACTTTATTTTGATTCATAAACAAACCCCCCCCCCCTCGTTTTCTTTTCATCTTTATGCCCTTTGAATAGAAATATTTTTAACCAATCCCTGTGGATTCGACCCTACTCACCACTATATGCAAATCATATAATTGTCTAGGAGTAGGTTTTATTTTTGTTGGATTCGACACCCATCATATATCTTAGATTTATATTTCCGGAGTATGAATCTATGTTTGATTTCATTCAAGTTGATTGAGAAATTGCTTGTATGATTAGATCTAAGGGTAATGAATGAGATTTGATCATGATTCTAGAGATAGGACAGCGAGAATCTTCTGTTTACCAACCGAACGGTGAGAGTGTCAAGTGCTTCATGCAATCCTAGGTTGCTATTGGTTGAGAAGAGATTCTAACGGATAAACCTAGGATTAGATAAGCTAGTAGATTTGAGAGAACTATTAGTTTGACTAATGAAACTCCACAGCTTAAGAACTGGATTGTTTGATCTTTAGTTTCTAATGATTCGCATGGCATGAATGGGATTAGAGAGAGGTCTAGGTTGCTTAGTTGTTGATTCGAACTCGTGTTTTGTTAAGTTCCTTTTTCTTTAGTTCGGTACATTTTATAATTAGTCTCTTTTAGTTAAGTTCATTGAATCATTTACTCGCCTTGATCGGTTGGATAATAGGAACGGAGTAAATATTAGTAATTGGTGAACTTTAATCTTCCTTGGAACGACCTTGATTTCGGACACTATATTACGCTACGATAGGTGCACTTGCCTATTGCATCGTAGTTGGAAGCAAGGAACAGGTTTATAAATTATTAAGCTACGATCCGCAACGATCAGTAGGCATATTCAAATACATATCAATGGCTCATCAAGTCTGTAATAACTTATGCAATGATATGCTATCTTAATGTCCATGACATGCGTAGGCCAATATCCTAACCATAAAGAATGGCCCTTGGACAACTCAAGAGTGGCGCTTAATGGCTTAACCATGAAGAGCAACATACAGCGACTCAAAGGTAAACCATGAAGAGTGGCATGTAGTGACTCAATAACAACCATGAAGAATTTGAAGATTTAATATCCATAAAAGCGGCCCTTAGGCGACATAAAATTGAGATTGCAATTCTATATACTATAAAACCAAGTTTATAATTGAGATTTCTAAGAAAAATGACCTTTATTAAGTTGAGACCTAGGTCTACTCATTTAAACCAAACTTTTCAATGTGTCCCTTAGATCCTTTTACTTAAATCAAGCTTTTAAAAAATGATGACCCTTAATGATACGATTCCAAGAGCGAAAATATGAGTACTAAAAAAAGGAGGACATAGGCGTCGGGAGGACCCAAGGTGAAGTCCTGCCAGCCTTAAGCCGACCTTGAATAAAGGCCGGTCGAGTTCACCTCAAGGCCGCCGGCCTTGGAGCCGACCTAAAATGTAGGCCGCCGACTTTAATTACCGACCTAAGAGAAGGCCGCTGGCTTTTGTTGCTAGCCTAAGTGAAGGTCGTCGGCCTTTGGGCGGCCTTGAATGTTTCCGCACCAAATTTTTAGGATGTTATAAATAGGGACCTTAGGGTTTTTTCGTGGATGGATAGAATATCATTTTTGGTTTTGTAAACACAGAGACACTTGAGTGTGTGAGTCTTCTTTTGGAGATTTGAGAATATTGCGAATCGAATTTCAATATATTCGTATTGTTCTTATCAAATTCTTGGTTCATATAAAATATGTGGCGAGCATCGTTATTGAATTCTTGGAATTCTTTAACCGTAGTGATTGATTTATAGAACGTGGTTTCTATCATTCTATGATTTGATTGTGAAACAGTTTAATTTTATCATTCTTGGCATCTATAGATTGATAATTTTATCCATATCTTTGATTGTATGTGTTAGTACTAAAATCCAGAAAACCCTAAAAATTGGAGTTATTTGATTGTTGTTGACGATTTGGTTGTGTGTGAAGGAATTCGTATCCGAATCCGCGTCATTTGGTATCAGAGCATATCCGAATCCGCGTCATTTGGTATCAGAGCATTCCGAGTCCGCATCATTTGGTATCAGAGCGAAGGTTGGATTCGTAAGGGTTCAGAACGAATAATTCGATCAGATCAAGGGTTAAAGTGGTAAGGCTGTTGATTCTCAATTCAATTGTAGTTTTAATTCAATACTGTTGTTGGTTGGGAAATTTGGAAATTTGTTTTGTGAATTGATGATTGGGCTGTAGATGAGAATTGGGGGTTTTTGCTAAATTCAGTTGTTGAGTGTTGAATTGCTGTGAAATTGGTGTTTGAGGATGTTGTTGAGAATTTGGTTTTTTGGTGAATTTCTATTGCTGATTATTGAGGGGTAGAGATGTCGTCGCAAGGAAGTGTTCAAAACAACAACAATAAGAATGATGCTGATAATGGGGATAAGGTTGTGACTAGGGCTGAGTTCAATCAAATCCAAGAAAATCTTAGATTGATTACGGAGAGATTGGAGGTTAGGGATAGAAGAAGCTATAGTGGTGCAGGAAATAGGAGGAGACACTCTAGTAGTGAATCTGATGCTAGTAGTGGAAGGAATAGGAGAGGAAACAATGTTGACAGGCGTAAGGGGATTGAAAACATCAAGTTGAAAATTCCACCTTTCACGGGTAGTAGTAAACCAGAGGAATTCCTAGATTGGGTGCCACGAGTAGAAAAGGTGTTTGACTGTTATGAGTGGGATGAGCGCATGAAGGTGAAGATGGCGTCTTTAGCATTCTCTGAATATGTTAGTTTGTGGTGGGACAAATTACAAGCTGAGAGACGTAGGGCTGATGAGGAGAAAGTGCGTTCATGGGCCTTGATGAAAAGGTTGATGAGACGCAGATTTGTGCCAGACTACTATAAACAGGAGATGCTGATGGAGTTGCAATCCTTTAAGGCAGGGTAAGAAGAGCATAGAAGAGTATGTGAAGGAGTTTGAGACATTAGTGGCAAGATGTGATATCAGGGAAACATCAGATGAATCCATAGTTCGATTCATTAATGGGTTGAAGATGGACATTGCCAGTGTAGTGGAACTCCAGCATTATCAGACTCTTGAGGATGTGATTAAATTAGCCAGTCGGGTAGAGTGGCATCAGCGCAGGCGGGATCAGAGATAGCGGGATCAGAAATCATATCAACACCATAAATCAGATGATGGTGAGAGGGAGAAGGATAGGAAGGAAAAGGGAAAAGCAGTTGTTAGTGAGATTGTTGACCAAACACAACAAAAGAGGAGCAGGGATATCAAATATTTCAAGTGTTTAGGACTCGGCCATATTGCTTCTCAATGTCCTAATAAAAGGGTTATGGTCATCAAAGGGGACAAAGTTGAGAGTGAGGAAGAAGAACAGAAGAGTACTGAGGCAGAAGAAGAAGATGAAGACATAATAGCGAGTCTAGTACAGGGAGATATGCTAATGGTTCAGCAGGATGAAACTATTCTAAATCAGAGGGCCAATTTATTTCATATCCAGGGCATGGTGCAGGGAAAGACTTGTTTGATTGTGGTTGATACAGACAGTTGCACTAATGTTGCTTCAGTAAACTGGGTTACTAAATTGGGTTTGCAGGTGGAGCAGCATCCAAGACCTTATGCACTTCATTGGTTGAGTCCACAGGGAGCTGTTCATGTACACAAACAGGTTCGTGTTCCATTGCTTATTGGTGATTATACTAACGAAATTGTTTGTGATGTAGCCCCCGTGGAAGCTATACATTTGATCCTTGGAAGACCTTGGCAGTATGACCTCAGAGCCAAGCATGATGGATACACCAATGAGTATACCATTCAGCAACAGGACAAGACATACAAGCTTCTTCCTATGAGTCCAACTGAAGTACAACACACAAGACTGATTTGCTTTAAGAAGCCCAAGGGAAAGAGGAGTCTGTTTATGTGGCCTAGCAGGATGGATGATATAGATTTGAGGTCGAATCATTTTCAACATGGAGGGAATGATATGATTCCAAGAGCGAAAATACGAGCACCAAAAAAAGGAGGACATAGGCGTTGGGAGGACCCAAGACGAAGTCTGGCTAGCCTTAAGCCGGCCTTGAATAAAGGCCGGCCGAGTTCACCTCAAGGCCGCTGGCCTTAGAGCCGGCCTAAAATGTAGGCCATCGGCTTTAATTGCTGGCCTAAGAGAAGGCCGCCGGCTTTTGTTGCCAGCCTAAGTGAAGGCCGCCGGCCTTTGTTCGGCCTTGAATGTTTCCGCACCAAATTTTTAGGATGTTATAAATAGGGACCTTAGGGTTTTTTCGTGGATGGATAGAATATCATTTTTGGTTTTGTAAACACAAAGACAATTGAGTGTGTGAGTCTTCTTTTGGAGATTTGAGAATATTGCGAATCGAATTTCAATATATTCGTATTGTTCTTATCAAATTCTTGGTTCATATAGAATTTGTGGCGAGCATCGTTATTGAATTCTTGGAATTTTTTAACCGTAGTGATTGATTTATAGAACGTGGTTTCTATCGTTCTATGATTTGATTGCGAAACAGTTTAATTTTATCATTCTTGGCATCTATAGATTGATAATTTTATCCATATCTTTGATTGTATGTGTTAGTACTAAAATCCAGAAAACCATAAAAATTGGAGTTATTTGATTGTTGTTGACGATTTGGTTGTGTGTGAAGGAATTCGCATCCGAATCCGCATCATTTGATATCAGAGCATGTCTGAATCTGTGTCATTTGGTATCAAAGCATTCCGAGTCCGTGTTACTTAATTCTTATAATTCAAATTCAAGTTTTATAAAATATGGCCCTTAAGTCTTTTTTTATGCCATGCTATGAATATAATGATGCAATCATCAAACTCAAACTAATAAATTCTTCCATGATAACAAGAATGGCAAAATTATTCAAACCAAGCAATTATTCCATAAAACCAAATGTACTCATTACATCCACATCGAGCAATAATTTCTATAAATACTTGGTTTGGAGCAACATTCATAATAGCACGCTATTATTATCGGCAAGCCATGTCAATATGCAAAAGCACAATTATGATACCACATAACATAACCATCAAGCACTTCAACAATTCTCAATCAAGAATTTTACTAAGTTTAGTGATTCATGTAACTTGTCAAGCATGAGAGAGTGATCGCATGAATTTCGGCAACTTCGCACAAATCAACAAGAAAGGGGGACAGTCACCTGAATTTTCACAATTTCTTAAATGATGTTCTCAAAATCTCGTAAAATAAATTATTATATGCCTAAGTTACTTTACATTTTACATTGCTCTTAAACTTAATATTCACATATATTTAACTTCTAGTGGTCATATCTTGTTCATTTTTTATCAGAAATTTAGTCTCTTTATATGATTGAGATCATTACTTCAAGAACTATTCAAATACTATAAGATATGAAATTGACCAAATTGATGAAATTATTAAAATACCTTTCTTAATTTGCTATTTTAACTGATAGGAATAAAAATCCGACAAGACCTATCATTAGGGCAAGAACTGAAGGATTTCAAATCTTGGCGTTGAGGGCCCATTTTGAGCAGATCGACCCCGGAATTATTTATATATTAACCTCTTTTCTATTATTCTTGTATTGTGCTTTCCAACAGGCACACTTATTATATTCTATAGGGCAATGGAAAAACTCCCTCAGACTCAGCTTGTGGGTTATCCATGGATCGACCTGAACCGGCGATAAGCTAGGCCGATGGATCCTATAGAAGACCGGCATCTTGAAGACCATTTCTTTTATATATTTATTCTTTTATGAACTATTTTGGTTGTATTTTGGTTTTGGGACACTTTTATTTCCTTGTAATTTTCATTTAGGGCTAGCCACCTTAAAAGTGGCAAACTTGTAATTTCGAGCACTTTTTAACCCTAGGAGTAGCAAGTATAAATACTTGCTTAAGAGAGGGTTTGAGAAGGCTTATTTTTGCAGAACATACACCTCTTTTCACGTGTGAATTAGGGTTCATACCTTGGTTCCAACTCTTATCAATTTCAATTCCAAGACTTGAAATTGTGGCGAGTGCAACATCTTGAAATTGTGAGTTATATCAATTTCATTTTGTTGTGATTTCTTTTCTTCTCTAGTGTGTTGTATCTAGGGTTGATTAGAGATAGTTCTTAGTCAGATTTACATCTTATTGTACACGAAATCTTGTGATTATTTGAAGTACTTATCATTTGATTTGGATCATCATTGAAAAGTTTCCTTGAAAACGTGAATTTCACCATTTGGAAAAGGAATCTTACTTTACGGTTTTCTTTGTCAAATTGAGGCTTTATTTGCGTGGATTATATGATATTAGAGTGTTATTAGAAACCATTTCCATTGTGGTATTCAGATTATATCATTAGTAGAATTTAATTTCATCATTTCAACATTAGGGTTCATTTGAAAAGTGCCATTTTGGTATCCGATTTTGCCTAGACTTGAGATATCTTTTCTTAAGTCTTTTGGATGTGTTTTAAAGTGTGATTAGGCACATCATTAACCTTATATCAATATAAACTCCCTATTTAATCTAAGTTACATTAAATAACCAAATAATCTCCATGTTAATCATCATTTCCAAGACCTGCCAGTAGCTTAAAGATGGCATAATATCATGTCTCATTTATGTAAATAATCCTAAGGATCTTAATTTATTACTTACACACTTAAGTAACATGCCCAAATATGGCTCTATATATACAATAGATAGTAAACATGCTCAAATAATTCCATGAAAATTTCCATAACTACCTAAAAATATCAACATCAAATTTAAAGGGTTTGGTACCCTAACTCCTTCAATGCCTATTTTTATGAAATTACTCTTTTACGCTTTAAAATAGCTTAAATAGGCTAAATAATATAAATTTCACGAAAAATAAGATATATTTTCCTCTTATATTATCATAACACTCTAGTAGTCATAATATGTCCATTTCATCAATTAATTTTATCAAATTCTATTTATTTCAATAGATTATAAAAATGGGCATATTTGACAAAATAAATATAATAAATACTTAAAACATATATATATTTTCAAAATCTAAAAATATATAAATATTCTACATATATGAAAACCTATGTACACAAAAAATGAGGCTGAAATATCATTAAGGTTTCCAAAAATTTACCTTTCAAAATTGGGGAAAGGATGTTTTTATTGAGGAACCTACACAAAAAAAATCACCAAATTAAAAATATAAAGTTACCTAAAAATTTCCCGGAATACAAAAAATCATTAATTTTGGAGAAGATTTACTATTTTTAAAAGTTTTGTGCGGAACCAAGCAAGGCGAATTTTGATGGCCTCCGCTCCTTCCTTGGTGGTGCAAGTATGTTAGCTAGAATGGGGTTGGGGCATTTCCTTTGGGATCCAAAAACTTGTCGCAGCAGACACACAATTGGTTGGTTGTTCGAGTGGGGTTGACTGCGAGTTTTCGAGATTGTCAATCTTTAGGATAAGTTGGGCATATTTAGATGTTATTAGTTGTAATGGAGTATTTACGTTGGATATAGGAAGTGTTCTCTCTTTCTCGGGGTCTAAAGTACTAGCTTCGGTTTTAGGCTAAGAGTACTTGAAATTTAAATATATTTGTGCCTAGGATGGTCTGCTTAGTTTTGCCTTGTAATTGCTAAGATATTGGATTTTTTTTTTTTTTTTTTGCAGACTTGTTTTTATTGTTATTAAGTTAGTTTATGAATAGGCTCGTTAACAAGTTCATGAGCATACTTATAAGTAAGCTCTTATTTATATTATTAATAAGTTGGGTTGCTAACATGCTCGAAAGTAAGCTCACGATTCAATATATCATATCAAAACTCATATTATATTAAAAAAATACAACATAAAAAGAAACTTTTACTATACAATCACTTAAAATATATATTTTGAGTTTTCATGCCTTTTTGTTGCGTAGTAGATTTTGAAATATATTATACTTGGATAATGCATGATTTTTTTATAAATGCAACCATTTATTGTCATCTTAGGAATTTGTATTTGAAATAATAAAATTTTTAAATTAATTTCAATAAAAAAATGAGTAAATTTTATAATTTTGAATTTTAATTGGAACTAAAGCTCTTTTTTTGATACTTTATCTAAACAAAATTAATCTCAAACTCAAGTTTGCTTAAGCTTGTTTATCTAAACGAGCTCAAACTTAAGCTTGAGCACAAGTTCATCTAGACTTATTTATCTAAATAAGCTCAAGCTTAAATTCAAACTCACCTAAGCTTGTTTATCTAAAAAAGATTAAGCTTGACTTGTTTAGATAAATGAACTTAAGCTCAAGCTCAAGCATGATTATATAAACAAGTTGAGCACAAATTTTAAAATTCTTAATGAGCTTAAATTCAAACCTATAGCTTTCAAGTTCAATAAAAATTCATGCCAACTTAAGCTTGATAATTTTTTTAATAAGCCAAGTTTAAGATTTAAAAGCTCAACTTACTCAACTTGTTTTTAACGCTGCAAAGGAGATATGGCTATTTTATTTCATCTTTATAAAATCAAACAAATGTGTCCTAATCTTTAACTTCATCATTTATAGCGTGAAATCTTCACAAGAGACTTTTAAAAACCTATATCCCTAACAAAAGTAACCAAAATGTAGTGCAATTAAAAAAAGAAAAAAGAAAAACCAAAAATACTCAATGTCAAGAAAACAGAGAAAATAATGTTGCATTTTATTCTTTAAATAATGCCTCATACCAATTTTCTATTTTTTATTTTTATTTATTTATTCTTTTTTGCTAATTTTATTAGGGGCAAAATGCCATGGAAATCTAAAACCACATTTCCTAACATTTGGGAGTCCATTTCGAGATAGAAACTCTCTTGAGCAAGCAAGTACAATTTAGCCTTAAAAAAAATGACTATTATTTTGTATCTCATCTACACCCTTAATCGCTCCTACACGAACAGATTATCACATGAAAAGGACACTGACATTGACACTGACAGCACATATATCTTATGCATGGCCATCGCTCAGGTGATGCAAGAACTATTTTTGCAAAGTGCAGCTAGAATTCGATTTCTTGGAGTCGCTTAAGGTTTCACGAGATGCATTTGTAAGGCAACTACAAGTACTGTACGTGCCTCACACAAAAGAATCAGTTTACAAGAATATAGTGGTTAGTCCGAAACCATATACAATTTATTTCCACTGATGCAATATCCACCATTTCCTGGCCCCACCAAATTCACGACTCAATCTCAATCCTGCATATGCTGTCAAGGCCCCAAGCATTCCATTTTTTTTTTCTTTTTCAGTAATTCCCGAGCATTTCATTTCATTTATATGCAATCATGAAAAATGGGTATCTCTGGGTATACTGAGCTGGTGGTTTGGTTTCCCATCACAACCGCCAAGGCAAAGAATAAGCCTTGCATTAAGAATCTGCACAACTGAGGGTGCATTAGGTGAAGGCTCCTCGCACTTTTATTGGAAGTTCCAGGTCAGGTTCTGATCCATTGAGTGGGGAAAAGTATTCTTCCACCATATCTTCTGTGACACGCTCAAAACATGGAGGATCCCACTAATGAAGAAAACAAAGTTAATGGAGAAAATGGTAATGAGCAAACATCTTACTGATAATAATATTCTGACCTCGAGAACCACTTCATAATCAATAATTGCCATTCTAGTCCCAAGTTTCGCATTCATACAGATGAGTGCAGTACTCCTAATGCATTTCCCAAGCCAGACTCCGAATTAAGAAAAATTACCTTAGGCGCAAAATCCTTGTCCACCATCTTAGCACGAACACCCTGACAAAAAAATAATAACAATTGAGTTTGCAATCATAAATCATTGTAATTAGCTAATAAAAAAGACACACCTCACAGAAGTCACTAGAGATATGCCCAGCAATTCCTTGTAGGGACATGCGATATTCACGAATCAAGCACTGATCAATGGTCTGAGATCTACCTTCTCTTATCTGATCACTCATGTTAACAAGGGATGATTTATTTCGATTTCTGTTTTTCATGATGAAAAAATTAACAAGAGAGGAAAAAGTTTGTATCAGACCACTCACAGATCTCAAGGAAACCTTCAAACTCAAGGGAGAAGCTTCTCTGAGCTTCCTAAGTGCAGAGCTGCACCATGGATCAGTCATTCCTGCAGTCATTGCTTCCTGAAAATGTTTCTCAACTATTCAACTATTTATTATTCTTTGAGGACCAAACAGTAAGGAGTGCGAAAGATAATTCTGAGGCACATTTCAGATTGAGAGAGAGAGAGCAATGATAGGTGGGAGAACATATGGAGATGAAGCTACATATTTCCATTATTATAACAAAGAGGTAAAAGGGATGGAAAATAGAGTAAATTTTTCTTATTGAAGCAACAAATCCTCCAAATTGGGATCCTTGTCATGGGACAACTGACCATAAAAAAACAGGGGAAATAAAGGAAAAAAGGAACTTTATTCTTTAGAAACTATGAATCCACTAAGATTTCTCTTCTTCCAGAAACTTTCTGACTTTTCTTTTTTCCATTGCCAACATGTTACTTTTTTATGCAACTTCAATCAGCTTTTCCTTCATGATCATTCCTTCCACTTATTTTTTGTATGGCATCCTAAACATTCTCTTTTTCACCTTCATTTTAATCTAATCACACAAAAAAAGTGATCCTATATTAAGATAATAGAGGTTCATGATAATAATATCTAATTGGTTTTTTCAAAATACATCAAAAAATAAAGTCATCCAGCAGATAGCCTGCTTCCCTTCCGTATGATCTTTAACTAAAATACACACACACACACACACACACACACACACACATCATAGAGAAGCACGTACAAAGAAAACTCTAAAGACCAAGATACAACTCTACCATTCTACTATGGAACAATATATCTTACAAAAGAATCGATGATCTCTTCCACCGTGTCTTTTCCAAAACATTTATCAATCAAGTCAATCCTGAGATATCACCATATACCGATCAGCTCTAAATGTAAAATAATCACTGAGCTGCTCCAATATAAACTATAGATATTTGACCAAGTTAGTAATTGAAATGGATATACTTGTGAATAAAGTTGCTCTGATCTGGATACACAATCTCTCCATATTTCTCCAATGTGGTTTCCATAACTGAAAAATCATCGGTGATTAATTTACCAAGATGTTCTTCTAACAAAGACAGCCTCTGTTTAATGAGAGAGTTCATCATTAGTCAGAGAAAAACAAATGAAGGTAAAATAAATGAAGGTAAAATAGGTTCAGTAACTAACTGCTGAAAGTGTATAATGAGTGGCGAGTCCACAAGCAGCCATTTCGGTTCCATTGAGTTTTTCACCAGTTAAAGCCAAATATTCTCCTGAAAATAAGAATGTGCTAAGAGTAGGTATAATCCTTCAAATGGGACGGCAGCGCATTCCTCCTGTATCAACCCTCTCAATAAATGAACTTACTAACTCATTTGTTTTCACAAATTATTGGATTATATTTTCCAAAATAAATTCAAAAGAAAATTTTATGATAACTTGCAATTCAGATCTCTATATATTTAAGAATTTTCTTGGTGCTATATAAATCAAGCTTTTGTAAGTCAGCTCTAGTTCAATTAGGAAAGGAAATCTAATTGAGTACAACATGGGGTTAGCATCTGTTGTTTTAAACATTAATCACGAAAAAGCTTAACTTGTACTCAACTTTGATTTAATTGACACTTCAACTAACTCAGACAATTTATGTAAATCACCACTTTTGATCAATCACCGGATGCAATGATAATTGCTTGACCTTAACTAAAAGAAGAATGGCATTACACATAGGAGCTCAGTTGAGCTTCTAGTGCTGAGCCTCATCAATTGCATTTACATGTTCTAGTACATCACTCTGATACAGACTCGCCAAATCTCCAAATAAGAAAGAGAGAGAGGATTAACCATTGATCTCCTGATTTCTGTAAGAAATATGATATGTTCACTATTTACCCAAAAAAGGTATGATACGTTGACTAGTACCGAGATGACCAGGCAAATGTGAAAGGTAAAATGAGGCACCAGCATCAGGGTGGAAACCAATTAAAGTCTCAGGTGTGGCAAAAACCTGCAATTACGAAACTTCAAATAGGTAACTCACTGAAACAGCACCATCTACTAAACATTAAAACATGAAGATTGTTTGCCATATATACAAAGCAATTATGCCTATCTATAGAGCAAAATTTTCAGTGAATGAAGATGGGGACCACAATTTCTAGACCATACATGTTGGTAATTTTGCAATTTAAATTTGGGGTGCCACATTTAGTATTTAGTTGAACTTTTGTCCAAATTATTACCTTGCCAAACTTGTTAGGTGGCACCAGATGAGGTGGCATTTAGGCCAATAGATGCACGACTCATGTCTTTTCTCATCAAAATAAAACTAAAACTCCAACCAATCTTGCCAAGTCAAATTTTTAGTTTAAAGAACAAAGAAAAAAGAAATGTTGGAAAAAGCCACATATGTAAAATATGTATATATAACAATTAAACTAATTTAAAATTAAAAATTAAATTTAAAAAAGCACCTAATACCTTATTCTTCTTTCAAATCTCCCAAGTCCAAAACCCTAGACCCTAACCCTCTTCTTAAACCTCCTACAGAGTGAAAGACCACCTCAATGCCGGTCTAGGAACATGTAATTACGTTTGGTTTCTGATGATGGCACAATATTCACTGTGACTCAGCAAATTGCTCTAAGTAATTCAGCCATAACATGTTTAATTCAAGTAATATCTCATTGCTTACATGAGTTGTAATCTGATTTAGAGAGGAAGAACTCCATATAATACTTATTGCCTTCAAAGTTGCATGGCAGTTGGTGTGATATATAAGGTGATGAGTACTCTTGGAAAATATCTTTGTCAAATTACGTTAGGTGTCTTCCAACATAATCACCTCCAAATGTTGGATAACTGACAATAGGGGATAGATTTCATTAGGGACTTGTTTAGGAACAAGGAAGGGAAGCATCGATGAGTAGGGTTTGGTTTAGGATTAAATAGGAGATTGAAAGTCAAGGTTATGGTTTTTTTTTAAATTAATATTTATTTATAATTTAATAATTAATTCTATTTCACTTGTATAATATTTATTACAACATGCCATTAGTTTTGCCATGTAAGCATTACATGGCATGCTACATTTGCATGAGATGTAGCAAGTCTTAAAAGTTCATATTCACCTTAGTTGGCATTTCAGGCTTATTTTAAGGTAAAATTACCCAACCTGTGTATCCATCAGTCCGAAACACCACCTCATCTAGCAGAGTTTGGGAAGGAAGTAACAGCTATGGTGGAATCTGACTGGCCATTAAATGTAACACTTGAAAACTTCAAGTTTAAAATTGCAAAATGACAAACATCAAGTACCAAATGTAATATTAACCATACATGGCATTTAACTCATATAGTTTCTACAAAACTCTAGAAAGTAATGTTACAAAGTTAAACAAAATAAATGTATAGCGTGCAAAACTATTGGGTTCAACAGCAATACAAAAATTAAGTGAAGATAACATCTCTCAGTTACGTACAGTTCTATCATTAGCAACTCTGAAAGCCCCAGGTATTGACACTCCAGCTCCACCACCCATTGTAATGCCATTTAGTAATGCAACCTACATAGTAATATTAAAATTACTATACCGAGAAACAGAACTATCTGATGGATTATAAAATTACTAAAATAAGCAAACATAAAACATCAGCAAAAAAAACTACGACCATTTAAAACATGGATTGTGCTTCATGAAAAAATAATCCTTATATTATACATGTAAAGATCCTGCAACACATGCAAGCAAAGAAAAGAGCCTGGAAGATTCTTACAACTGGAAGAATAAAAAAAAGCTGTGGGAAAGTGATACGGATGCCTTTCTTGGACAGCAATATCATAGAAAGAAATTAGCATTAGTAAAGGAAAACGAATTACTGTGATAGCTATTTTTATTTTGTTTCCTTTTTTGTTTTATTTCCTATAATTGCATATCCTAGACTGAGGATTTACTTTCCATTATTGTGTTACCTATATAAGGGGGCTTATTATTCAATAAAGAGCAGCAAGTTTTTCATTCTCAAAAGTTAGTCTAGGAGGGGGCTCAATAGAGGACGAGTCTACCTCCATTCGTTCATCATAGCTTCAAGAAAAGAATTATTGGTGTCTAGACCTATAACTATATCCTACGCTAAGGAACATAACATCTTGGTATTAGAGCAGGGAGTTATGGGTGACATGGATACTTTAGCAACCAAGCTGGAAGCTTTTATGGAACAAATGGCTATGCGGCAACGGGCGCTGGAAGAACAGGTGGCCGATCTATTGATGTCAATCAAAGAAAAAGGGAAGGAACCTGGCAGGGATGCAGAAAGGGGGCAAAGCAGCAGCAATCATGCCAAAAACCACAATACGGGTCCAAGAGACAAGTCAGAGTCGCAAGGGGGGGGCTCTATGGTACCTAGGTACTCCAAGATGGAATTTCCGACGTATGATGGCACTGATGATCCTTTGAGGTAGCTAAAACGGTGCGAGAAGAGCTTTGCCAATCAAAAGATGGCTGAAGATGATAAAGTAGGCTTAGCCGCATTCCATCTCTTGGGTGAGGCACAACTTTGGTCTGATCAAGTCAAACAAGAAGAGATTGATATGACTTAGGAACGGTTTAAGGAGCATTGTCATGTGAGGTTTGGACTACCGATAAGTAATAATCCTTTAGGAGAACTAGCCAACTTCAAACAGATTGGATTTATTGAAGAGTATCAACGCCAATTTCAGACATTATTGGCTAGAACGTCTGGCCTAAGACCACAACAACAAGTGGATCTTTTCACAACAGGATTAAAGGAAGAACTAAGAATTATTGAAGTGCAACAGCCGGGTAATCTTGGAATTGCCATGAATATGGCTAGAACCTTAGAGCGTAAACACACGGTTTCATAGGGATCCTTAACCGCAAGGACCAACATCAACTGGTCCACGCCCAAGTCTAGCAATAAGGAATCTATTATTTCCACTAATAAGAGTTTCGTCAAGGTAGAACACAAACAACAAAACCAATGGGGAGCAACAATAGAGTGGCTTCTTCCACCCCGTTTATCAAGAGATTAACGAGAGCGGAAATGGTTGAAAGGAGAGCCAAAGGATTGTGCTATAACTGTGATGAATCTTATACATTGGGACACAAATGTAAAAGGTTATTTTGGATTGAGGTTCCTAATATCGATAGTGATTCAGATGAAGACAAGGCAGGTGATCTGGAGATTTCTTTGAATGCAATCAGTGGAGCACAAAATTCTCCTACCATGCAATTGTTGGCAAAAGTGTTAGGAGTCGTTGTATTAGTATTGGTAGACTCTGGAAGCACACACAACTTCCTGCGTAAAGGTCTAATTTCAAGCTTGGGACTAAAGGTGTGAAAAAGACCCCGGCTGAACGTATGTGTGGCAAATGGGGAACATATACCTAGTATGGGCATCTGCAAGTCGGTTCCACTTCAGGTTGGAAAGGATACCTTGCATGCTGATTTTTATACTATTCCGTTAGAAGGATTTGATGTGGTTTTAGAGGTTAAATGGTTGTGCACTCTTGAACCCATCTTGTGAGACTTTAGTTCATTGACTATGAAGTTCGTTTTAGGTGGTAAGGTCTTGTGGCAAGGCCAAACCCCAGAGGTAGACCTATGGCTTAATTTGATGCAAACACACAATCCAGCCACTGTTATCTTACAAAACCTATTAGCAGAGTTTGCAGATTTGTTTATGGTGCCTTCAAGTTTACCTCTTAATCATGAGTGTGACCATCGTATACCTCTTTTGCCTGGCACAAGACCAATTGTGGTCAGACCTTACAGATACCCACATCTCCAAAAAGATGAAATTGAAAGACAGTGTGCACAGATGCTACAGCAAGGGACCATTCGACCAAGTAGATCCCCATTTTCTTCCTCTGTACTCTTAGTCAAGAAGCATGATAGCTCATGGCGTTTTTGTATTGATTATCAAGAGCTCAATGCCCACATGGTTAAAGATAAATTTCTGATACCAGTGGTGGATGAATTGTTGGATGAACTTCATGGGGTGCAACATTTTACAAAGTTAGATCTACGATCCGGCTACCACCAAGTCAAGATGGCACCATCAGATATGGAGAAAACAGCTTTTAGAACTCACCATGGGCACTTTGAATTTCTAATCATGCCCTTTGGGCTTACAAATGCTCCCTCAACTTTTTAGAGCTTGATGAATGAAGTTTTTCGACCTCATTTGCGTAGGTTTGTCTTGGTTTTCTTTTATGACATATTAGTTTATAGTAAAACATGAGTGGAGCACATACAACATGTGAGAATAGTTTTTGATCTTTTGAGCACTAATATATTATTTTTAAAGAAGCCCAAGTGTTCCTTTGGTGAGTCACAAATAACCTATCTGGGGCATATCATTCATGATGCTGGCATAGAAGTTGATGAAACGAAAATTAAGGCCATCATTGAGTGGCCAACTCTACAATCTACTAAGGCTTTATGGGGTTTTCTCGGACTAGCAGGTACTACAGGAAATTCATCAAAGATTATGAGCAAATGGCAGCACCTTTAACCAGTTTCTTGAAGAAAAATGCTTTTCAATGGAGTAAAGAAGCTGATGATGCTTTCAGTAAATTAAAAGCATCCCTTTCAACTGCCTCTGTTTTGCAGTTACCTCATTTTGAGAAAGAGTTTGTGATAGAATGTGATGCTTCGGGTAGTGGGATTGTTGCTGTCTTACAATAGAACATTCACCCCATTGCCTTTTTCAGCCATAAAATTGTCGATCAGCACCTTAAATTGGCTGCATATGAACGAGAATTAATAGGATTGGCTAAAGCAGTGTCACATTGGTGCCCATACTTATGGGGTAGACCCTTCATCATTCGTATAGATCATTTTAGCCTTAAATACTTGCTAGAACAGCGTCTCACCACATCCCCGCAACAACATTAGATAAGCAAATTGATGGGGTTTGATTTTCGGGTGGAATTTAAAGCTGGGAAAATGAACAAAGCTGCCGATGCCTTATCTAGACACGATGAAGACTCTGTATACCTCATGGCCATCTCCCTTCCTCAAGTTGAAATATTTGAGGCAGTTAGGCAGGAAATTGCAGCATCCCAAGAATTACTACTGCTGCAGCAACGAATTGAACGAGGAGAGTTGGGGTTAGATTGGGATGTACGAGATGGGCTCATTTTTTTTAAAAGGAAGGTATATATTTTGTCTACATCTCCATGTATCAACCATTATTTCAGCTATCCATGACACGAATCATGAAGGGGGGCAAAAGACCATACACTGTCTTCGTCAAGATTTTTATTGGAAAGGTATGAAGCGTGCAATATTTGAATTTCTCCATAATTGCTTTGTATGCCAACGCCACAAATGGCAAACCTTGCAACCAACAAGCTTACTTCAACCTCTTCCAGTGCCACAACAAGTGTGCTCTAATATTTCAATGGATTTTGTGGAAGGGTTACCTAAGGTTCGGGGTAAATCAGTTCTCATGGTGGTGCTTGATCGGCTTTCTAAGTATGCCCATTTTCTACCCTTAGCTCATCTTTTCACAGCTATATCTGTCGCTACTACTTTCTTTACAAAAGTGTTTAAACTTCATGGCTTACCTAAATCCATAGTCTCAAATAGGGACAAGGTTTTCCTTAATATGTTTTGGAAAGAATTATTTCACCTGAGTGGTTCTAAATTGGCTTTCTCTTTAGCTTACCATCCTCAATTTGATGGCCAAACAAAGGTCGTGAATCGTACTATTGAAAAGTACTTACGGTGTCTCATGGGTGATCACCCAAAACAATGGGTTGATTGGATTCCTTGGGTTGAATACTGCTACAACTCCTCTTACCATACTGCCTTGGCATCACCCCTTTTCAACTAGTTTATGGCAAAGAGACTCCTTGGCTTCTTTCTTATTCTAGAGGCTCTATAAGAGTTGAGATAGTGGATCAAGTTCTTCAAGAGAGAGATACAATACTCAAAGCTACTCGCGCGAAGCTCTTACAAGCCCAACAGCGGATGAAGAACACATGATTCTCGGCATAGAGAGTTGAGCTTTGAAATTGGGGAATGGGAATGGCTACGACTTCAACCATACCGCCGGTTAACAGTAGCACATTAGAAATATCATAAACTTCTTTTGAAATACTTTAGGCCTTTTCAAATCATAGCCAAAGTAGGCCATGTTGCTTACAAGCTTGAGCTTCTAACCGGTAGTCACATACTAATGTGTTCCACGTGTCTCTCCTAAAGGAGTTTAAAGGACCTCTACCAGTTACTGTGGGCACTTTACCACCGATACGCGACGGCAAGGCTTTAGCAACTCCTCAAGCTATTCTTCGCAGCAGGCTCAATAGAGGCACAAGGGAGTTGTTAGTACAATGGAAAGGAGGTGCTCAAGAAGATGCCACTTGGGAGCACATTGAAAACTTCCAGGAAGCTTATCCAGAATTTGAGCTTGTGGACAAGCTCAAGGACGAGAGGGGGAGTAATGATATGGATGCCTTTCTTGGACGGCAATATCATAGAAAGAAATCAGCACTAGTAAAGGGAAACGAATTAATGTGATAGCTATTTTTATTTTGTTTTCTTTTTTGTTTTATTTCCTATAATTGCATATCCTAGACTGAAGATCTACTTTCCATTATTGTGTTACCTATATAAGGGGACTTATTATTCAATAAAGAGCAGCAAGTTTTTTGTTGACATATATGTAATATTATTGTGCTAGCTGTAAGATTTAAATATTAGATAGGAGATTTTATTTTCTTTCCTAATATAGCATTCTTGTAAGTGTATATATACACTGTCATTATGTAAAAAGATTAAGAAGAAGAGGAATAATAAACTAAACTCTTTCCTCCTAAATTCTTCATGGTATCAGAGCCTAAAACCACTTTTTAGGTCAAAATTTTTTTTTTCTTTTTCTAGCGCGGTTTATTTTTGAAACCCTAGAACGCCATACAAGAGGTTTTTTCTTCGAAGGTAATCGACACCACCCATCCCAAGAGGAGCGCCACCCTTTTCCGACCGACCCTTTCTTCTCCGACCACCGGAAACCACACGTGTGACTCACACGCGCCACCTGAAGCTTCGGTCGGCCGTCAACGCGTGAGGCGCGTAGGAACTGTTCCGGCCACTATTTTTCGTAGGCTTTCCGCTGTCTTGCTCGCCCTTCTTTTCCGACGCCCTCCAACTATTTTCCAGGTGATTTCGTTTCTTTTTAGGTTGCGTCCAGGTGTTTTTGCTTTAGGTTGCGCTCATCACTTCCCTGTGTGTATTCATACGGGTTTGACAGTTTGTGTACGGGTACGGGTTTGAAAGTTTACTAACTATTCTATTTGCTCTTCCTTCAAGGCTGTTTAAGTCTGTTGTCTTAATTGCTTGG